>JAPMOR010018079.1:539772-701881 GCA_026543865.1 Argiope aurantia | reverse complement strand
ATATATATATATATATATATATATATACAGTGTCTCACAAAAGTGATGGGACACTTGTGCTTTACAAAAGGAAACTGTAATAAAATAAATAAACATGTACAAAATTTTTTTGGGTGTGTTTCGTATTTAAAGTTAGTAACAATTATTACATAACATACATTTTGTCAAAATATTAAAATATTAATTTAATAAAAATACAATTGTTTAGAACGGAGCAAAAAATGGCTCACATAAGTGATGGGGCACTTACTTTTCCATCAAATATTTATCCAAAAATTTTACTTTTTAAAAGGTTTTAATATTTTGTTGGATTTCCTTTTACTTTTAAAACATGATTTAATCTTCTTGGGATGGATTCGACTAATTTTTTTGTGATTTCTGGAGTAATTTTACCCCATTCTTCTTCTAGCACCTTTTTTAATTGTTGTTTTGAAGAAACGGTGTGTTTGCCAATTCTTGATTCCAATTCTTGCCAAATATTCTCTATGGGATTTAAGTCTGGAGATTGTGGTGGTGTTTTTATTATTTCAGGACAGTTATACAGCAGCCAGAGTCTAACGTTCAAAGCAGTGTGCTTGGGGTCATTGCCCTGGGAGAATTTAAAATCGTTATGAAGGTTTAGTTTTTGTACTGAAGATTTCAAATTTTGCTTTAAAATATCAATATACTTGTACTGATCCATTATACTGTCAATAAAAACAAGAGTACCAACTCCAGCGGACGACATACACCCCCATACCATAACTCCTCCTCCACAATGTTTTACTGTTGGCCCCAAGTTCTGTTTGCGAAATTCTTCCCTGGGTTTTCTCCACACCAAGATTCTACAGTCAGAACCAAATATATTAAATTTACTCTCATCAGCAAATATAACTTTATTCCAGTAATCAGAATTATTATTTATGTTGGATTTTGCGAAAACTAGTTTGAGTTTTCTATTCTTTTCACTTAAGAAGAATTTTTTCCTGGCTACTCTACCGTGATATCCAGCAGATCGAATTACCCTTCTAATAGTATCAGGATTAACAATTATTCCATATAATGCTTGTAAATCAGCAGCAATTTTAGGAGCACTCTTTCTTGAATTTTTTTTAATATTTCGAACGATAATTCGCTTTATTCCATTGGATAGCTTTGATGGTCGGTCAGGTCTTCTTTTATCCTGAATAATATGATTCTTTTTATATCGTTTAATGATATTGAAAACTGTTGAATGACTCAAGTTAACTGTTTCAGCAGTTTTTCTAATAGATTTTCCACGTTCAATATGAAAATTAATAACTAATTTTCGAATTTCAGGCGAAGTTTCTTTTCGTTTAGCATTCATGCCTTCACAGAGCTAAAAAACACAAAAATTCCAAAACAAACTGGAGAGAAATACTGCTGACGATTTTATAAATTATTGCCAATTGCTTTTGAGTAAAAATAAAACCACCAAAAATATTTTTATTGCTTATTTCAGACGATTTTTGTTGCATATCTAATGGTGTCCCATCACTTATGTGAGCTATTTTTTGCTCCGTTCTAAACAATTGTATTTTTATTAAATTAATATTTTAATATTTTGACAAAATGTATGTTATGTAATAATTGTTACTAAATTTAAGTATGAAACACATCCACTAAAAATTTGTACATGTTTTTTTAATTTATTTTATTACAGTTTCCTTTTGTAAAGCACAAGTGTCCCATCACTTATGTGAGGCACTGTATCTATCTATCTATCTATATCTATATCTATACTTATAATAAAGCTCAATGTGTGTGTGTGTGTGTGTGTGTGTGTATGTATGTGTGTGTGTATGTATGTGTGTGTGTATGTATGCTACAGACCAGACCATTCAACCTACAACTACCAAATTTAGCACGTGTATACCTTGGAGGCCGGGAATGTGCACCAGGGGGTTATTTTTTCGAATTTTTAACTAGAATTTTATTTATTTAAAAATTAAGCGAAATTTTGACGTGTTTCTGCTATAACTTCCGAAAATATTACCGCACAAAAAAAATTTTTACATGAAGTTACACACACACACATTGAGCTTTATTATAAGTATAGATATAGATATAGATAGATAGATAGATACAGTGCCTCACATAAGATCAAAAATTTATCTTTTAAATGATACTAATGTTTTAATCTTAAAATTAAATTTCTATATTTAATGAATTTTTAAATAAATAGTTTAACTATGTTTTTCAATAATTTTTTTCGTAAAAAATAAAAATTAAGATTAAGCACGTTTCGCATTCATGGGAAAAAAATAGCTTTTTTCAAAGTGTTGCCATCACTCTAACTGAAAATAAATTAAATCTTTTTGGAAATGAAATCTGCAAAAATATAATTTTCGGCAAGTGTCTGTAGGAAATGAAACAAATATGAAATATTATTTTTTCTAAAAAATAAATTCAAGAAAAATTATTTTATGATCTTTTATACTCTCTGTACAGGTTGTTTATTTAGTCCCGGACCCATTTTGATGTTTAATGACTCATAAAATAATGAAGATATAAACAAACTTATGGCATTTATTGATGGAATAACTCATATATTTTCCTTTTCAGGTTTGAATATTTTTACTTTTGTAAATATCGTCTGCGCGTGTGGTTAGTTTCAAATAATTTCATTTTCCAGTCTAAATATCTGCACTTTTCTAAATATCGTCTGCTTATTAATTGCATTTTTCTCTTTTCTGTTTTTGGCAACTATTGAAATGTTATGTTTACTTTTGATGTGTTTGTTCTATGTAGTACTTTTGTATGTGATGTTTTATTCGAGCGGATATTAAGGAGAATGCATACACCACAAGAGAAAGCACAGATTTTATGGTGGTCATAGAGTTAATTTCCAATCAACTAAATCACTGACTTTTAAGAGTTAATTTCCAATCACTTAAACTGACTGATTTATGAAAATTTGAATATCACTATTCAATAAAAAAAGGATAATTTTAGATTTTCCATTGACCGCTTCAAAGAAAATACGCCAATCAGCGCGCAGGTTTCTCAAGATTAATTGGCCTAAGATTATGAAAATGTTGAGTTTTTCTAAATTTTTAACATTTAAAACTTCATAAATAAGTCTTAGTTGATCGTGGAAAACAGAAATATTCATTCATTTATTTAAAATTTGGTGTGTCCAGAATATTTCTCAGAATATGATACCTTACTGCATTAAATTTAGACTTCATAATTTTTGAAATATATTTATAGGCCGGAACAAAATATTATTATTGATTTCATTTCAATCCTTTTGAAAGCAAAACTAAAAACTGAATTTTATGCTGAATCTGAGATATTTTTGTTCAATTATTGTTTGAGATATTACATAAATGATGAAAAATATTTTGTAGCTCACATAAGACTTAAATACCGAGCGATTCTGTTTGCAATACTCATATTCAATAATAATAATAATAAATAAATAACAATAAAGATGATAAATAAAATAAAATGCTTGGTTTTATTAAAAAATAACTTTATATTAATTGCAATTTCATCATTTCCACTTTAAATTAAAGTTGAAGTTTTACCGAAAATTACAGCACATTAGCAAAATATATATAGTAAATTGAACGAAACGATCTAAACAGTATAAGTTTGGTATGACTATCAAAATTTGAAGATTAAAAATGTTTTGTTTGAGAATCCCTTAAGAGACCAGTTACTTAAAATATTTAATTGAAAATTGTAGCGAGTGGTAATACTGTCGAACCGGCTGGTCGCCAAAGGCGGTTAGTATAATATATATTTGAGCTGCGAGAAGGATTCAAAAATAAATAAATCTAAGCTTAAAATAAAATGCAACTACCTATTTCAGTATCTTTAACCAATATTTCGTATTATCAAAAAATAACAATCGAAAAATACAGAAATATATCGCATGCGGTTCCCTACTTTAAGGAAAGATCAACAAGCATTTTAGTTCTTTAGATTATTGTGCAAATCTGCCAATAATTATTTCTGCGTCCAAAGAATGTAATAATTCCTTTTCAATTGAAAGCAATACATGGTGCACCTAATTCTCCTCAGACAATAAATTTTAATCTGTTCTTAATGATCTTCGGTTCTTAAAATGCCATTTCACTGTGCACTTTAGTGATTGATAGGTTACAGCGGATTTTATGGTCTAAATACGATCATCCAGCTTGTTTGATGCTAAAATCTTTAGTATGCATGTCATACACTGCAATTTTTAGTTATTGCAATTATTAGAATTCATTGTATTCTCATCGGCATTTCAAATAGTATCAGTTTAGTTGTCATGCTGTTTTATTAATTTTAGCAATTTAAAAAACTACTTTATGCATAATTTTGAGCAATGTTTTGCAATATCATAATGAAGATCGCATCAATTTTATTGTATTAACAAATTGGTAATTCGAATGTTGCTCTTTTGTTTAAAACATGAGTGCAAAATATATATTAATTCTTGCAATATAAAACTTTCTATTGTTGTAATAAAATGCACTTCATTTTTCACTGTTTCACTACTTGAATTGTTGTTTCTAATGGGACTTGTCTATGACAAGCCAAGGGTGTTAAGGGTGTCTTTTAAGCCAAGGGTGTGCGTGTCTTGTTTTTCAGTAGTGCCATCTAGGGCCAAGAATACGGCCCGACTTAGCCACACACATGTCACAATCCTTTTTACTGGGCGGACTTCATTCATGCATTTCATTCATAGATCGTAATTTAGATCTGAGGCAGAGAACGATCACCAGTACCCCCAGTGGTAGTACTCTCGATGTGGAGGACTTTGTGACCACGACAGATTTATGCGCGCGTCAGCCACCACCACACTCGAGAGGTCTTCGGTCGGCGGGGTTCGAGCTCGCAATCCAACTCCTTACCAACCAGGCTATCCCGGCCAATTGAATTATAAAGAAAAAAAAAAGTGTACCAGGGAAAAAAAGAAACCAGCTGCTTTTTCTCTAACAAAAAATAGTTATAAATCTTTTGTTTGAAAGGGGGGAAAAACACCTACCACGCAAAAGGAATAAATTAATTTCATTTAATTCGTCCTAAATATGATACGCATTACGTTCATTCTTAATATATTCTAATAGCTGATTCTTAAATCCGCAAATGCGAGCATTAACTTCCATTTGGAGAGATACTCTAAATGAGATTAATTATATTTTATATTATTTCAATTAAAAAAATCCCCTGAAAAAAAAAGGAATCCAAATTTTATTCAGTCTCTGGTGCTATTAATTATATTTACAAAAATAATCTCGGATTATATAATTTTTAAACAAAACAAAAAGTTCATATTTTCTGCGAAACTGACCGAGTTATGAAGCCTTGAATTTTATTATTTTAGGCCAATTGACGGCCATTTTGAGGGATCGCTGTTCGTTGATTGATTGATCTTCGAACCGGTTGCTGAAACAATCAGTATCACCAAAATTAGCAACATTCAAAATTTCATAAATTCCAAAAGCGTTAACCATTTTTTTTTGTTTAAAATTTTTGTATGCCGAATACAAATTTGGTATGCCAATTTTGTATTTTGCTAAATATGACTAATAGAATTTTGGGACTGTTTAAACATTTAGACATTGTAATTTTATCAGAAATGCATTTATTAACAAAAACATTTGCAATATGTTTATTTTCATTATTTAGAATATATTTCTGGCTGAAAGTTTATATCTATTTCTAAAGGTTTATAAATTAATTATTGTGTTGTGATTAGAGTGGTAGGATGCTTTGTACACTTAGTAGTTTTTAAATATGAGATACGCAAGAGGAAAAATAAGTCGATACGATCCATTTAGCTTATCTTTATCCCTTTAGTTTATTTATATCAAAATTTGTTTATTAATCATAAGTACTTCTTCAAAAACTTTAAGTTATGTGATTTATTTCTTGCAGTGTAAAGACTCTGTTATTTTCGAATATTAATCAATCTGTTAATAAAGTTTACCAATTATTTATATTTCTGTCAGTAAAAGGGATAAGCTTCTTAATACGTAGAAGAAATAAGCATAAAATGGAACAGTGCTGCAATTATGATTTAATAATAGCAGAATAGTGTTTGGAAAATAACTAGCAGAATTCCATTGATACAGTATTTTTTTTATCAATTCGAAAATAACTTAATCTTTTTTAATTGATAATTTAAACTTACTTATTTTGTTTTATGGTGAATTGTGCGCTAATATAACTATATAATTTTCCCACAGAGCTTTGCAAAGATAAGTGCCTGATAAAATCAAGCTTCCTCTCTTGGGACATGCATGCTTGTGGCCGAGATGTCCTTTTCCTTTGTATCCATGGTTTCATTTTTTTCGGTCTTGTACTTTTGTTCGAAACCAAGATAATGTCTGCTTTGCTTCGGATCATAAGACTCCGTTGGCGTCAGATGAGGCACCGAAATCTTCAGATTATCCAGGAAAATGTCATTGAAGATTCAGATGTTCTTCAAGAGGAAGAAAGGATCCGAAGCTTGATTCCAACTCAGACTGGATCTGGTCGCGAGGCTCTAGTTGTCTCAGAACTGACAAAACTTTATAAGAATTTTTATGCCGTCGATCGTTTGGCTTTCGGAATTCACGAACAGGAATGCTTCGGTCTCCTTGGAGTAAACGGTGCTGGAAAAACTACGACATTTAGAATGCTGACTGGCGATTGCTATCCATCTGCGGGGAATGCTTTCATTCAGAATAATTCATTAATGATGAATTTGAAAAAGGTAATATCGGTTATTAATCCCTTCTTTATTGTATCGTATATTAATAATTTTAACTATTGATTTGATTATATTATTAATTAAGTTAATAAATGAAATGATTAATGTCTTAAATGAATGAAATTATTGATATAATTATCCCTCCATCCACAGGAAGGGTAACTAATTGTTTGACCGTTTATTCTTTTGAAGAAAACAAATTCCTGCTAATAGTAATCTTTCCTTTGTATAAGTATTTGTGTTGGTACTCTGCTAGCCAGACTTTTTGACTACAACTACCAAATTTGTCACATATATACCTTGAAGAGTAATAATATACACTTCGAAGCAATTTTTTAAATGTTTTAATTAATTAAAAATTTATCTGAATTTCGGCATTTTTCCAAATTTTCTATCTAAATTTATTTAGAAACTGGAATCAGTTGAGTAAAATTGGGGCCTTTCTCAATGCATGCAGAGTTTCTAGTTTTTGCTGATCCGTCACATACCGAACGAATTTTAATGATGGTCTTTAAATATTGCTCTGTGTGACAAATAATGTACACCCATATGTTTAGAGTCAACCTTATCTTGTTTAGCTTGTTTTATGATCCTTTCTGATTCCTACTGGTTAAAAACTTCGTGATGATCCTGCTTTCATCAAGATGACGGCTGTTTTATGCTGCATGCTCGTGCCAGCGGATTAATCATGTGATGCACGAGCCAACTATGTTTTTTTTCTGTGTTCACAAGGTATATATAAACAAGAACTTTTTCTTAACGCGCGTAATCGTGATGTCATCTATAAAATAGGATCACCACAGTGTACCACAACTTCTTGATATTCGCTTAATAGATTCTTTAATTTAAGAGATTTAACTATATGCCTAAGCTCTTTTAGAACTAATTCTATTATCAAATAAAGGAGGAGTCAATCTAACCAGGGTAAATTCACCTGATATCTACCATTTCAATTTCTACTAACTGTTTCCCTGAAATGTTTCAAAGCAAGTTCCTGTGTTTCTGTTTAGTATATTTTTCACTACTACCTTTAATACCCAAAGTATTTAAATCCCAGATATCTGTAATCTTTGCGTTATTTACATGTAATGATAATATTGGCAGTGAACTCTGTGAATGCTTTTTTTGTATCAGATTTACCCATTATTATTCAGCCTAAAAGTGTTTGCAAACCTCCTGAAAAATGTTTTATGTTTCCCATTAACAATTTACCAGCGTAATCAGCTCCTATGAGAAAATGGATTTTACCACAATTCTTTTCATATTGACAAGGTCTCTCATTTATAGCCTCATCACTTATAAAGATGTTCTTTAATCGGTTCAAGCAATGATCACCATTCATTTTAGATAAATAAGCACGAATTTTCTTTTCATCTAAAACGTCTAACTCGTAATTATAGCTCCCATCTACATTTGACAAGTTATTGCGATATCTTTGATACGTTTCTGCATTTTCAATTTCACCGAATAAATAAGTCATAATTCACGGATTCTTTTCCCAATCCCACTAATCTTATATTATTTACTGTTAATTTAGTAATATAGTATAGTTGACTAACCATATCTAGAAAAACCCTAATTAAGTGTTTTAAGTTTTTCCTTTAATATAATCTATTAAAGTGGGAAGATAGACTTTTCGTGAACAAAAATTATTTGAAAGTGTATCATTTTTGATTACACCTTTTAATTCCAGCCGTTCCCTATTGAAATTTCGTTTTTTTAAGACCGTGGTGGCCTAGGTGTATGGTCACAGTTTCGGGACGAGAAGGTTCCAGTTTCGAGACGCGATTCCACCGAAGAACCGTTGTGTAAGTGGATATGATGCCCGTTAAATCCGCCAGGGCCAAATGTTCTCCCGCTGGTGTGGTGCGGAAGTTTGGAAAGGGGGTGCCAGTTCGGGTGTCACCCTCGTCACCTGACCACGACTCAAAATTACGAGGTCCGTGCCAAAATAGCCATATTGTTACTTTAGAAACGGGACGTAAATATAATTAAACTATTGAGATTTTTACATTCTTCGAACACATTATATCTAAATTTTTACCACGTGATGCATATTTAACTTTTGATCTAAAAAAAGAGCTTACATGCCAAGCTTAACGCAAAAAAAAAAAAAAAAAAAAAAAAACATTTTTAGTTAGTATCGGTTTCTTTTCAAGTGGTAAACCTTTCCCATAAGCGCAATTTATATTTGAATGAGACTTTTCACCACAGAAAAGACATAACTTCAGTTTTGAAGTGGCACTATGAACTCATAACTCACTAGCAGCTGGATTCCTAACTCGATCGCGTTCTAGTTTATTTTTTCTTTGTCATTTGGAAGTACAAACGTTAAATGGCAGAGATGCTTGCGCGTTATTCTCGCAATCGAAACAAAGTTCCGCTTTTTCTTTCGCAATCAATTGATTTTGTAGAAAATCTGTTAAATCACTAATAGAATAATCCTCTCTAAATTCCTTATAAAATTCAAATCGCTTGTGAGTGACTTTAAAATTACAGGAGATAATAAAGTGCTATAAGTATCTGACTTAATTCCTAATGACACTAAGCTTCTACTATGTAACTGAATTTTATCGAATTACTGTCAAAAGCTTTTTACATCGCTAGAACGTTTAAGTGGGGGAATTTCTAATAACTGATCAATATGAATATTTACCAAAATTTCTTTTCAGCCAAATCTCGGTTCTAACAGCTTTATCATAATTTTCGCCAGAAATAGAGAAACTCTCCATTGTTTCCAAAGCTCTTCCAGATAAATGGGCTTTCAGATAATTGAATTTACTAATTTCACCTAAAGATTTATTTTTATGCATTGACATTTCAAAGAAGTTCCAGAATGTTAGTTATTCATTTACAATTCCAGAAAATTTGGAAATTCCATCTCTAATTTAACATTCAGAGATGGAAATGATAGAGATACAGAGATTCCCCCCCCCCCTGAAATTTTGGACAAGAACTGCTTTGGGCTTTTAAAATACTGAAAAGCAATATTCAAAATGCGCACCAAATTGTGTTAAAGTCTAGGGAATATATATTGGTGCTGATTTTTCAAAAGATAAATTGCTACTGATAACTGTTTACTTAATTACTTAAATCCTTGCTCATGAAATGAATACATCCAACAAACTATGCATATGTCAAGCTCTGCTTAAAAAAAGTTATTTCTCTCTCTTTTTTTCTGTCTTTTTATACGTATAACTTAAATTTCCATGAAACAAAATGTAAAATACAACGGGTTTATTTTTAGATATATTTATCATTCGGAAACAAAAGATGCCAGTTCATCTAAATGTGTTATAATTTTAGATTTTCATTTTAAAACCTCTGTTCTATTTAGTACTAAAGTATTATTTTAGTTTCAAATTGAAGGAAATTTCTTTTCTTAAGAATTTTCGAATTTATGATATTTCTTGAAAAATGTTTTCTTTTTAACAGTTTCAGTCCTACCTTGGTTATTGTCCACAGTTTGATGCATTGCTTGATCTTCTAACTGGTAGAGAAATGCTGACTTTATTTGGTCAACTGAGAGGTTTGACTAGTTTTGATTTGAAAGAAAAAGTTGATAAATTAATCAAAATGACTGACCTCACTAAGCATGCTGATAAACAATCTCGATTTTACAGGTATGTTTACAGGAAATTCTTAAGTAGTTTTAAAATAATAAATTGTGGTAAAATTCTTTCTGATAATTTGATAAAATTGTTTTTCTTTCAGTGGTGGAAACAAGAGGAAATTATCTGTTGCAATAGCTCTTATTGGAGCGCCACCTCTCATCTTATTAGATGAACCAACAGCTGGAGTGGACCCTGTGTCCCGGCGTAAGATTTGGAATATTCTTGCGCAAGCTCGGAAAAATACTGGTGCTGCCATTATACTTACTACTCATAGGTAAATCAAATTTTGAAAATGTTCTTTTAGTAGTTAAAATTTTGAATTCTTTGCTAAGCTGTTCTAATGTTCATAAAATTACATGAATGGAAATATTTTAAAGAATTTTTTTTTGGTTTAATTGCCATTATAGTGCTTTAAATCTTAATAAATTCTTTGTAAGAATCAACTGAATTTATCTTTAAGCTTTTAGTTTTTTCATTTACAAAATATTATAATCATAAAAAAGAACAAACAAACAAAAAGAATCGACATTTTGATGAAGTTCGATGCTTTAGATCGTCCTGTGTTCGAAAAAGATATTTTTGAAATTTTATCGAATACGTCATAGTTTAAGAAGTCTGAGATAGACAGATGGGATTTTTTTATGTAGATTTTATTTTAAATTTGTAGGTTTCCATAAAATTTTGAATAAAATGCATATGCAGAAAATTTGTCTGCCTATCCTAGTTGAAGTGAACACAATAACTATAAAATGTAAAGACTTGATGGATAAAATTTTGTACACAATTTAGATTTAAAGTGTTAATACGTTTTCAAATTTTGAATCCAGTCCGATGCTGGGCTGTGGATTGGGTTTGAGGTCCCTCTATCTGTGTATTCACATGCGTGTGAATATAACTGTAAAACACAGTAACTTAGATAAATTAATTTGGCATGATCTTGATTCTAAAGTTGTAAGTCTGTGTCCAATTTTAATTCCAATTGGGAAAAAAAGACTGTTGTAAGAATATAAGTAATCTAAAATGCAATACAGGTTGGTTTTCTTTATTGTACTACATAGCCAAAATGCTCAAATTGGATTCTAAAAATGACAATATGAGTTCTTGTGACTTTCATTGACTTGAACAAAGTCCACATTCTTCATGTTGGGTGAAAAAAGAAACAATACTTTTATTTGAGGAAACAATACTAGTATTAAAAGAAACAGTATTTATTTATTATACGAAAAAAAATGAGGACCACAATTGTTGTGATTTGATTTTGCTGGCATTCATCAAGTTAGATATTGCAAGTTATTTATAAACAGCAAAGTACCCATTAGAATTTATTTCATATTTTACAGTTTCATTTTTTTATGGAGTAGCAAGTATCATGTTTTAAGCTGTCTGTAATTAGTTTGCTAGAATTTTGTTGTAATGCTGAATTTAATTAACAATTAAATATAATTTTTCAGAATAATTTTATTTCATGTGAAAAAAGAAACTTTTTGCTGCATACAGGATACAGATAATATATAATAATATACAAATAATACAATAATGTACAGATAATATATAATAATGTATAGATAATATACAAATAAGCAATTATTTATATTCACAGCATGGAAGAAAGTGAAGCTTTATGTAATCGACTAGCTATCATGGTAAATGGTCGTTTCCGATGCCTTGGTTCTATTCAACACCTGAAATCCAAATATGGTCAAGGTTATACATTAATTATCAAAATGAAAAGGGAGGATCAAGAAAACCAAGACAGGATTAATACTATTAAATGCAATGTTCAAAGTAACCTACCTGGAGCAAATTTAAAAGATGATCACCAGGTAAGAATAAAATGCTACTTTAATGTACATATAATTTTTAAAATAGGTGAGTTAGATGATGATGAATAATCCAGAAATTTTAATTATTAGATATAACAATTTTTTCTATTATTATTTCAGGAATAAAGCGTTTAAAGATTTCCATTATGTTTTATATGATACATTCTATCTTGTCCCCTATATACCTTTTTCTAACTTTTTTCTTATCTTGTTTCTTTTTCGTATTTTAAGACACTTAAAAATTCCATCTCAGTTCAATTGTGCATTATCGCTCATTTTGAGGTCCATGAAATAAAAATAAAGTTTTTCAGTTTGTGTAGGAATTGATTGCCCTGAATTTTTTAATTAATTTCTTAAACTAATTGATGAAAGGAACTAGTAATAAGATGAACTGAGAATTTGCGGTTTTATTTTGTCAAATGAGATTTTGAGATTGTTGAAATCTATTATATTGCAAGTTCTAATGAATGACATAAATACATTTCATTTTCTTTTAATTAACAACATTTATCAAGATGTCATTAGCCCTTTTATGTGCTAGAAGATTCGTGCATCATTAAAAAAAAAATCCATCTTATCTTTTTATCTAATTTATGTTTACTTCTTGTAACAATTTATTACTTGAAAAGCTTCATACATAAATATTTCAGTTATCTTCTAAAATTTCTCTTGAATGCATTTTATCTACTGCAGTATTTCTGAGAGTTACTATGTTTCAGAAATATAAAAAGAAGGAAACAACTTCGCATTTATGTATAAAAAATACATTTTATGGTAAGTTGTTAAAAACAGCAACTGTGTTGTTGACAATGTTGCTGTTTTTGATTGAGAGATTATAAATTTTTGAGCTTCAATTTCATTATTATATAGGGAGATTTTATGCTCATCGAAACGTTTTGTACATTAGATATCTTGATTTTTGTCTTGATCTTCTAGGTAGATTTTGCATTTTCTAGAAAGATGCATGATTTGTTATATTATTTATCTACTAGTTGAAAACTATATTAATTATCAGTTGCAAATTAAGAGATTCAATTGTGCAAAATTAATTTATACACATGTATGATATTTTGTACGATTCGTAGGATGAATATGCGTATGCAAGTCTATCCTTCAGTATTTGTAATAGTGGAATGTTATAATGAATTTGGTAATGTTTGTATATTTCATTACTTTTAGAAAGAGAATATAGTAAAACACCATTTGTCTTTCAAGGGACTGGTTTAAAATAATGCATGAATAAAAAGACATAAAATCGAAATTTTAATCAAATGCAATTTTGACAAATTTAATGCTATCAATAAAATTCATTTAAAATGTTTCAAAGTATTTTAACCTAGTATTAATATATGATATCATACTAAAAAACAATAATTAAGCTTTACATCTAATTGATCATAAAAAAAAGATTAAAATCATAACTGTGAAGCATATACGGAGTACTATTTTGTTCGACATGCTTGCCTGTGAATATTGATACCACTTTACAAATAGAATTAAGTTCATTCAATATTTTTGTGTAACAAAATAAATTCGAAGTTTTTCATTTAATTTCACTTTAGAGCCTGATTAATAAATAGGTAAAGTAGGCAACTGCTGTGGAGTCCCATGACTCTGTGTGTGTGTGGGGGGGGAGGTCTCCACAATTTTTTCTTGTGATATTTTCAGAGAAATTTAATTTACAAAGATTCGCTTAAACTTATTGAAACAAAATTAAACATTGTTTAAATTTTCGAAAATTATTCTAATAGCCTTTCTAACTTATTGCCTTTTACAAGGTTTTTCCCCTTGTTACTTTGTTTTATTATTCTAAGAAGATATACTGCTTTGTCATTTAAAATCTGTTTGATCTTGTCATTGAATGGCATTTTGACTGTCTAAAAAAGTCTTCAATTTTTTTAAAAAAATATTATCTATTTCCAATCTTGAATCTTCTTAAAAACGAGATAATAAAACTATATTTCTTTAAAGTACTTGCCTTTAAATGTTCTATTCATTCAGTTTGCAAAATTTCAGTATTAACACTGTTTACATATTAAAACTAAATACAGTAAACATATCTAGTTTTGGACGTTGGGGAGGGAAAAAGAGGAAGACTTGCATTGCTGAAAGATTTCAGAATGCTTAATCTGACTGTGAATCCATTGCATTAAAAAAAAAGTGGTAAAAATTTTATCACATTTTTCTTCATCATCATTAAATTGGTAGTAAACTTAAATTAGTAATGACTTCTATTTATTAATCAGTTGTGAATAATTCTGAAGTTATAATATCGCTAATAAGCATACTATAAGAAAGGCTATATAGAAATAAACATAGGTGCTTAAAGACATAGGAATTCGAGAATGTGTTATTTTCAGACAGATCAGTACGATTAATGACCTTGAATTGATCCTTTCATTATCTTTTCTTCATCTTCGAACTCTCAAATGTTCTTTCATTTGACCTTTATTTTTGAAATGATTAGGAGGAAAATAATATTACCCATTTAGCTTTTTAGAAAAGTATCTCCGTCAACCAGAATAGAAAAATAAGGATCGGGGGGGGGGGGAGTAAATTTCTCAAAAGGAGAAAACGATGTATTTTAAAAATTGAAACTTTGCATCATATAAACCAAGTATTTTATCTTTATGAAAGAATCTGAATTGTGATCAGATTATGTATAACTGTGCAAGATGTATGCTTGAGAAATGTATAAATGGTACTTTAGTGCATTTATTTTTTCAGAATAGTTGCCTACAATATGAATTTAAATGACTTCCTTTGGGCCATTTTCTGATATATTAAAATAAATAAAAAATATTAAATATGTTTCAAATATAATTTTACTTTATTTTATTTATGTCAGATAAAAAGTGTGTATGAATAATAATTTTTATTACTGATTCTATTACTATTCAGTTTCATCAAACTGAACTGAACTTATATGATTCTTATTATTTCAAAAGGAAAATATGAACTCACTAAAATATATATTATCCCTTTTCTAATTTTTAGGGTATGCTTCAGTACCATATTGTGGATCCATCTGTCACTTTGAGTCGTCTGTTCAAATTCATGTCACAGATGAAAGTGCAGTTTGAATTGGAAGATTATTTAATCAGTGACACCTCTCTTGAGCAAATATTTTTAACTTTTGCTCGCGCACAAAGAGCTTCAGAGTAAAGTGCCTTATCTGTTATTACAAAATCAGGAATATGTAGATATAGAATGATCTATTTATGAAAAAGTTTTGAATTCTAATGCTACAATGCATTTTTCTGTTTCTGTAGTTTACTACAGAAAGTTTTATTCTTACTCTTTTTTTAGCTTATCGATTTATTGGCAGCATTAAATGAGTTTTATTTTCGTTATTTTCAGTTTGAAAATAATTTAATTTGTGAAAATAAGATAATTATTTATTTTGTAAAAATATTGCTTTTCTTGAATTAATCAGTTAAATGCAATTGTTAATTTGCCGTTATTTTTCTGAAATAATAAAATGTTATTATTTTAATTTATTACAAAATTACTATAATAAATTTATACAGATAAAATTATAATTTTATCTGTATATTCATCGCATTTCTCTTATGAAATGTATTAATAAGTGCCAGCTGTGATGTTGATTATTACTTGCAAGAATTTGATTGAGACTTCAAATTTGATTCTTTTCGAAACTGTGTTAGAATCAAACATCATCTGCATCATATAAAATGTATGAAAGCAAATTTGTGTTTTTATTATTGAATCATTCCTCAGTTAAAAATTCTATTGTTGTAGGATGTCACTTCTGTTTCTAATATGTTTTAAGTATTTAGTTTTCTATTCTTAAACCAGGTCTACATTTGGACAAATACTGGAGACATTTCAAAGTTATGTGACTCCAGTGAAATATGGCACTTCCAAACATGCTCATAAGCATTTTTTTGTTACATATTAGTTTATTGACGTGATTAATTTTTCTGATGTTATCTTATTGAGATAAATTTTTCATATAGCCAGTATTTATCCTTATGTAACCAAACTTCCATGTAATCATTAAAATTTGTTAATGATTTTATTCTAGTCGAACTGTGATTTACTAAATATTTTTTTATTACATTTCATGTATAAACATTTTCGAATTGTGTAATGTATATATTATTATTATTTCCCTTAATTTTCCTATTTTTTAGTGTGTTTAAGAAATTTTAAGTGATGATATATGTTTGTTGATGGTTAAAATTTTAGATTATTATTGATGTCATGCTTGCATTGATTGTGATAATTTCATGTTATGTGTGATGTAAATAAAAAATATCTTTCATGTTTGAGATTAGCAAATATTTTTGAAAGTGAAAAATATTTGTTCCTGTGATATGCAATTTCTCATTGTTAATTGAAAGTACTTAGAAATTGATTAAATTTGCTCTTAGCTATCGACAAGAAGCAGTGAATAAAATTAAACACGAGCTTTGAACTTATGTGAACTGAAATTTAGATAAATAAAAAGATTATGTATATAAATATATAATTTCTTATTCCCTTTAATTCACTTTAATATTTAATCATCTATTCCATTTACCCTCTGCCAGGAATTAGAACATATTTGCCTTTCATTAATCGAATTATTTACATTTTATAGCTACCCTCATTTTTTTGTAAAATTGTCTAGTATCACAGTAGTCACAGCACAGTAGTTTTTGTTATTATTCAAAATTATCAGGAATTTAAAAAAATCAGAATTTATATTATGTATGGATATATAATAGTAAATTATGCAAATTCATAATTGTATTTTTTCTCTGAAGTTTTCATCTGATAATGATCAAACTACATTTCTTCTAATATTATAAAGAAATAATGTGGACCAAAGTATATTTTCATAATGTATTTTTTTAACTTTCTTGAGAGTAGTTATCATTTTAAATGTGAAAAAATTATGAAATTCTGGTGCCTTTTTCGAAAAGCTATACAAAAAGTACTTTATTGAAAGAAAGAAATCTTGATAATAATGATTATTATATAAGGATTAGTACATATTATAAAATATTTTGTTGAGAAATAAATATTTTTTTATTGTGGTATTTTCATACACTTTTAAATACTTTTGATAAATCATTTTATTTTGCTGTAAACTTATATGTAGATATCTAGTTTTAAATTGTAAACATAATATAATATTAGTATTTGATATAAATTAATATAAAGTGCCTTTTCACTTACTAAAACTTTTATTGTGTTTAAAGGCAATTTAATGATGCTGAAGGGAACAGGACTTGACAAAGCTTTAATAACTATTGTTGTATTTATCCAGTAAACATAAGCAAAGTTTATGCATATTATAGAAATTATTAGAAAGTGTGCAGTACAAAAAATTATTGAGCTATTTTGAGACTATCAAACTCTATTAAACTTAAACTTTATTATTTAATTTAAATTAAGATATTTAAAATTCAAATATAATGACTTGTTTTCTTAACACTTCCCACTTGCCTCTTTTGAAAATGCGAATTATTAGAAATAATATTGAATTATTAATAACTCCCTACACTTAATATTGAATAATCTTGAAGTTTCAAATACTTCTATAAATTTGAAAATATATCAAAAAGTTTTAGCATTTTGCGATAAATGAATCGAAGATATTAATTATTAAATACTTAGTTTATGCACTGAACGATAAAAAAGTTTATAAATTTTGATATTTATAAAATTTTACAAAGATATTTTTAACAGATAATTTTTATGGGGTAGGGCATAAGGTATTTTTTACAATCACCCTTTTAAGGCATTTCGTTAACCCTTTGAGGCAGAGTGGCATCGTTTGAGTCCACAGAGACTTTTATTTTTACTCAGCTGTTTGTGTCGCTAATATTTACTACAATGACTTCAAATGAAGCCGTTCACTAACTTGTATGAGAATGTTAAGGAAAATTAATAAATTGTTATTTTCATTTCCTTATTGTGTATTTCATGTAATTTAATCAATTTTCACCTGCAATTCAGTAGTTTTATGTTTTGTGTCTCAAAGAGTTAAGTGAGATAATTCTTTTTGTTGGTTTGATACATAACTTTTTCATTCTAAATTTATGTGTTTGTGTTTACAAAATATCTACTAAGAGTTAATAGTTACTTCACTTTTAAATACTTTTTCTAGTATTTATTGTTATTAAGTGTTTCTGTATTGTTTGGATTTATTTTACTTCCTAATTTATTTTATTCTTAATTTTATATCACTTACTTTTTTTCCACTTGTATATTCTTTAGATATCAAGATCATTTAAAACTTTTTGTGTCTTTTAAAGATTTTATTTATTTTATGTTTAGTGTGCATTCTTTGTTCCTACATTTAATAACCCTTGAACTGTCATCTTATAGGACACTATAAGTACAATATTGTAACTTGGTTTATAGATTGTAAGTACTAACTGATTATTATTTGGTAATTATCAACCATATGCTCGCATTAAAAGGGAAAAATTGTAATGACTTGTGAACCCTTCAATATATACCTATTTCTGAAATATTAACACACAGACTGGACAAATTGTGAGACATTTCTTACCAGTCCAAAATATTGTAGGATATCTTCTCAATATTTTCTGAAATTTTGAATGTCATACATTATCAATATGATATCAAAACAACATCGTAAAGCACCTTGTTCTACTTCCATTGCTTTCATGTTATTTGCTCTTCTAATAAAAGAAAAAAAATTGGTTTGCAAGTAAATAGTATTTCAGATTTAATAAGATTTTAAATGACGGAAAAAAACCTAACTTATCTCCATTTTATCGACTCAATTTTTCTACCTTAATATTTTTTATCCATTTTATTTAAATAAAATTCATGATATATGTAATTTTTTTATAAAAATATTTAAATTATTAAAAACATCAATATTTTACACATGGTTTCTGTCATAAATTTATAACAATCGCGAACGAACGAGATAAATAAGATTCTAATTCCCAAGAGAGAGAGAGAGAGAAAAAATGAACCATCTAGTTTTTCCTGCTCCTTTTGCTCTAGTATTTTCGTTTTAAATCAGCCATGAAGGCATAGGAAATAACAACTGCAGCTTAGAGAAATGCCTACCAGTTTTCAGCAAGACAGAAATGATAGAGTCAAAAAGACCCCATGTGTGTGTGCTTGAAAGTTAAGTTCATAATCATTAATGAAGTTTTTCATAAATTTATTTTATTTTCTAGACCGAAAATTGGTTTAAAATAATAGTTTTATAGAATAGTTGAATGTTAAATAGTTTTGATACTATTTCATTTTAGTCAATAGTTAATTGTGTAAATATTTTAAATTTAATAAAAACATATGTAAATTTTTAAATATTACAAAGACTGTGAATTTTGAAATAAAATTGTCGTTTTGTTTTTTTGTAAGATATTTTGAAATACATAATTTACAATTAAAGATTATTTTTTAAGTGTATTTGCCTATGCATTGTATATTAAAAAGATAATAACATATAATAATCATATATTATATTAAAAATAAAATAAATTTTAAATTATTAATGGTTTAGATTATTTTTTATGCACAAATATTTTTACATGTTTAGTTTCATATAACTTTAAGTAATTGTACACTGTTAACACTTACTGATTCTCATTTTAATTTTCTCTACCATACTTATTTATTATTTTATTCCTATACTATACAAATTTTGTAATATATAAATGCTTAATAATAAAATATAAAATAGCTCATAAACGACATTTTCTTTCTAGAATCTTATTTATAAATATTATGTTGTATATCTGAAAAATATTTAAAAACACTGTGAATATGTTTTACTTAAAATTATTACTGTACATGAGTTTCATAATTAAAATTATCTCTTTATTACGCATCGTTACATTTATCAGTAGATATCTGAACACATTATTTTTCAATAGTTTCTCTTATCTCGTTGATTGTAATGACTTTCAGATTTTCCCCACAAAATGTAAGCCAGAGCTGAAAAGTCAATCCCCACCCCTCACATTTTTTCATCAAAACTTTTAAGACAGTATAAAAACGATTTTTGTGCAATAATCATTATGTGTAATATAATAAGTTTGAAGAGAAACTTTAAAATTTCAATTAACTTTAATTTAATAAAAAATTGATTAATATCTTGAAAAATAAAACCTTTCTAGTGAGTATCTACTTACTAGACCAAGAATGAACTAGAATCTAAATTTGGTCGTCCTGTGCTTGATGGTCTACCCTGTAAATTGTTACATTCTGTTTTTAGTTTTTGATTCTGCAATTGGCTGGAGGTATGGCAGTCTAATAATATTATAATGCTAAAGATAATTCTTTTTCCGAGAATATTGGTGGTGATGGCGTATTTAATTGAAAAATGATCCATTTTTAAAGCCAGTGATGATGCCTTTTTGATATCAGAAGTTTTTAGAAAGCACGACAGAATTCCAGTATGCACATGCCTTCTTAATCACGGTAAAGATTTTGTTTCGAATGTGTGCTGAATACTGAAACCGTGATTGATTATTAAAAAATATATATATATATTTGAAAATTTAGTAGTATGTAGAATGTGCTAAAAATGCTTCGAAAAAGAAATGATCTGGAATATTCAGTTCTTCCATTCATATATATAATTTTAAGTAATCGGAAAAAGCAAAGAGAACAAGTCCACGAGACCGAACCAATGACTCAATCAATTAATGATCAACTATCATTCATCATCATCTATTTTCGAGAGAAATTTCAAAAGCACTGTTTCACTCTAAATTCTCTGTGGAGGCAAATCACGACGGAGTTCTCCAGGCATAACTACCATGACATTTTTTCTTTATTTCATTTGAAAGCTGCTGTTCTAATACTTCATAAATTGTCCTCTGCCCTACCACGTCTAAAGGTACAAGGGGTAACACAAAATAAAACTTGGCAGAGTTCCCATCCTTAATAACTGGACAGATTTTCTCTTGAAGATTTTGCTACTAGTCAGTATTATCTATGCTTTTTCTTTAATTTAAAATACTTTCTTTTGTCGTAACAAGGTAGAAGCTGGCTGGCATGACTGGATTAATGTTCTAAATATGATTGTCGAAAGGCTAATCACTGAAGGCAGCCAGTTCTGACATTATATTTAAGGAAAGAGAGATAATTTTACCAATAAATAAATAAATCCCTCAGCGTTATTAAAAATTTCAATTTTAGGAGTAATAATTGTAAACCCACGTTATGGCATAAACTACTGAATTTTAAATAAAGAAAAAAGGTATTCACTAAATAGAAATGCGCTTTTTTCATTCACACTAAATTTTAAATAACGTGATAACATCTTCGTTGAAATTCTTCTAACGTTATCTTACAAAATTTTTTTTTCAAATTTCAAGGCAATAATATGGTTTATATTTATAAAACTAAGATAAACGTAATGCCATCTTATAGCTCAGCCACGTGACGAATGATTGTTACATCAAGAATTCAACAGATCAAATATTAAATCATAAATATAGAAAAGTATTATTACAAAACCCAATGTTCAAACCTTCTAACACAAAATAAAAAATGTCAGCTCTTATCTAATCTAAATTCGTAAGAAGGTGAACCGATAAGCTAGCCGCCTTTTATCATAACTTTTGTTTCATGAACACAATCAGCTATTTTGGAGGCCTTATGGTATATTTAATAGCCAAAAGGAGAAGAAAGTTAATAAACGCCCAATAAAGTGAAAATGAGTGTAGAAAAAAATGAAAGGATTATAATATAACTGTACAGACCCAATATTTGATATACGATTATGAAATGTGTGAGAATCCATTGGGGATATTCTCCTTTTGATTTTCTCGTATATCTAGATAATATTTTTTTCTACTCAACTTCTATTCTTCTCTAGGGTCGTGGTAGCTTGGTGGTAAGGTCTCGTCATCGGGAGCGGAGAGTTCCAGGTTTGACACGCGATTACACCAAAGAACCGTCGTGTAAGAGTGTCTGGTGCACGGGTCTCGAATTAAATGTCCACTCTCTAAAAAAATGAAATAAATGTTCTTCCTCTGATGAAGGGCGGAAGTTTGGAGACGGGATTGCCAGCTCAGATGTCGTCCTCATCATCTGACTGCGGTTCAAATTACAAAGTCTTTACCGAAATAGCCATAGTGTAGCTCTAAAACATAACTTTAATGTAACTAAACTATTTTTCTTTCTATGCATCCCTGAAATGTATTGCTAAGGCAACAAACTGAACCGAAGCAACAAACTGTCTAAGGTCAACGGCAATCCGCAAATACCAATGTCCTTCCTCCTTTGACTTCCTCCTGTTATAACGCATTACGGCGCGCTTTCGCTCATTAATAGAATAAAATAAATAAATATGCATTCTAGATGCCTTACCACTCAGCGATAGGTTAAAAAATTTCTACAGTTTTATAATTTTTTCTTCAAAGACCGTATGCCAAATTTTATTGATCTTTGTGCCTTTGAGTTAAAGCGTCCATATAAGCGCAATAATAGTTCAAAAAATGATCTTCCTTCTTAGAAGATTTTGTCAAAAATTTAATACACATCTGCTACTTTGATGATAAATCAATATTAAATTTCATCCACAAATCTCTAAATTTTTGAGTTATCGCATTCACACACATGAGATCAGATAGACAGATTTCTCAATAGTGGATTTCGCTCAAATTTGTTAGATATCTACAAATATAGCATTAAAACCACATATTAAATTTCATCACTCTAGCATAATGCAGTTTTGAGTTACCATGTTCATAGTTAGGCAGACATAACTCCAAAAATGTGTTTTCTGGACTCTAAGTAATTGGAAATGTGGAGACTCATCTGAATTATAAAGTGAATTTTTTTTAATGACTGCTATATTTTCTCTTTACATATTTCGTATATAAGAAAATTAAAGAGAGGTTGCAAATATTTCATAATTTAATTGGCAAACTCTTCATGATAAACATCTTCGATATGCCGACTTCCATCGGAAGTTCATCCTCTTCAATATATGCAAAAAATTAGATAGATAAAATTTAAGAACAGGTTTAGCATTTAAAACATAGATATCAAATTTTGAACCGAATCCATCAAACGATTGATCTTCGGTTGGTCTGTATTTGCTCAAGAATGTAAATGAAATAATTCATAAACGCAAAGACTTAAATGAATGAAATTCGGTATGTTGTCTTGTAACTACAACTGTAATTTGAATTAAGTCTTGATATCAATCTTAGTCTTAATATCAATATTGGAAAAAAGACGCCCAAATTGTGCATTCATTTATCAGGTACATGTATATTAGTCGCATGTCAGTGCTTAATCGCACTCTAGATTCGCGTCAAAGATCGACCTTTGTAACAATTGTTGTCCAATGGTATGCAGTTAACACACATTTCGACGAATCTCCACGTTTCAGACCTTTCTGAGTTCGAAAAAATATTTATCTTTGGCTTTACGTCTTTCTATGATCACGGTAAATCAAAACTGCTTTGAGCTAGATTATTGAAATTTGGTACATAAGATTACGATCAAATTTGTAGATTCTTAACAAACTTTCTACGAAATCCATTAATAGAAAGTCTGTACAAGTGCAAGTGAACATGATCAAATATAAAGAGTTAGATTTTGTTCATAGATTCAGATCTAGTATGTAGATATGTATCAGATTTGGAACCAGATTCATTAAGTTCTGCCTATCGGTCTGTGGGGTTGGAGATTGACTGTCTGCGGAACTGTACTTTCTGACGCATGTAAACATGATAACTGAAAAATGCAATTACTGAAATAAATGAAATTTGTGATTGCAATTGTAATTCTGTGTCCTATTTTGAGGACAATCGATCGGAAAGAAAGACATTCAAAATGTGCATTCGATTATCTGATTCATGCCGCATATCAGCACTTAATCGCATGCTAGATTCACACCGAATATTGTTCGTCAATGACATACAGTTAACACATACAGATAAGTTTTCTTTACTAAGCTACGAAGCATACAACTCTCACGTGTGAAATAAAACTCTGATCATTTGTAGTGTTCATAGCCTTGCTTAAGGTTTAGAACTTTATGCAGAGGAAAAGAAAAACACCTTTATAAGAGAAAACGCCAGAAAGTTTTAGTTAAACCACCTCAGTTGGTTATCATAAGTTATTAACTCATGAATTAGGCTAATTATGGAAGATTAGAACGATTAATGCCACTTCGATTAATCTTATGAACAAGTTTCGATTATTTAATTTTTACCTGATTTTTTAATATTGTTTTAGTTATTTTGTATTAATGTTTATTAAAATATATATGTCCTGCGTAGACGCCAGATTTTTGAGTAAAGATTGTATAAACGTATTTAATACATTACAGCATTTATAATTATTTCCTTTATACACTTTATTTTTCTTTAAATGTCATTGAATCGAAGTAATGGATGCATTTATGTTAAATCGAGGGAAACCACTTGCATGAATTAATTTGAGAAATTAAATAAAATGAGCGAATACCATAAAACTAGAGAATCAAAAGCGAGGTAATACTATATTTAGAAATAGTATTACTGGACAAAGATCAGAAATCATATTTTACAATAATAAGATTGTGGTTACGTACCATGGACTTAAATAATAGTTTGCTTCTTCCAGTAAAAGTATCCGAATGGAGCTAGGAAGACAATGATTTTCATCCATCGCCCATTTTAAAATTCATTCCGTAAATGATTGCCTAGCAGATGTGGTGTGGAATTTTGGGCAGAGCGTGCAGCTATTGTCTTTCTTATTGGATCATATTTAAAAATTATCCGGTCCTCCCCCAAATAATTTTTATTTGACAGTATTATAACTAAACTAAATCGCATGCCTGTGAACATCAACGGGCTTCTTAAAAATTATTTTCATAGAAGTAATACACTAATTACGTCAAGGAAATTTTTGGTAATTATGCAGTCGGATGACATATCCAAACAAAGGCCGCGGTGGACGGTGGTAAGTTCTCAGCTTTAGAGCTGGAGGGTTTCAAGTTCGAGACCAGATTGCACCAAAAAACCGTCGTATAAGCTGGCCTGGAGCATGCTAAATACGTCGGAGCTAAATGTCCCCTTATTGGTGTGGTGCGAAAATTGGGAGAGGGGGGCACTAGCTCAGGTGTCGTCTTCGTCTTGATCGGTTCAAAATTGTGAGATCCGTCCTGAAACACCCTTGTGTTACTTCAAATTGTGTCTACCTCGCATCTCTTTTTAAGATACAATTAACATCTGAGAACAAACAAAAAAAATCCATAAAAGGGCGAATGATTTTCTATTGTATAGGCCCATTGATAGCAGAATCACAGATTTTGAGACCTGAGGGTTTAGTATTAGAGGCATGATTTCAACAGAAAGTCATTATGTGCCTAATGTGCATTATATTCATCAGATCAAGTGTCCTCTTTCTATTATGGAGGTTGGAGAGGGCGTTTCAGCTCACGTACCTTTAATTTAAACCACATCCGTTTAAAAGTAACCCTTCAAATGTTTCTAAATGGGAATCTCAATTTAAATTGTTATGACTAATATTTTATTATAGATAATCAATTGAGTCCAATTTATGGTTTCTCTGTAATATTCCTGTTTCAGATTTCAAAATTATCGTCCCAAAAAATGCATGAAAGTAAAAGATAACAATAAGTTTTACTCGTGCTCTGTTTACCAGTTTTTGGAATTGTTTCAATGTTAGATAAATTTGCCCTTCGTTTTCAAGGTGTGTATTTAGCTCATGCGAGATATCAGCGCAACTTTGAGGTGAAAAAATCCAAATTCCTTTCAAGATTATGTAACTTAACAGAAGAGGCGTATTTGCTTTGGCTAGGATATCTAAACGGAAGTGACGTGAAACAGATCGAACGGCTGTTGAAGATACTTTCCAGATGTGAGTCGTTTTTTTGTATTACACATCGATTGAAAAAGTACTCACCTTTTGAAACCTTTAAGAGTTAAAAGGAAACTTGAAGTTTTTTTTTAAAGAACCTGTATTATTTTGATTAAATGATTCAAGTATGGATTAATCGTAGATTATTGTAATAAACTATATCCCTTTTCTATAACCGTATTTTCAACATTTTGTTTCAAAATTTTTATTTCGGAAAAAAAAATTAGGATTTTTTTCTTTTATATTAAGATATTATTTATATGGCATATTCTAGTTAAACAAACTCGGTTTTGTAACTAGAACTGGCAGCGGAATTTTTATTTTTATTTTTTGGAAAAGTGACTCTTACCAATAAATTCATTCGGTATGCCGGCCGCTGCGTGGAATAATTCTCAAGTAAGTGTAAATTATATATATATATATATATATATTTGCCTTTCTGAGTGGTCTTGATAGCAGTGATTGTTCATTTGGTTATGAAAATATGTTTATATGGGAATGCTTTGAGTTGCGAATATGTTAATCCGTTACTATGCTTTACATTTCTTTATTTCCATATATAAATAATATTTAATAGTGCTTATATATATATATATATATATATATATATATATATATACCTCCGAGTATATTGTGGCAAATATGATATATCCAATTTACCCATGCATAATATATTAAAAAGTATGGCTAATTTCAAGAATAAATGAATGAAAAACAATAAAAATTTGTTTTGATGGCACATAAAGTAAAACTTATTATTGTAAAATATAAAAATACTTCCTTTTTTATTTTCACATAATATATTGCTTTTAAGGTGACTAGATATCAGCAGTCATTTTATGGCACCATCTTTCTATTATTAGGAATTACTACCGTTACACCCACTAATCTTACTAATGTGTGCTTGGTCTCTGCAGAGCTAATTAAAGAACTTTTTGATTTGCTGTTTTAGTAATTAATAACTAATAAATAAATACTAATAACAGAATTAAAAATAAATTAGTAACTAAATAAATATAGGGCATTTTAAAATTTGACTAATCAATAAAAGCTTTTACTGGTATACACTCTATATATTAATTTTTATAGTGATAAATACAATAACTGTGTACCTAACGTATGGTATAAATGTCACGCTTTTCCACCAAAAAGGCATTATATAAATGTTACGTAAACATATTACTAAGTCATTCATTCTTTGACATTTTTTTATTTTCTTTCAAACTAGAAACGCAATGTAGTAATCTGCCTACTTCATTCAATCTTTCTTGAAAAGCAAACAATAAGAGAAGTTTTTGACATTTAAAGATTAAACAATTTCTATTCAAAAAAAAAAAAAAATGCAAATTAATCAGTTTTTAAAACGAAACTCTATTGTTTCAATAAAAATTTCTATTTTGGTTTTGAAATGCAACGAATCTTATCTGCTGCTACTATTACTAGTGATACTTAATAATTTTTAAAACAAAACTGTTTTGTTTGGAGGTAAGTTCTTTTTTAGGTACATTTTCTGTGACTTGTATTTATTTTAATAAAAGCCTATTTAAATTATCTCATTTTTGTCGTTCATTACAATTCAAATACATTTCAAATACCCTTCTAGAGTCATTAACAAAGTATTATTGTAAAATAAATCAATCGAAAAACTACATACTAATTCATTTAATTCTAAGCCTTATTATATAAGGTTCTAAAATGACTTCGGAACTTACCCCCTAGATTTCTTAACTATGTGCTCTATTTAATATTCAGCTGAAATATAAATAACTTATTTAAATAGTCATTAAAAATTATTGCTTATTTATATATTTTTTTCCAATAATTCGAACAAGGAAATTGAAGTTCATGATTGCTTTTCAATATTTCCAATTTGTGATGGCCATAAATAATAAGGTTTCGAAGAATCAGTTAACTTTTTATCACTGTCAATTAACATTATAAAATGGAATTTAAATGTATTCAGTAAACTGTCACAGAAATTTTAGCATTGAAAATGAAAAAGGTTTAGTTTCTGTAACGGTAATTTAAGAATACTGCAACAGGTAGATTACAATTCTGAATTACATTTTTTTCCGAGTTTTCATTGTTTCTTCCATTTGAATTTTAATATTTTCCAGCTATGAATTCAGAGAGCTATTCAATATCCAGTGAATCTAAAGTTTACTGAAGCAGCCAAATTTTTAGTATACGTATTAAAATCCCCATCAGCTGAACTCCTGACATTTACGTCACCTTACCGATATATTGAAAAATAGTGATAGTAGTAAGTTTAATGTTGAAATATACTTTTGAAGTATATTGATATTTACGCATTTGTAAGTTGTTTATTGTGTTTTATAATTACCTATTAAATATATATTAGTTGCAGAAATTTAAACTTGTATTTTCTCCCTTCTCTGCATGCAAGTGTGCAATTCTTACCAGTTCTGAAAAGTAGCATATTTAGTATTAAAATAGTACAAAAAGATTATAAATTTAATGAAATTAGTGTACGTCCTTTGTTTCATGTAGTTATTAGGATGAAGCACGAAATACTTGTTCGTTTTCAATAACGAATTTTTTAGCTTTAACCCACGAATTTCAATAACGAATTTTTTAGCTTTTTTTAGAAATCCAGAAGTACTCAAAGGGAAATAATTTCAATAGGAGACCTGTTTTGTTATATTGTTTATGTTTCATTGCCTTGCAGTCCATGAATACTTTATGATGGATCACCCGCAGCGATAATAAAAAGCAATTGTGCCTCATTCAAAAGTTTTATAATAAAAAGTGATTGAAAAACATAATTAAATTGCACTGGAGAAAATAAAATACTTATTGGAGCATTGCTTTGATTGTTGTACTTTTCTTTTACAGAATGTTTCATTTATTTGCGTTCTCACTTTTCGAATAGAATTGTCTTTGATTTGGACACAGTTTCTATCTTTTTAAACAAGCATCATTGTTTCAAAACAATTTTTTTTATTTGTCCTTTTTTTATTAGGTTGATTACTACTTTGCTTTTTTGAACAGTATGGCTAAGCTGACAATTGCGGCTGTCATGTCGTACATTCGTAGCAGGCAATGTAAGATTCCCCCAAATGTCTGCATATTTAAAATAAACATTACCTATACATAATATTAATATTACACATAAAAAGTTCATACATAAAATTAATTTAGGCAATTACAAAATTTATTTAATTATAGGAAGTTTTTAAAGTGTTGATCTTTATTATCCACTCATGCTGATACTTCCGATCAAAGGAACTGCAAATTTCTTATAAGCTTATGAATTGGCTTCATTCATTTCAATGCCTACTTTCAGCTGATTGACTGTAGCTGCCCACGATCTATTAACATCGTGTTTAAGGCACTTGAAAAAAAATGATTGAAATAAGAAACGGTAACCATTAAGGAAACACTAGGCTCTTTGCTTAATCATCTATTCAACAAATTCGCATATTCTTACTTTGTTACCATGATTCAAAGTGTTTCTCTTCTTTCCAAATTGCAATTCTTTCTTCAAAACGCCTATAGAATGCATTCTTTTTTTTTCAATTGAGGCAAACTCCATTTTCAATGAAGACAATTTCAAATATTCAACAGCTAATTAAATATCACTTCATACTGATTCAAATATAGAAATGCCTATTTAAAGATACGAGACTTTACTATAAATTGTAACATCAGATTTATGTAATCACTTAAAGAATGATACTATAGAAGAAAATGATAAATCAACCAACTTTTGCAAAACGATCAAAATTTCTTTCGATTCAACAATATTGGTTCAATTTAGGTTCGCAATTTATGTTTAGGTTATTGGTTCAATTTAGGTTCGACAATTCCATGTTCTTAAACAAGATGTGACGCAGTTTCAATAGTAATTATTATTAAAGCGTTTCTTGGCAAACGAAGACTATCACCAAGTCAGTAACTGTAATTAAGTAATGTGTTACTTATGGTGTTATTAAATGGGTTATTAAAATGTACAAAAGAATGAAGTTATAAATCTGAATAATGAAACTTCATGATCTGAACCTTCATCTTAAGCTACAAATTTCCATAGTCTCTTATCTCAAAATGTTATTAATGCTGTTAATGTTAAAATTATTATCACACTATAGAATAAATGAATGAATGTACTCAAAGCTGAATTTAAAATGGTACAATCGATGGCCTTATATGGTATCATCAAGATTGCATGAGAAGATGATAATCTAATGTGAAGTTGGCATGCTTTCACAATAGGAGAATGTTAATGGCAAGTCATAATACTATTTATATACAGCCTTTACTCTTTGTCCATTATTTTGATTATTATGATTACATTTACCCTTTGTTCAAAAATGATAGATCTCATGGCTCTATACTGCGTCTACAGATTGGCTAAATATAAATGCAGCTGAACAAATGGCATCAGTACATGCATTTGATTATAGGATTTGAGCAAAAAAAAAAAAAGAATTATGAAACCAATGGAGGGAATGCTGCAGATGTTCACTTCCAAAGGACAAATCCCAGTAGTGTAACTAAGGGTAACTGGCACCTAGGTCATAATACGATTGTTCATCTTTCTATCATCATTAGTGATTTAACAAGTATAAATAACCCCCAGACCGTGGCATTTCTATAATGTACGTCTTGATAATTCATTTAAAAAATGCAATAAATATATTAATGTTTTGTGCCTATGCCACAAGCAATGGATGGTGTAGATGGCTTTATGACCAAGATTGGTAGTTAGGCTTTTATACCTTACTTGCCTGCCATTGCAAGTCTCACTTTCTTTTTCATGCAGCGTAACTTTTACATTGATAAACTATTTTTTTTATCTCTTGCAGGCACAACCTTCGAAAGCACATGGCAGTAGCAGCATGCGGAAATTTCTCATTCTGCTGTACAAAGGATTCCTTCTCAGAAAGCGGCACTACTTAGTAACATTTTTTGAAATCGTTATTCCCATATTTATTGCTGCCGTCCCTGTGATCATCCAATCGGAATCGTCCTCTTACGACGCTGCACACAACCGGATTGATGATAGATCAACAGGATCCCGCTGGAGTAATATAACTACGTACGAGCCATTCGACCCATTAAAATCGCGCGAAGGGCAGTATTTTAAGATAGAATTTTTGTATACTCCATCTAAGCCACTTGCTGAAAAATTTATAAATGATTCCATTGAGTTGTTTAATAAAAGTACCAATCACAAAGGAAAAATAAGTAAGTTGTATTCCTTTTATTTGACATTAGTATTAATCTCCCGCTCTAGGAATTGGAATTTCTGATAGTTCAACTACAGGATCGCATATGACAAAATAATAATGATCTATATAATAATACTACAAATGACTTACACAAATAAAACGGCAAAACCATTTTTTATTTTTCTGTAGAATAAAACTACTTTATAGACATTCTTTAATTTTCTTGCAAATATTAAGAAAGTTTTAGAGGACGTTTTGTGACAATTAATTAAATAATTCACTTTTTATTAAGTGAAAACTATATTTCTTTTTCACATGCGCAATATATATATATTTTCATGCGTAATATTAATTGATATAAGCTGGTATAAATCTAATAACGCAGTATATTCTTAGACGCAACATGGTACCCCTCCCCCCAGTCTGTAAAAGGACTTTAAAATAAATAGAGCTTGGGAATAAAATACATTTAAAAAAAGATTTGTTTTACCTTTTTGATATAAAAAAATATTTTTTGAAAATAAAGATTCCTTTGTTTAAAAATTTATTCAAAGTGGTTGTCTTCATATTTCATGTTGGCTATCTTCATATTCATATTTAATTTACCATTGACAATGTTTAGCTAAATTTTGAAACATTATTCGAAAATTATTAATAATCTATAAAAAATAGCTTTTTGTGTTGTTGTTGTTTTAAATTGAGAATTTGTAATTTTTTTACGAAATGAATGTACGCGATTTTAAAATTCTTCTTATTTTTAATTAAAAATAAAGCTACAGATGATATTTTGTTGGAATTTAATCGAATGCTCAATCAGTCCAGTAAGGAATTCATTTGAAATGGTAAAATTTTTTGACTTTCTCGGATAAGATATTTAAGCTAAAATATTTTTCTGCAGTTTATTTAATACTAGCCGCCTTTGTCGATCAGCCGGTTCGCCAATCTTATGTTCGTTTAAATTTTAATAATTAAATATTTTATGCAATTCATACTTTAATAGATTCTTCATCAAAATATTTTAAAACTTCAAATTTTGATAGTAATATAATTCACTCATAATATTATAAAGGCCTTCAGTCATAACGTAATATGTATCTCCCTAATTTTCTGTTACCTCCCGTAGAATTTATGCTTTAAATTAAAGTGGAAAGGATTAATCTGCAATTAATATAATAATATTTTTTACTGAAACAAAGCATTTTTTTTAATAATAGGATTACTGAAAACACTGAGAGTTTAAACTTTATGGGCACTAAAGAATATCTTTCTTAATTTATGTAATATCTCAAGAATTTATCAACAAAATGTTCTCAGATTCACCATGAGCAGATCGATTAATTAACAATGTTTAATTTTAAATGCATCAAACACTAAAAAAATAAAACGAATCGTTTAAAATAATCGGTTGAAAACAGGTTGAAAAAAACAACTTAAAAACCGATGTACTTAAAACTATAAGCATATACAAAAAATATATAACTAACATAAATATAATTTAATTACAAAAGCATGCAACTAACCTAAAAATAATTTAAATCAAGAAACACCCGTTGATAATATTGTCAGAACACAATGCGCATGCGTGAATTTTCAACGCCAGTTACGGTAACGCAAATGCGTGAAATTTTCGACTCTAGATACGGTAACGCAAATGCGTGAAATTTTCAACGCCAGTTACGGTAACGCTATGCAGATTAGAAATTTTTAATTTCCTTTATTCTGTTTTATTTTAATTCAAAAGTACTTCAGAATGAATCTGAAAGATCGATTATTTAACAATGTTTAATTTTAAATGCATCAAACATTAAGAAAATAAACAGAATCGTTTGAAATAATCGGCCGAAAAATGTTAAGCCTAAGCCTCATTAGCGTAGGGAAAAAAAAAAAAAAAAACTGAAGCCTTACTCGTTTGGCAGTGGGGGAAAAGAAAAGATTTTTTGGTGGGAAAATTAGTTTTTAATTAATAATTAAAATTCTAATTAAAAATTCAAAAAAAAAGGGACCCCAGGTGCACATTCCCGACCTCCAAGGTATACATGTACTTAATTTGGTAGCTATAGTTCAAACGGTCTGGCCTGCAGAGTGCCAACACACAAACACACACATTGAGCTTTATATAAGTATAGATAACATAATTTTAATCTTTTCTAAAAACATTTGTTGTAAGTGTTTCAAATTTTCTCACAAAGCATAAGAAAGATTTTACTAAAAAAATCTTGTGGTAATTAACTAAATAGTTAATTTTATATTAGTAAGAATTTATATGTAATTTCATTTGTTCATTTCAATTGTGTATATCTGCTTAAGTTAAATAAAGGGGGGAAATGCCGATTTGATTATTTTTCAAACTTTCTGAATACTGAATGTGAGAATCGGATAAAGTACTGATAATATAATCATATAAAACTCTATTTCGTAATTTTGATAAATCTTCACATTTTAGATCTCTCTGAGTATGGAAAAGTCAGTTTTGGTAATGGTCATTTATGAGCATAATAAATCAAAATTCCAATAAACTAAACTGATGAAATGCTGTGAGAGATTATAATATCAAACAGTCTATTTTTATCGAATTTTAGAAGTCTGTTTGTCCATTCATATAGGTATTGAACACTAATATTATATTAGGTATATTAACTAAAAATTGAAGGAGCTAGATAGATAAAATTTGGCGTATAATTTTACCACCAGAAATGTAGACCTGTTTCAAATTTAAGAATATAATCCATGAACGAGCTGACGATTTGGACTGCCTGTCGATTTGCATTTTTCTGCTTGTTTTAACGAGATACCTTAAAAACACTACAGTCTAAAGAGGTTGACTTAATTGCGTGATATTTATATGTAAATATGTATCAAATCTTAAACTCAGACGGCAAACGGAAGAGATAGGGTTGAAAAATGCACATTCGATTCGTTTTACTGAACGAGAATACGAAATTAAAATCGCACCATTTTGTGGACGTATACTAAAACCAGTGGGAGTGATTTCCCAGAAACTTTCTCGTGTACTCTATTATAAGTCTATTATCTTTTTCCTTTCGCATAAAATTGTGGATCTTAGGCAAGATCGTTTGAGTATGCATAATTTTATTTTCTAATAGAAGAACTGTATGCTTCATAATATAGTGAAGAGAACCGGTAACTGCGTATCAACAGCATGCCATTGGCGAACAATGATTACAAAGGATCAATCTTTATCATAAATGTAGTATTTTTACTGAATCTAGCGTGCGATCTCTGGAGATTAATCACTAGCAAAGGTAACAGAAAATCTAATATATATTTTGGCTGATTGAAACCTAAAATTTGACATAGATCAAATACCAAATTTCCTTTATTTTAGTCACTGCGTTATTGAGTTATCGCTTTCATGTGCATGGGAAAAAAAGACTGATAGTCAGTCAACTCTATGACGGACTTGGCTCCAAATTTGATACAAATTTGCACTTTATATAATAAATTTGTGTACCATATGTTATCCATCTAGCTCTCTTTATTTTGTAGTTATCGAGTTAACTTATATTCAAACAGTCGAACATGCATGCTTCCTCTATAGGGATTTAATTCAAAACTTGACAGAAATATAAAAGTTCGCAGTAGTGACCATATTCCAAATTTCATCCCACTAGCTTAAAGCGTTTTTGAATTATTATGTTCATAGACAGATGGACACAATTCCGAAAATATGTTCTTCTGATTCAGGGAAGTCAGAAACGTGGAGATCTATCAAAATCTCGAGTTCGAATTTATTGTCGTTTGCAACTTTGTGGACTTTGCACACTTTGTGTACACTTTTGTACTTTGTACGAAAAAGTAAAAATCTGAAGTAGTACCATTCTGCTAACTTTTATCATCACCGCAGCTTATAGAAAAGTCAGAGTTCTAGTACTAAAAGTATGGAACATGGCTTCAGATATTAAGTTAGTCAATGCATTGCGTAAAATTAACATGTTAAGTAATACTTCCTCGTGTCACCGGAAATCAAGGATCTCATTTTAGAAAAGTGGAGTCAATAAAATGTTTAGTGTTCTTCCTTTTCCCATCAATACCAATATCTTTCGTGAAAATTAATAACCCTGTTACGCATGTAATACATTTATCTTAAATCTTATTAAACATTAAACGCTTCAAATAAAATATCAGAAATGTTCTCGGCTCGATTCTCGCGTATACATCCATATAAGGACATAACTATTAACTTGTTGCTAAAAAAAAGCAATATTAAAAAACATCAATAAAAGACTGCTGATATTTCTTGGATTAGCTTTCCCACTAGAGAATGTTACTTCTATTTTTTTTAAAAATGCATTTATTTAACTTTTTTCATGTAAAAAAAAAAAAGGAATTTTGCACTCAAATTTTTCACTCACTTCTTGATGTGCAAGAGTTTTGAAATTTCGTACATTTGTATTTTTATTTAATCGATTAATTTAATTAAATTTTGAATAGTACTAGTGGCGCTACCTAATCGTGAATTATGGAAGAAAAATTAAAATTTCGCAATATTTATAATAATGAATTATAAATTTTAAAATTAAAATGTAGATAAAATAGAAATATAGGAATTCTACTTTTTAGCACTCTAATAAAGATGTATTTAAAAAAAATTATGTTTCTTTATCTGACTTTTTAAACCTTGATTTGTTGATAAAGATGAAATTTCTCAGTAAATGTTTCACTTACTTCCTAATAACGTTTTGAATATTACATAGTGCACTATTGAGGATGTTACATGTTTTAATATTTTTTAGAACTTGATTATGAATTAATTATTAAGTAAACAGAATTTGAACTCTAAAACAGCGGTGCAGCCTGATAGTGGATTTAAGGATCAATAGATCTAAAGTTAAAAAAGCTAATGACAATTAAAACAAAAAATTGCTGATTATTAATGCTCTGTTAAAAGTAATTATTAATAAATTTTATAACATTAAAATTAATATTTTGTGACTTTGTGGTTTCTCAAGTAATAGATTCAGTGACTATTGTTTGAAAAAACTATTCCTTGCAATATCATCAGAACTTTTAAAAAATGGAATAAATAAAAAAATTATACAAAAGTTTTCTTTAAGAAATACAATTGTAAATAAATGCAATGCTTATAAAAGTGGTAAAAGATGCGTCCATATGTATTGTGAGCGACACAAAATTTTCCCCTTCAATGGATTTACCATGAGATTTTGATAGGGATTTCTTTGCCACGTGTTGACTTCGAGAAGGGAATCTTAGGTATCTAAAAGAATATTGTAGTGTGAGAAAATGCTGAAGTCATCAGTTTTCCAGAGCAAGTGTAGAATTGATTAAACAAAATAGTGGGAATTGGATCTGGAAATAAAAGAACATTTTAGAATGATGTTAATATGCGCCAAATTAAGATAAAAGCCTGGAAATTTAATTACTAAGCGATAATTTTTACTTTGTAAATCTATCATTCAATTAACCTTTCTCTATGAATTTTGTTTGCATCTGTGTGTATATGAATATGATAACTAAAAAATGTCAGTTTGCCATGCTGGCGTTTTATAAAACCCACTTTCAGAAATTAGTATATATCTTCGCTCTTATTTATTTGATTATTATAAATGAGAAACTCCCCAATCTAGATATAAAAAATGTATTGTTTTTTTATTACTGGGATTGTGAATCTGTATCAAATTTGAGAGCAAATCGGTTTGCCAATTTGTATATTCATGAGTATATAAACGTGCTAACTGAAGAAAGCAACAAGTTGGATGGATAAATTTTAGAATATGTTTTTAACACAAATATTGTTAATCTACATCTAATCTTCTAAACAGACTAAATCCATACAGAGGTATATTGCTTCTTTGCTTACCAGTGTATGTATCTATATAATAAATAACAAGCAAAATAAATGAGATTTTGCATATGGTCTTAATAACATAATTGTAGATTTTTATCCAACTAGCTGCTTCTGGTGACCTGATTTTTCACCCTGATTATGGAGTTTTTAGGCTACTAAATGATTAATATATAAGACATTTAAAATATTTCATCTTATTGTTTGATACAAAAGCTTAAATGTAATTGAATAAGTTTACTAAAAATAAAAATTTATAGATATTCCGAAATAAAAGCAAAAGTGAAAATCCTACTATGAAGTTGATGATTGAAAAAAATATGCGATTGAATGTTTTGATGCATAGGTTCTAGTTTCTTCACAGCATTTAAAATCATTGTTAAGGTAGTGCATCAGATCAAATTTAAACTAATACTCAACTTAAGTGGAAAATTTTAAGAAAATAAAATTGATAACATTAAGAAGGTAACTTTTTTGACTGCTAGATAATACAGAAACTATTTTTACAAGATAATTTTTTTGAAAGATATGAATATCAAGTCTGACAACGGTTAAGTCTATTTTTACGCCCAATTAAACTTACTTTTTGAAGCTTATTTATTCATTTCCTTTATATTTTCTTTTTCCTCTGACTGAATATACTTTTTGGTGACACAGCGAGCCCTCTCCACAACATTTCTAATAATATTTTACAACTCTATTAATTAGCTAAGTGAATTGTTGTATTCAATGCAGGTGTAAAAATGACAATAATTAATAAACGCGATTTCTGTGCCACGTATTTTAGAATTTAGTATATATATATTTCAAACTCATACAAATAGTAGGAGTAATAATATATTAAAAGTTCTGAATATCTGTCTATCTCTTAACTGTATACACGTTCTATTTATGCAATTACATAATAGATAATAGTAGTCCTCGTCAATTTTAGTTTCAAGAGGCATGGATACTGAAGAGCAGATGGAAAGTTATACGTTATATAAGAAAGAAAATGATAATCAGGCAGCTTTCATAGGAACAGTTCTCCACGGCTTTGACGACAAATTACCAGCATACTTGGATTACAAGATCCGTTACAGTGAAAAAAACTGGTTCTTTGATGTATTTTCTTTTGAAACGTCGAGGAAGTATCGAATGAATGGCCCGCATGATAAAAATGGTATAGTGATGTTTTGCTTTTTTGTATGAACTTTAGCTTACGTATCGAATACCACTCTATTTTATAGCACTTTGGATACTGAAGTTAATTGGATACTTGTTAAGGGCCTTTTAAATATATTTATCTCCAACTTCGTTGTTTACAAATTTTTGTCTACACTAGGAATACAAAGTTAACTATACTTGGAAAGGAGAAAGATGAAGTGAGAAAGAGTGAAAATAGACATTTCTCACAGTTTAAAAAGTTTCTTAGGAAGAAGCAGATCTTCATAAAAAAAAAGTATTCATCCATTTAGAGAATGATGTTATGAAGTTTCATCGTTTATCCAATGGATTTTTAAAATGTGAACAACAATTTGGTACACAGGGACACATTCGAAATTATAAGTCATGAAACTAGGAAATATGTCTCTTTCTTATGATAATACGTACGATAATTTGAAAATGTTTTTTTCTTTCAAATTATGGTATTTTAATTTTTAAGTAATTTAATTTTAATTTTTAAAAAATAATTAAAACGTTTTAATTAAAAAATAATAATTCAATTGTTAAAAAATTAATTAAAACATAAAATTGTATAATTATATTTTTAAATTTCAAATAATTTCTACGATTCCCCATGTTATTTACTTAATTTTGGTAGTAAAATAATAATAATAAAAAAAACATTACCAATGAGCATTGCACGTAGCAATTTTTACATGATCTAACAAAATAGGAACAGACAAGTTTTATGAACATGTTCAATTATCTCAAGTCCTGTTGTTGTATAAGAGTAATTCTACTGTAATAGAATAGAGTGAAAAAATAATTGCAGACATTTATGAAGCGAGTCTTAATAAATTAATGTAATTGTAAATTTTAGTAAATTAGTAGTTATTTCTAATAATTAACTTTAATTATTGGTAGTAAGTTATTTCTTTATTAACTTCAATTATTGGTAATCAGTCATTTCTTAATTAACAGTAATATTTTATAGTTCAAGCAACAGAACTCAGTTAGTATTACAATTCTATATTTTGATTTTTTTTTCAGAGAAAAAGTTCGCTAAATGTTTTTATTATATTTATTTATTTGTTTGTACTAGATTATACCCAGTCTTACTTCCTTCCTTGGCAAACCGCAGTGGAAGAAACGTTTATCCAAAGAAAAATGGAAGAGCACAAAAAGCATTTTGATTATAAAGTGAGCAATTTCTTTTTCCATATTTCATATTTTTATGCAGTCTTTATGTATTTTTTTCACAAATGGTGAGACTTAAATTACATCATTTTAGTTTGGTCACTCTAGGACCTTTTCGAAAATTGAACTATTGCTTCCTTTTGTTCTAATTTATATTTTCTGTTGTTGCCGAGAAGTCATTATGAACAATATGACGCCCGAATTCATCTACATGAAGTAATCGAATTCCTTCTGAATAAAGGCATTCATCATCTTCATACTGAAAGAAGTGACACTTAATAGAATACGCTAAAAAGTTATTGCAAAATTCTTTTGCGAATATTAAAGAATGATCTTAGCAGAGTTTTGTTTTGAATTAGAACAGTCATAATGTACGAATAATGTTATTATTATTATTGAATTTGGATAAATTACAGAATATTTTACGACGCTAAAAGGCCTTGGTTACAATTTTCATCCATATAACTCAAGATTGTATACTGAATCCATGATATTTCAGTAGACTAACCAATTGCAATACATACTGGTGTTTTACCTCCTCTTCTTCATACCCAGATACAGTTCGGATCAAGCGTCATTGGATTTCATTTTTTTTATGACTAAATGTTTATTTGAATGAGAAATTGTTTTAAAGTAACAATGAATTCATTGAGTACATGAAAAAAGTTGTGAAGTGACCAACAAGAATCTTACAAAAGTGAATGGAAACAAAGATGACTGACTTAGAATGATTCAATGGATCATATATTGAATGACGTTTCCAATGAAACAATGCTTCCACTTACAAAATTTGACTTCTTTAATGTTTACCTCGTTAAGGGCTTTTTGACTTACCTTTGCATTTACATTGCCATTATGGCACTCCCACTGGGAGGTGGAGGACACCTCACAAATGAGGATGAAAAGCTTCCGACATGATGGTTGGTTCTCGCCGTTCTGGTGGGTACAGAAAGAGGTGTGGGTTTGCTACTTCCCATCAATGGCGGGACGTACTTCTCTAGAGAAGAGTTGTGCCGTGACCAGTGATGGCCCTCAGGATTCAACCATAGTTCCTGCCAGTGTTGCTATCACGGTGGTCCAGTCATTCATTCGTGTGCCTACGGGAGGGTCGGAGTAATCAGTTAGTGATTACCATTATGACATATTCAGGGAATATTTCATATTTTTTCGCATTTTTTAATAATGGGCAAATTGTTCTAAACAAATATTTCAGATACTGAATTCAGAGATTTTGCTCATTATTTTATAATGCATTTATTTATTCATACAGAATTTATGATTTCCTTATATTGATAGGTGTGGATGCAGCAGTTCCCTTATCCTGAGCACAAGGAAGGTCAAGCCAAATTTGACGCAAAGACTATTGCTTCTTGGGTCATATGCTATGGACACTTGATTTTTGTTATAAATATAGTAAGAAGAATAGTTGAAGAGAAGTCTAATGGGTCTAAGGTAAGTTTATATTGTTACGGAAATTCCTCCACTAAGTCTCTAAAGTCAACAACAGGCTGCAATAAAAAATAACGATGTTTATTAACGCGAAGACAGACGACAAAACGGACTCAAACAATACACAGCAGCACACCTAGAATAAACAGCAGCCTACAAATAGCAATCGGTATCTAGCAACAACCACAACACACAAGGTGATAAGACAGAACTCGACAGGAGGGAGGAATCTACGTAGCTATTCTCTACGGTCTCTGCAAACGCCTGTATTCTCGCTTTAGCTGTACTCAACTGCCGACTCATTACTATACGACTGGCTATTCCCACACGACTCGATGGTGCTTCAATACTTGTCTCCAAAACTCGATGCTTGGAACCAATTCTCAGTCCCCTAATTGCTTGAGCTCCACTTGCGCTTCGTTGGACTAATCGAACAAATTCGTCTTTGATTTACTATACGACTCTATAAATAATTACACTACTCTCTTCGGCTTGGATTTCCAGCCTTTTATAGTTTCCGGAGAAGTTGATTGTTTTATAGTTTCTCAAACAATCAAGCATAACTCAGTTGCTATTGGTCCGATAGCCAGAATTCTTAAAAATTCTAGTATCATCTATTTTGTCTCCAAAGTCGCCAAATAATCGCTAAGTTTGACGCCTAGCCCGGGGGACATTGATTGATCCATTATCTGATCAGCATCAATAGAGTAGATAGTAAAACGGCCTTTCCTACGATGAAACTAACCATGCTGGAAAACAACTTAACAGATTCTAAATAATATCACACTTTAGTCCCCCCTACAAATTTTAATTAAAAAGTCCAATAGAATATAATTAATTCATGGAACGTTACAGCCATATGGTAAATATAACTATGCCTCTGTCGCAGAACATCTGGGATTAAACTGAAAGTTGTTTGAAATCTGTACTATAATGCCCATATATTTTCCCCACATGCAAGCTATATGATGAATTCTGATCTACCACGTGGAATAATGTTGCTAGATCCATAGCTAAAATCTTATTTTGGACGTCCCGTATAAAACGTAAAGAAGGATTGTTTGAGTATTTTATTATTTTAAAACAAAGTGAGAGCTGTTTTGAATCTTTCTTAGATGATGAAAAGATCACCTAAATTTACAGCCCCATTTTCAAAGTTCCAAATCACATGAATGGGAGGATAGCTAACTCTAACGGATTTTAAGTTTAACTGGATCTCGCAATCAATTAATTTTTGATCATATTTGATCTGAAATTATTGGCTACTCAGTTCAAAGAAAAAATTTTTAGACAAGGCACTTGTCACAATAAAGTGAGACAGCATATTATGTTTTGCGATACTAATTTGAAAATTATACATTTGGAAGGATAGGAAACAAAAAGAAATTATTATTTTTTTCATATTTCTTACAAGAAACCAGCAAAATCTTTCTTATACAGCTCCAAAGGATATGGTCTTTTAAAGATGCATAATAATTGTTAGGATTTTGCTTCGATTAAATTTTATTCCTTCAAAATTCTTTCCTCTTTGGCTTATTTATGGCCTCCAACGCATCTATCATATCTCTAACCTCCACGTAGCTGTTTCGGCTTAGCAGCTGAAAGAAAAAAAAAGAAAATTAAATCGAAATTCAATTGTATGCAAATAGTTATCAATCCTTAAAATATAATAAATTTTTGCTTCCATAAAAAGTGTCATCACCTGTGTCAAGATAAACGACAGTATCAGCATCTTCTGCTAGTAGCATCTGCTAGAAGTTTCATATTTGAACTGCATGTAAATCTTTGTAAATTTTCTTTTCTCTTTCCTGCCATTTCAAATAGTTGATTTTTCAATTTGGAGAATAAAAGAAAATTAATAGATAATTAGGGAATAAAAGAAAGTTTACAAGGGCAAATTTGAAAATCAGAAATCTATCACAATATGATGCAAAAAGTGTTAATCTGCATTTGAACCATTCAGTAACTCCTAATTAGTTGTGGCACGATTAATGTTTTTATTCATCAGGCCGAAATTTAATTGCATTGAGATGAGTCTGCAATCAAAAAGATATGAAATGAGATTTTTCTGAGGCTTAGAGTTTCAGTAACCTTATTGACATTTAAATAGTGTTTTGCACAGATCAAATCGTGCATTCTTTTTTTGAAAAGATTGCCTTTTGAAGTGGAAGGGCTGATCATCATTGATGGATATTATTTTTGATTTGACTTGCTCATATCATTCCTAATACAGTTATTGATTTTAATTCTCATCTTCATAAATTTATTCTGATAATTAAAATACTCCAGCAAGAATTTTTGCAAATTGAATAAAAAGTCCTATAAACTTATTGATCTTTAATTTTCGAAACATATAAAATGGACAAATAAGCAAAAAACTAGCTCACTCTAAAATTCATAATATAGTGTAAAAATAGCATAACATTCTCGGGAAAAAAAGAAGGATTTTTGTATGCTTTCAATTTGATTTAACGCTATTCAATGCCATTATAATGCTCTAATCGTTAATCATTAATGAGTTAGTTAAAAAAATCTTTCTTTACAGATTCATTAATTTTTTCTTTATTTTTTTCTGTAAAAATTCTGACTTTAACTTTGCAAAATTCGTTTTCGAGATAAAAAGAAAAAATTCGATTAAAGGCAAAGTAATTGCTGAAATCTGATATTTCAATGTAAAAAAATCAATTTCAGTATGCCTAATAAAATATAGCAATCTTCGTGACAAATTATGCCGAATTCAAATTATGATTTTCGTTTGCAATTTCTAGGAGCTTCTGAAAATGATGGGTATGACAAACTGCACCTACTGGACAAGCACATTCCTGAATTATTTTATTATTGCCGTCATCAATGCTCTGGTCATCGCAATTCTTTATAAAAGTCCCATGAAAAATGCGATTGTTTTTGTGAAACATTCGAACTTTTTGATTTTATTCTTGTTTCTGCTGCTGTTTCTAATAAGTCTTATACTCTTTTGCATGGTTTGCAGTATATTTTTCAATAGGGGTGAGTATTTTTTTGTAAAGTTTTTTTTCGAAAGTGATATGAATACTTTTGTATATTGAACAATGAACCTGCTTTTATAACTTTTTTCAGATGCAATGAAGTTGTAAATTCAATATATAAACGATAAGGGAACGGAAGAAGTACAATAAAAGCCAAAATCACTCAGGAAAATATGATCAGATGTACTAACTGGATGACCTAATGGATACTCTTCGCTACTACTCTATTGGATTTTAGTAAAGATAATTTTAACTACCCGCAATTCAAAGAACTTGCATGTTACAAATTATTTGTTTCTACAAATTGGAAATATTTTATTTTTGCTCCGTGACCGGATATACTAGCCGGACGAGTTACTGGTCACTATTCGCTATTGCTGTTTTGGGTTTTTTAAGAGTTAGTCATTTAAATTACTGACCGCTTTCGTAAAATATGTTTGTTATCATCTATTTGTTTCCTGCAAATAAGATTATTTCACTTTACTTCAAACTGCATACGTTTAAGTATTTTTAAAAAAAAATGAATCCAAAATCGATAAATTGCAATTGATTCGCCTAACTTGCTTGTATAACCCTCTTCAAATCTTATTAACTTTCATAATGTTTGGCTAATCTTGAATATTCAACATTTTTGTTGAATCCATTGTGCAAATGTTTATATCTGATGTCTTTTTTTTCAACCGATTGAAACCAAATTTTGACGCTGAATTGTAGTTATAGTTGTGGTAGTGAGCATTGGTTAGAATAGAACCTGGGTAATCACTCGAGTCCCGTAGCTGTTATTTGGCTTATAAGCTTCACTACAGTACTCTCCTTCCAGTGAGTCGAACGATATGGCTATTGAGTGGTTATGTATTAGCTATTGAGTCTAATTCTCCAGTACCCATTTGAGTAGAGCCAAGCATTATGGCGAGCGCGTGTTGGTGAGTGGTTGCTGTTGCATCAAGTGAATCTGACGACTTTGGGTTCCTGTAGGTAGATGGCGCCACAATAGCTGTACGAAGGTTGAAGTTTTGAAGGTTGCGTTTTTGCTCATCGTTCGAAGTCACCAATGTGTTAGCTGGTGAATTGGCTAGAATTGAACCTGGGACCTTGTAGTTCGCAGCAGAGTAACAAGACCACAAGACAAGAGTAATTACTCGTGTCCCGTACCTGTTATCTGGTTTATAAGCTTCATCACATAGTCATACAATCATATCGAGTATCATTGATTTAAATCATTAAGTTTACATGGATGAGAAAGTACTGACTGACAGATGATAAACCTTCTATTTACATCTACGTTTAAAACTATATTTCAATTTACAATTTTAAAACTACAGAATATACATTTTAAAAGCTAAACCTCTTTGTCAAATTTTATCTACCCAACTCTTTATGTTTTATAATCATAGAGCTCAATTGTATAGGAACAATCGGTCAAACAGACTTCCTCTAAATGGATTTTCTTTGAAATTCGACAGAAATCTACAAATTGGGCATGAAGTTCACATACTAAACTTCATCCGTCTAGTTCAAAGCGTTTTTGATTTATCATGCTTAGAATTCCACAAAATATCGAGTTCAAATTTTTGGTAGATTACGATACCTTCTCCATACTTCATATATAAAAAAGGAAAAAGGTTGACTACCTCAATAGAACGCTACCATATAGGTGGATTGGTTCTTTAGCTGAAAAAGGTAAAGAATTATAACTTTGGCTGTCATGTTATTGTGATGGTTAAAATTGTAGTTCACAGATTTACCTTCTGCACATGTATATGTCTACATCTCCAAATAATGATTTGTAAACTTTTCACACTATAACTATCTTTAACATTGACAGAAGTATGCTAAGAAGGAAAGCAAAAGCTATATTTCTCATGTGATGTATGTCGTGTCTCAAAAGGAGAGCATAATGAAATTCTGTGAGGATTACATTAAAAATAAACTATATTTATGGAAAAAGAAAATATCTTTAATCATATATTTCTCAAAAAAAATGCAGTAACTGCTTTTGTACGGTAAAAGCTTCAGAGTAATATTTTCGTTTTTAAACTCTATATACTTTGAAAATTGCCAAATATTTCCTCCAATATGATGAAATTTTTTTAGTTAAATTGCATGTGTATCGAAATCAATATTTGCAATAACCTTGCAATCATGCCTAATTATTTTAATTTCAATTTCTGTCTTATAGCTGTTTTTGCAATAATTGCGCTGTTGATTATTTACAATACCTCTTTTACAACGCTGATGTCACAGTATTTCTTTCTGAACACCGAGGATTATTTTGCGTTATCCGTGGGAAGTAAACTAGGAATCTGCTTATTGCCAACAGGTGCATTACTAACAGGTTTCCAAATTATTATCGTGTATGAAGCGAGTGGTAAGTAAATTTTTAGATTTTAAACCTTTATTTCTAGATTCTATTCATTCTTTTTTTTTATTAATTATGACTGATATATAACATGACAGCAGTTCATTAAAACATAATAACAATTTTTGAAAGATAAGCTACACATCTTCATATATGTGATTTGGCAGGTAAGACTAAGCGTAATTACTAAAAACAAGCGGGAATGGTCTGCGCACAACTTTCTTGCATACTCTCTAATAAACTTGTTATGCTCGAGAACCCTTTGGCATTTCCTTACAATAGCCACGAAATATTAACATTTGGCGTAAATTTAGTATCTTTACTGAATGTATCGTGTCATCCTTGGCGAGTTATTTGGCGTTTAATCCTGTCATGCGATTAATAGTATTCAAAAATCGAATTCGGGTTTTAGACACATTTTTCTCAACCGATTAAAACAAAAATTTGACACAAAACTACAACCAAACTAAATCACAAAATCCCATACCAAATTTGATATATTTAAATCATTGCGTTTTTGAATTATTGCGTTCACATGTTTTTGAAAGTATAGACCAACAGACAATAGACCCGTTGTTGGATTCGGCTGAAATTTTTACAGTTGTCTACATTACAGATATTAAATCTGTGTACCGAATTTTATTTATCTAACTCTCTTCATTTTGTAATTATTGTGTTAACTTATATTCGAACAACAGGATAGACGGATTTCCTCTAAGCAGATTTTACTCAAAATTTAATAGGAATCTGCGGATTTGGTGTAAAGACCGCATACCAAATTTCACCTGTCCTGCTGAAAGCGTTTTTGAGTTATCTTTGTCAGAGACCGACAGACGAAAGGATATTTTCCAAAAAGGCGTTTTTTTTTCTAACTCGGGGGAGGAGGGGGGGGTTGAAAATCTTCAATATCTCTCGAGTTCGAATTTTTTTGACGATTCCTACACTTTCTTTACACTAAGTATACGAGAAAATAAAAATATACATTATTGAAATTTTTCTTTACTTTATGCGCTGGTATGGGACTATTTATTACCCTGTGTGAAAACATTTTGTACATAGAATGTAGAATTCCAAAAGAAAGACTATTTCTGATATTAATTGATAGATATTGCCTAGCGGACATATATTTCAACTGGATTATCGCATTTAAAATATGAATTTAAATTAACAATAAAATTTTTAAAAATCATCACATGCATGTGTACGGCATGATAATATACTTCCTATTTTTGATAATTCATATTAAATAACCGTCATAATTCATGTAGGTGGCTGATAAGCTTTTATATACTTCTGGGAATTTTTATTTTTATTTTGACAATGATTAACATCAAGCGATATGTTTTTTCTTTTTTAGCTGAGGGTGTTCAATGGAATAATATGGGTGAACTTTCATTGATACCGGATATGAACATGTCGATGACTTTAGGTATGATGTTGGTTTCTTGTATTCTTTTCATTTTTGCCATCTGGTACTTAGATGCTGTCTGGCCATGGCAACCGGGTGTTCCTAAACCATTCTACTTCTTGTTCACAGTAAGTCAAGAGTCTTTTTCTTTTTTCTTTCCTTGTAGTGTTTGAATTACTTTAAATAATTCAATGTATATTTTGTGTAGAGAAGTTACTGGTGTGGGAGACAGGCTGATTCTGAAGAGAACGTACTACTACTTGAAAAACCTAATAATTCTGATTTTTTTGAAGCGGACCCAACTAATATATATGCAGGAGTAGTGATAAAGAACTTGTTTAAGGTAATATTTAGAGGATGCATAATAACACTATTTTTAGATTACGGAATTCGAAAGTTTTTAGTTAGATATTTGAAAAAAAATCTATATTGGTTATAAAATATCATTATATATTTTTATATACTCTATGTTTGAAAAAAAAATGTTGATAGCTTGGAGCATTTGTAAATTTATTGAAATATTGTGGAAATTTATTTGCTTTGTAGAGGATTTTAGTGGTATGAGGTGTTTAAATGAATTTCTTTCAAAGTAGGTGACTATATTAAAAATTCGATTTTTTGTAAAATTATGAATACTTTTTTTATTTAATATCCTTATTATTTGTTCTTTATAAAATTGTTATAATTTTGATTTTGAGACATTATACCAGCTTATATTTATATTTATACACGCTTTAATGCTGTTTTACATCTTCATCTGCTATTTTTTCAAATTCTAATCTTTGAAACCTTGTAAAAAGAAAAAGCTCTAGAATTAAAATCTAATACACATTTTTTTTTCAAATTTGGTATGATAATTTCTCAATATCTTCTACAATTCCTGAACCAGAGAATACGTAATTTATTTACTTAGAAATATCTTCTACAATTTCTGAACCAGAGATTAAGTAATCTATTTACTTAGAAATATTTTATCGTATCTTCACAATGTGAAAAAATTGAAAATTTCGTGTTATTTATCAGTTGAACCCCAATATTTAAAGAATAGATAGAAATGAAGCTTATTTGTTTTTGTTCAAAAATTAGATACTATATTTCTTAAGCTATCTGCAAAATTTTAAGCAAATCATTTGATAAACCTCTAAAATAGAAGATTTTTGCTTTATACCACTTTTTAGCCCAAAACAACCCTTTATCCAAATTTAAAAAAAAAAAAAAACTTTTGCCACTTAACTGGTATATTTTGGTTTCATAGTTTTTTTCAATCCTTTTTATACAAATATTAAAAAATATAACTATTTTCGGTCATTTTTCAAACAATTCATCCTGAACGTATTCACATACCTTAAGAAGAAAAGCGTTTTTAAGATTTGTGGTCAATTTTGAAGAGACATGGTATTTTAAACTTGTGTGCTGATATAAGTACTGTTTGGAGACTAATTACCTCTTTTCCAACTATCTATTTCTTAATGGCTAGAAACTGGATATATATATTCGCAGGAAGATAGGTACCATATTAAAAAATACCAAGCAATTAATTAAAGACAGATTTATAGGAATAAATAACAGAGGGAATAATTAGTTCATTTCATATTTCTTGCTTTCCAAGGCTATCGGAGATGTAAAGCCTTATCTATTCCAATTAACCGCTTAACTGTTTCATTTTCTTTAATATCTAATAAGATGACACCTTCTATTTTGGGAATATTTTCTTATTTTAATTCAAATGGAAATCCATTGAATACTTGACTTATCTATGTATTCGAAGTAATTTTTTAATATTGAATTATAATCGTTACAAAATTCGATAAATCGATGCACGTATGGGACTCGGGCAAGACAGTTAAGCGGTTAACCAATTTCTTTCGTCTATTGTACTAAAGTATTTGTTATAAAACGTTGAAAATAGATTAAATTCTGTTCCAATTGTTTCTTGGTAAAAAAATAACAAATAAGAGATATAAAAATGACTGAATGCAAAAATAAAACTTTATTATTCCAGTTCTTGAATTATAATTTAATATTTTTAAGGAAAAAAAACATTGTAATTTCACAATGCGTTTAAAAATATTCAAAATCATATAAATTAAATTAATAATTTAAAGATGGTTTTAATTAATGTGTTACTCAAATTTGTATGCAAAAAATAAATGTTTTATCTCTTTACATATAAGTTATTACTTAATTTTTAAAAGAAAAAATAAGTAAAGCTATAAAAGCGTCCTTCATAAAAAACTATAAAAAATATTTAATATAAAATGAACAACTTGCAGACAGTTTTATTCATTAGGTAACTCTTTCATTATGTAAAATCAAATGGTCATCCACCTAGTACTTAAATCATAATTTTATTTTTAAGCAGGAAAAATAATTACAAATAAAACTTAAATCATGATAAATATTAATTATAATTACTGACATCATAAAAATATTTCATTAATTTTATATTGCATATAAAAACCAGAATGGTAATACACGTAAAAACATTGGAAGCAAGATAGATACATTTTGACATCTTGCACTGTTAATAAATAATGATTATCCAAGAGAAAAATCTTAAAAGAATTGATCCGAAAAAAAAAATTATTTACCTTCAAAAAGTTTTTGCCTTTCTTCAGAAAATCGGAAAAAGTATGAAGCATACCGTATCATATTAAAAATTTTGAATCATCTGCTTATGCATTCCGTAACTAAACACCTGCTTTCTACTTTTTCTTTTCGTTTATCAATATTGTGAACATTTGTTGATATAATTGTATTAATTTCAGCTGCACTGTTTAATTTCCGATATAAATACAACTTCACTGAGTTGTAACAAATTATTTGTCTTTTTAAATACCCTAAAATTTAAAACCTTTAATAATTTTAAGATGAAAATAGTTATTTAGATTTTTTTATCTTTATAATTATATTTATATGATTTTAATATTCAAAAATTAAATCATAATTCTAATTTAAATGCCGTTTGAGTGCACATAATTATTTCTTTTTAAAAATGAAATTATGACTTATACATTAAGAGACAAAACCTTTATTTTTGCATACAAATATGAGTAATTTATTAATTAAAACCATCTTTAAATTATTAATTTAATTTACATAATTTTGACTATTATTTTTTCAAAAACACATGCAAATTCATAATTATTTTTCGTATAAAAATTAAATTATAATTCAAGAATTAGGATAATAAGCATTTATTTTTTGCATTTAATAATGAATACATATTAGTTAAAACGATTTGCAAATAGTTAAATTAATTTGAAATAATTTTAAAAGAATACAAATAAAAAATTAAAAAACAGTAGCTAGTGTATGCTAAGGCATTATCTACTGTGTTGTTCGGGCTCTTGGCGATGACGACACATTATTAGTATATAAGCTGTACTGAGGGCCATTTTCTCGAAATTGGCTGGCTATTGCACTTTTAATATTTTAATGAATTAACACCCTAAAGTGATACTGCCATTATGCCAAATCTCATCTCGAACTCTATTTTCCAACCCGTGTCTTCCCCTTGTAAGCCAACAGTATCTGGAAAAATAAGAATAACATAAGACAAGCTAAGAAGATGACCATGATAATCTTAAATCGATATTCAAAAATCGGTATAAAACACTTACTTAAGTTTCAATTGGTTAGAACCCAAATCATTTTCTTACATTTCCTACCTGTTGTATTGATAAATATTTAAAAATGCATTCAAGTATCATTTAGAGCTTTTAGAGTGTTAAGTTAGATCTACTTTTCCCTTTGAAGCTATGCGAAATCTATTTTAGAACAATTTTAGTAATTTTAAACAATAATCTGACGAAATGTTAATTGACATTTGTTTTACTGGATGGATTCTTTAGAATTTGATTTCCAACTCATGAACATGAGGTCATCAAGCCATTTTGGTTCCATAAAAACAGAAAAATTAAATACTGTTCATTTCAGTATCCTGAAACTGCCACTTCTCGACGATTCTGTCTCATTAAAAGGTGAGACGCGGGATGAGGAGCATATTTCCGGAGTTCTTCATCATTCTTTGACCTTGATTTCCGCCTTATTAGATGCTTTTTAATTCAATTTTTTTTCATAGTATGCGAGTGCCGTGTCATTTCTGACTTATTATTTTAGATTAATTCAAAATTGCGTTAATGATTGTTTATATGACTAATTGAAGTGGCAAAAATATACAAAATATATACTTTAAAATAATATATATATATATATCTATTAATATATATATATATATATATATATATATAAATTAAAAAAATAATCCATATTTATAGCAATTCCTCAACTGAAAATAAAATGTTTTAAACAGAGTAAGCTCTCTTTTATTTATCTTTGTTAATCTTAAAATAGTATCAAAAAATTCAATAACATGTAAAAAAAGGCATTTTAACACAAAATAAATTGTCATTATTTTGTAAAAAATTGAATTATCAAATTTAAGAACAGAAGACTTCCATTTATTCATCATAATGTAATGTTTATGCCACTTATAGTTAATGAAAATTGCCCTGAAATATTTTATTGTGAATTAGTATCTTTTTCTATCTGTATATTTCAGTGTCCGAGTTTACTTTAATGTTAAATATAAACATCTCCCCCTTTCATTTTTCATTTCTTTCTTCACCCTTATTTTGATGAATTAAACCCATTCTAATGCATGAGCAAATATGCGGAGGGTTTTAGAATCCGTTGGTGAACAATACCTTAAATATAATTTATTAAATATCTTGAAATTTGAATTAATTAAAAACAATTATTCTTGATCTTTAAGGTTCCATCTGGCTAATAATTATTTTTTTAATCTATATGATATATCTTGTTTTCTTCGAATAATGTGCAATACGGCAAAATCTAACAAAAAATTTATATATATTTCAAAATTTACTAAATTATAATTTTAATGAAAATAGGAATTCAGGTCGGGGCTTACTTCTAAACTTGCTGTGAAAGATGTTTCCTTAAACATTTATCAAGGCCAGATTACTGCACTTCTAGGACATAACGGTGCAGGAAAAACTACAACCATCAATATTCTAACGGGTAAGCACTTATTTATTTTAAATTCTATCTGCTTATTCACAGCTATTCATTTCTTTTGTTATTACTAATAAAAATTCACAGATTTTAAAAACTAGGGGTCTGAATAACAATGTCCTTTTTATTAATTCTCTGATTATTCTAGAGGTATGTGTTAAAATAAGAAATTGTTTATAAAAAAGAGCAGAATTTAAGGAAATTGACAAAAAAATTGCAAATGAACTAATACACTTATAGGTTGAAAATTTAAATTTTTACACAGGCAACGGACAAAAGCTTCTGGATTACAAAATATTCCCCATAATTTTTAAAGAGATACATAACATTTCAATATTGTTTCTAAATAAAGGTCAGTTTTATGAAAAGACAAAAATACACCCTGAAATCATTTATAATACCTTTACTAAGGTATTATAAATGATTAATCAAATTTTACAATACAATTACATTACATACTAGCTTCAAGGGAATAAAACAATTGAAATCTTTATAAATAGGCATTATAGTTAGAAGAGTTTATAAATATTTAAAAAGTATCAAAGAAAAAAAATGAAATTTTTATATATAGGTATTATAGTTAGAAAAATTTATAAATCTTCAAATCATAGCAAAAGTTAACTCATTAAAATTTCACACAAAGTTGAGTCTTTGTGTGTGAAAATGTTTAAAAATTTAAATTTTGCATTTTTTTTAAAAGTTTTTACATTTTTATATTAATTTTATCAATCAGAATTGATAAATAAATACAATAAATTTTTAATCGATTTCTTACTACTCGACTGAAGTTTAAAATCAATTTCGCACAGCTATTCACCTCTTTTGCTGAACTTGATATATCCTTTCCCCAGAGACAGATGAGCATAAGCCAATTTTTCTATTAAGCTTAAAAACTAAAAATAAATAAATTACTTAATTAAGTCGTGTTCCATGAAGAAAGAACACAGTTATAATCTTAGATATTACAAAAGGAGAATTATTAAAAAATACATTATCGGTGCTACATACAAAATTGCAATTTTTGGATATCGATTCGTCTGGATCTAAGAACTAATTATAACTCATTATTAATGTCAAGGATCGGTAATTAAGAAATTGAAATTTATGTCAATTTATCAACCTTCCCATATAATTACTTTACCATTTTGATACATATTTTGTCTGATTTATTCAAAAATATTAAAAAAATCGAAATAAAAAAATGCTAGAATTTGAAGATTATTTTTTCGAGGACAAATATGTAATTAGTCCTTACATTCAGATAATCCTTGCAAGGATTTTTCTGTTACTTTGACAGATAAATACAAATTTCTTGTTATCTTATGTTATCTAAATTTCATCTAATTATACAAGAAAGAGAATGATTTTCAATTTTAACTCTCATATTTTACATTGCTCTCAGTTGTTTCCGTAATATAATGTTTGAAAACATTTTTTTAAAAAAAAGTAAATTTATACAATTTCTCATGTAGAATGATTTTTCTGTTGATTTTAAAACTATTTTTTTAAACAGGTCTGTATACACCAACAAGTGGTACTGCATCTATAAATGGTTTCGACATTTTGAAAGACACGGTTGAGGCCCGAAGCGGGTTTGGTGTTTGCCCTCAACATAATGTCTTGTACGATACACTTACTGTAGAAGAACATTTGAGAATGTACGCTGCAGTATGTATCAGTGTTTTTAGATACTTTGATATAATTTTTTTTGTATTATAACACAAATATATTTTCAAGTTATTAAAATTCTGAATAACTAGTTTTATTTTGCCAAGAATTTAAGGACTTTTAATCTAAATATACAAGATCAATTGAAGACGTGAACGATAATAAAATTCAAAAGTTTTGATGTGTTGAGGTAATTTTTAGGTATCTTACTATTATTATGATTGATTTAAAACAAAAATTCTAATCAAATTCTAATTCTAATTAATTCTAATAAAAAAATATTTAATACAACTATTCAGTAATTTGAAAGAAAGTTAGACTAACAAAGGCCATTCATTTTTTACAGAGAAACGAGGCAATTACGAAACTTAGCATACAATCGTCACTTTTTCATCATTGTGACAATGATATAGTGAAACCAAATGTTGCAGGACGCAATGTTTCGATAAAAAATCTATCAAAACTTAACTCTGGAAGCATATCTTCCAAGAATATCTGATAATTTTTCCATTCAACCATGTTGGCATTAAGTAGATTGGGCTTTTGCTCTCTTGTTTTCCATTTTTATTATTATTTTCTTATTTTAATATCTGTTCGCCTTACAAATTTTTTAATAAGCTATCTAAATCACTGGATAGAACTATCTATAGTATGCTTTCTGTAAGAGTTGAGTCTGGAATAACTGTATTTCACTGTGTATTCTTAAACTGTATTGTAAATGTAAAATTAAATGCACATTTTATTTTTTTCTTCCTGACTTTGAAAAAATTTACAATTTTTGAATTTAAAAATATTTTGTCATTTTTGTAGTGTTCTGACGTTTTGTCATCCTAATTTAAAGATTTTTGAAATGCATATAAATTTTATCAATTTATCAACAATGAATTGCAATTTAAATATAAACCAGACACAAAAACATAGCAAATTAGGAAATTACTACAGTAATAACGATAATTTCTTTTTCAGTTTCTTGTACTTTCCTATAGCTTTCTTTTACTTTATTATACTTTCCTGTACTTTTTTATTTCCTTGCATTTTCTGTACTTTTATTTTATTTCTTTGAAGTTCCTCTTGTCTTACAGAGAGCATAAAGGGTTATACTTACCAAAAATAGATGAATCTCTAAAATTTAGGCCTCAAAGCGAAATTCTGCTGAAATTATATTTGTTTGCCAACCTATCTATAAAAGTAATAATTCAAAAGCCAATAATCTAGTATTATAATTCAATAGCCAATGGATGAAATATAGAATGTAACGTTCTCACCGAATTTACGATCTCTGTCAAATTTCGTGCAATACGCATCGACGAGAAGTCTCTATACTCCTTCTTCTATGTGTAATTGAACACAAAAACTCATAACCGTAACCAATTCACCAAATTTGTATATTTATATCTATTTTCGGTTGAAATCGGTCCATGGTTAAATTGTTTGACTGTTTATTTGCATATGTGTATGCGAATTGGATGATTTAAAAATGCAACAAGTAAGATGAATGAAATATGATATCTGATTTTGATACCAAAATTATGAAATTTTGTGACCACTGGATCAAAAAAGAAATAATATAAAAGATAGACGATTTTTTTTACTATGCCTTACCAATTTAAACGCAAAATGTTCTGTATTGTGAAAGTAATCGAGAGAAAATTGAAATATTATGGATTTTTAAGTAATTTTTCAATTCACTGAAAGACATTTGAAAATTCTTACACTTCGATGTTTATAATTCGCTAATACCTTTGCTGGTATAAATTTTGGAATCGTATTTTTGTTCAGAAAAATTTCATTGTGATACCCACGTTTACAAATTGATTAAAAATATAATACAATAATTAATAAGATATAAAAGAAGAAGTAAATTGAAAATAATTACTGGAAACTAAGATTAAGTCTTTTTAGAATCTTTTATCATTAACTTTTATTTAAAAACATTGAAAAGTGTTCCTAATATTTTTCTGCCTTCGGTCCTAATATATTTCTAACCCTGTTTACGAGTTGCTGTGGCGGAATACAAATCCTTCTCTTTTTTTTATGCACCGTTTCTTCTCAAGATTTTTGATTGAATAGATTCTCTTACCTTATATCTTTCATTTATAGATGAAAGGAGTTCAGTGGAGTCAGCTGACTAATGAAGCAACCCAAGTCATAAATATTCTAAAACTGGCTGACAAAAGACATGAACTAGTGAAGAATTTGTCTGGAGGGATGAAAAGAAAATTGAGTCTTGGAATTGCAATCGTTGGTGGATCGAAAGTATGTGCATTATTTTGTTTTTACATTATGGTATCAAAAATCTCTTGAATGTTAAAAATGTGTTTTATAAAACTTATGAAGTTACTTCATTATCTTTAATCCTGATAAAGCTATTTTTACTTTCTCGTATACGAATATAGTCGCTATGAATTAAAACTAAAAAAAAAATTATCTTTTTAATTATATCAATTTCATACAATTCTGTTGAAAAGTTGATATATGAGATCTTAAATAAACTTCGTCCAACAAATTTATAATTTATTGGAATTTATTATTATATTGCTCATAAAATGTGATAAGGAATAAAGGAATGCGTGAAAGTAATAAGTTAGTATTATTTTCTTCGAAATTAGCATTTAAAATGTAAAAGAGTATAATAAATATAAAGAACAGTCAAATGAAAGCGAGACAGATTATATAACGAGTATGGTTCAGAAGTTGGTAACATAGGTAGGTTTGTGTATACAAGCGACAGCTATTGGGAATCAAAAAGCAACAGTGTGATAGTTCACCGTTGTGTAATTTGACTGTTAGACGTGCTCGAGATGAGGTCGGCCAGTCGCATGTGCGTCCGACATCACTAGGAAGACCGAGAAAGAGGAACAGCGCACTGAATGCATAAGGCATATCAGGAAAAGAAAACTCATGCCCAAATATTATATATGGCTAATACAGTATATCATATGAGCTTATGTAGATTAAACGATATTGAATTTAAAAAAATGACATCACTGCAGCACTTGTAACAATACTATGAAGAATATCCTTTCCTGACTGCATTATAGTGAAAGATTAAACATGATGTTATCATTTTGAGTCGGAGAGCAAGCGTCAGAACCAACAGAGGGTGTAAATGGATTCACCTCCACTGAAAAAATCTAAACCCTTACATGCCAACTCCGGAAAAGTCGCGATAATCTTTTCCTTTCACTGTAAGGGTGGATTTTCTGAAATATGGTTCCATAATTAACATACAATGCAACTTTACATAACATACTTTGCAAAATTGGAAGTTCACCGTTAAATCCAAACACACTGGAATTTTGATGGATGAATCCTCCTGCTGTAGGATAATGTCCAACTAATGTTGCGAAGTGTAGTAAAGAAACGCTTCGGAAGTATCGCTGGAAAATCCTTACACACCCTCCTTATAGTCCATGCGATTTCCATATTTTTTGGATATCTGTGGATATCTATTTGCTTCAGATTAAGAGGTACAAGCCTGGATGCAATCATTGTTCCAAAAACAACTGCAAATATTTTCCAATGAAGCAATAACAGTCTTGTCCCGAAGTGCCGAAGTGGAATAAATGTATTAACAATAAGTGAAGCAAATGTAATGTTATGCCAATTACCTTTGAAATACTAAATAATTTACTTATTTTCCCCCCATCTGTCTCGCTTTCATTTGACAACCCTTTATAAAAAACAAAAACGACTGATTGATAAAATTATAAAATGCAATTCGATATACAAACTATTCGAATATGGAATTTTTGTGTCAATTTCTTACATGCGTTATATCAAATCCGTTGATATTGCCAGTATAATTTGGCTTTTTTTTCTAATTCAGATCATATGTATGAAATATTTAATGAAGTAAATGAATTGAATTGTTCTTTTGTTCTGGTTCAACAGTAATTTTTTTTATTCTTTTAAATCTTGAAAATGATCTTTTGGCAGATACAACTGAAATAATAGGATCAATGCAATTTTCAAAATTGTAACATAATTTAAATTCAAATAAACAGGAATTATAATATTTGTAATAATGGAAACCTGATAGAAAGTATTCTATGACAAATTTTTATTTCAGTCAATAAATTAATGCAATCGATGACAAGTCTTTGCAATGTTTGAGAAGGTCGTTTTTTGTTGCGAATATTATCGGAATTATGCCCAGAAACAAGGAAAAAGCATGCGATGTCGCATGTTTGCAATAAACTTTGTATCTTTTCTGAAAAGAAATAATGGCACTTTCGCTATTACTAATGCAAAGTAATTGGCAAACTTAATGCGATTGAAAACACCCGACCTTTAATTGGATTGGTTCATGTGAAATTTTCTGAAATGGCGTGATGATATTAAAATGTATTAATTTTCCGTTTAAATAAAAAAAAAGGAACGAATGCATTTTTCTTTTGTAAAATCAAACAATGTTGCGAGGTCCTCAGAAACACGGTGTCTTGTAAGCACGCATCATTCGTAATCTTTATGGCTACTTTTGCCCAAAATGTTAGCAGAAGTCAGTTTAAGGCAGCGTTTCTCAAACTTTTAGTATTTTCGGCCCAGTTTTCAATCAAAATTTTCTTCGCGCCCCCCGCTTACAATAAAATGTATACAACAATAATGTATATTGAGTATTTTGGATTCTGTTTTTAAATTATTTTTAACTAACTGCCAAAACAAGAGTAAAAGCGAGCCAACGTTGGCGAGAAACCACATCTTGCATTTTAGACAAGCCGACGGTAAACAGATGAAGCGAATGAAAGAGGGGAAAATTTAAATATTATATTTGAAATGAAAGCCAATCAGAGAGATAACGTTAAAAGAATATGAAAATAAAACAATTCGTTAATGAAAGTTAACCTAGACGGAGTGAGCTAAATTTAGAAACTGGGAATACACTTTTTCGAATAATAAAAGAAATAAAAAGGAAGCATGACTAAACGAAAATGAAAAAAATAAGCAATGTTTGTGGAGGGGAGTCCACATGACTTATGCCGTCTCGAGCATACGAGGATCAAATGTTTTCTCATAGGAAGAAGGAAAATGTTCGATACCTCAAGTTTCAAGTCCAGCCAGTCTCATTCGAGTCGATCCTTTTATCGCTATCGAATCTATCGTGAATGTGTATGTTATATATGTTTTCGTGTTAATTTCAATTCACCATATTAAATATTCACGGCAGTAGATTTATGCAGACTCATGGATAAATTTTTAAGCTGAAGTAATCAAACATTAGACGATAGTCAAGCATCAACAAGTACACAGACGAGCGTATTTCCGAAAATAAAATCAAGAAAATATTCTCAAGAATTCTTAAATTTTGGGTTTACCATTGTTGAAGTAAATGAAGAAGACCAAATGTCAAGATTAAATGCTTTGTCTCATGGAGTTTGCCATTTCTCCGTATTGATATACGTCTTACATGACTCACCCCTTGGCTTTTCAATTCTTTGAGAATTTCTTCCTCTTCATCATTAAACATTCCTCCGCAGCAGATAACTCCCTTGGAGGAATTTAAAGAAACATGTGGAGAAACGGTGATTTGGATATCAGCAAATGCCTTCAATTTCATTATTTGTTGCGATTGTTTCCGCGACAGAACTTCCACTAGCAAGTCTCCGGAACGAAGTTTCTTGTTGCATTTTACTTCTCCGATATTTCCAGTGATGCGTTTTTCAACTAAGAAAGGAGATACCGAATGAAAAGTCTCATTCGTTTTGGAAACTCTTTTCACGAGAAAAAAAGTTGGAAAGATAGCTATCATTGAGTTGTTTGAAACAATTTGTTGCCCACCTAAGAGAGCAGATTTCCGTTTGCTCATACGACATTGGTAGAAATTCAGGCAACACAGAACCGCCCACCACGGAGCCCAACAAGGGATGGCAGCCACTGGCTCTGGGCACTTCCAGCCTCAGTACTTACCATAGTGCTAATCGGTTACCTATACGCTCGGAGTTACCCCCGGGGACAGTGACCACCCTTAACGCCAAGCCCAAGGAGTAACCCCTTCGCTTGATCCCTAGCAGGTACCAACCGATTGATACACCGGGGACCACAGTGCCCCACCCGTCTAATGGGTCGCCACGCACGGCAAACACGTGGGGGTATTTGCTGTCCATGAGAAGCAGGAAGCAAACAGAGTGGCGACAGCTTCTCAAGGAGAGCTCCCTCGCCTACCCTCGAGGGAAGGAAGGATCAAGCAGACAGTAAAAGGCGTAGGGGGCAGTAAACATAAAGGGAGTAAGGATCCCTGGGTACCTCAGGATTGGGACACCCGTACTCACCTAATGAAGGGGAGCCCCTGAGGGCTAAACGACATTTGGAAACGCTTCATAGTGAGTACGTAAACAAACCCAGAGAATTCTTCGAATTAAATTTAAAATCATATAAAAAGCAAAAATCATTTTTAAAGAAACTTTGTCTATGTATAAAAAAGTCTTAATTGCATTTTACAAAGTTCATATAAAATAGCTAGACGTATAAAACCTCACACTATTGGTGAAGAGCTTATTTTGCCAACAGCAATTGAGATTGTAGAAGCTATGTTTGGAGATAATTTTTCATAACAATTGCAGTCCATAAATGATACTGTTGCTCGTCGAATTGGCGATATAGCCGAAGATGTACAGTGTCAGCTTTTCTCGAAGTTCCGTGACACAGAGAAGCTTTGGCTTCGAAAGCATTGAGTCCTTGTCTGAATATTGTGTTAACTACGGTTGTAACCGCAGTAGATTATATAAAAATGAGACCACTGAAATAGAGAATCTTTTCCGCACTTTGTAAAGACATGGGTTTCAGCATTACTATTCAGCATTACTATTTTATTGCGAGGCAAGATGGTCATCACGTGGGAAATTTTTGCAACGTGTTAATGAATAAAGAGAAGAAATCGCCAATTTCCTAGCAGTAGAAAACAGACCGGAGGTCAAGAATTTTCGCGATGATTTATTTATGATGAAATTGAGGTACTTGGTCGACATATTCGAGAAATTAAATAATTTGAATCTTCAACTCCAAGGAGCAAATACACATACGTATGTTGGATACGAGTGATAAAGTTTATGCTTTTTGTAGAAAATTGGAATTGTGGAGCAGAAATTTAAAGCAAAAAACCTAACAATGTTTGCATATGTGGATGATTGTACTAAAATTTACAAGGCTGAAGAAGAACATGTAAAAGTTGTTTTGTAACCATTGAAAATCTTTTAGCCACGCTAGTAAAGAATTTTAAAAAGTATTTTCTTGCTGACGACAAACTGATAGCAAGTTATGAGTGGGTTAGGGACCCATTTCATAAGACTATCGAAGGACTCTCAATTGATGAGGAAGAAAAATTAATAGACTTCACGATAAGTGGCGAAACTAGAAGACAGTTTAGTAATAAATCGCCATTTGAATTTTGTGCAGGAGTAAGGATGATTTTTCTGCACTAAAAACAAGGGCATTTCACATTCTATTACCATTTTTTACATTCAACTTTTGTGAAACTGTATTTTCTGCTGTGGCTTCTTTGAAGACAAAATATAGAAACAGAACTGAGAGTGGCTACTTCTAATATTAAGCCTCTCTTCAAAAAATTTTGCTTTTCAAGACAGGCCCAAGAAAGTCACTAATAATTATTAAATTTGTTTTTAATTTAGTATGTTTTGATTAAGTAAGTTTTGATTTAGTAAGTTCTTTTACTTTAATAAGTTATTAAATATGTCAAAATGTATTTTGTTTTCTTTGTGTATGTGTGCTTTCCTTTCAGTCAATTAATCAATTTTTTAAAATAATATTTTATCTTGGATATTCTCGCGCCCCCCTAGGGGGCGCGCCCCACAGGTTGAGAATCGCTGGTTTAAGGAAAGTATATAATATTTAAAGGCTAAAATTTGAAAAAAATTAATTCATTTAAAATTATTTAATTAATGCAATAAACAATGCTGATATGAATTTAATTTCTAATTTATTCAATTATATAAAAATTAAATAAATTAGAAATTTATTATATAAATGTCTATGTTATCATCTATGAAATTACCTCCATTAATAGGTGTTGTTTTTGGACGAGCCTACCTCTGGCATGGATGTTGAAGCCAGGCGAGGAGTATGGGATGCTCTGCTTGAAATACGGCGAGATCGTACCGTAATTTTGACCACTCATTACATGGAGGAAGCAGATATTCTTGGAGATAGGATAGCCATCATGGCGGAAGGACAGATAAAATGCTGCGGATCTCCTATGTTTCTCAAACAGAAATTTGGTATGCCACTTTAAATAACATTGTATTTAATAATTAGTGAATGAAAATTACGATGGCTGCTTAAGAAGTATCCAACCTTTAACCAGGAAAAATATATTACTTACGTGAAGAAATTGGGACCCCTTCCCTTTCAAAGTAGGCTTCTTGCGCCTTTGCACACTTAGCCCATTGATTCTTCCATTGCTAAAAACTCTCCTGAAAGGCTTCTTTTGGAATGGTGTTCATTTCCATTTTCGCGTTCTGCATTATTTCTTCTCTGCCTTCAAAACAGGATTCTTTCAACGGCATTTCAATTTCTGAAACACTCAGAAGTCGCAAGGAACCATATCTGGAGAGTAGAGAGGTCGTCGTGTTGATGACTGGAATTTAGTGTTTCGCAAAGAATGTATGGATGAGGTGTGATGAGTGAGTCGGAGCATTGTCGTGATGCAACTGCTAGTTTTTCGTCGTCTAGAGGTCTGATCTTTTGCGCCGAAATGCATCTCTGAGTCGGCATAGAACATGTCGATAGAATCTTTCCTCACTGTTTATCCTTTCTTGCGTATTTGTAATCGTCTTCACCGGTGTGGTCATTTTTTAATCGGTTAAACCACTCCTTCACTTATGTTATCCCCATAGCATTGTCTCTAAACACTTGCTGAATCTTACGAATTATTTCGCTTTGAGAATCACCAAGCTTTTGACAAAATTTGATGCAGTATCTTTGTTCAACTCGTTCAGTCATCCTGAAAAAAAAATATCCGACGAAAACTTCTTACAGAACCTTACTCAACGACCCGCAGGCAGCGACTGACATACTCCAATGCGGAGAAAAAATTCAAGCATGCACATTAAGTTGTCTTCTTTTACTGATTACAGTGGCGACGCTCTAGCATCATTATCGTATACCAATAAGGAAGTTACTTTTAGTGTAGTTAAAGTAGAAATTTTTCCGTATACCAATAACAGAACCTTACTTTATGAGAAAAGTTAATAGTTTGTCAGACTAAATAAATTCAATATTCAGCTTGATCGAGTATGCATTGATAACAGATCATTAAAATTCCGGTAATTGAACAAATTTTAAAGAGGCACTGTTACACATTCGTGAAACATTCAATAAAATACTGTTTTGTCATACCAATAAACAAACTAGTTTGCACTCTGCTCATACTTACTCTGACGGCATTTTAGCCGACATATGCAGATGTGCATCGTATTTATACTTACCCGACTTGCATATTTATGCACGTTTCTGATTTTTTAAAACTAAGTTTATTTTTGCTTTTTATAAAGATGAATGTGTGCTTGTGTGTGTATATGTGTTTGCATTCTACAAACTAAAGCCTGTGGCCTAGAGTTACCAAACTTAGCATATACTTTGGAGGGTGAGAATATCCATTTTTTTATTTTATACTGTTTGAGTAAAAAAAATGTGTTATTGAAAAAGATACAAAATCAAAATTCTTATCCATAATTTTAATTCCATGTTTAACAAAATAATTTTTACATAATAGCATTTAAAAGTGACAAGCAAACAACAATACAACAAACTAAAAAAAGATTTAAACTATATTTTGCAACATGCTTTAATGCTTTTTATGTAACATAATGCAACATGCAATAATGGTTTTTACTGTTTTAGTTACTGGATTTGCATTTTGATAATATTTCGTGTATATATTATCTTTGTTGTTTAACTACGAGAAAATTTAAGAATATAAATATAGATAAATTAATCAAATTTAAAACATTATCATATCATTATTTTTTGAACTACAATTTCGAATCTCCTTAATTATTTTTTTTTATTTTAACGAACCAGCGTAATCAACTGTTTTAATTATTTCTCTTAATTTCTAGGAACTGGATACCATCTTCACGTGGTAAAAGACCAATACTTTAATATGCAAAGCCTAGTGTTTCTTCTGCAAAAGTACGTTCCCGACGTTACCGTTGAAAACGAACTGGAGAAAGATATCTCCTTCAGATTACCCACAGCCACTGGAAAGGAATTTGGAGATATGTTCGAAGAACTGGAAAGTCACAAGGACGACCTTGGTGTCATTTCTTTCGGAATAACTATAACAACAATGGAAGATGTTTTCTTAAAGTAGGTAAAGATGTTTTATTTTATTTAAAGATTCTAAGCTTCAGGTTTAAATACGATTTTAATTGCTTCAATTAGCTGTTGGTTTTTCAATTACTTTTTTAAAGCAAAGGCGAATTGTTTATCAGATATAAATCACTGTTTGAAATATCATTATCTCTGCATATAATAATGTTTTAGAGGAAGGGAATGTACCGCTGGTAAAGTTTTTTTTTGTAATTTTAAATAAAATTATAATTAATCAAACATTAATTAAAAATTTGATTTTTTTCCGTCTTAACCTCAGAAAATATTTTTGCGCAAAACTGTTTTACATCTTAAAATTAAAAAATCTTTTCATTAATATAATTTTAATTTCCAGGCAAATTTTTTTGTATTTTGGTAGTTTCTAAAATATGTTTTTTTTAAATTGTTATTTAACAATTTAATTTATTTATTTAAATAAATTAAATTAATAGCATTGTTGAACTGAATTTCAACCGGTATTCATAGTTATCTGAAATATTTAATAACGTGATTTGAGATATTATACGTGATATTTAATAACGTATTGTTGAAAGCTATAGTTTGATCTCTATTTCTTCTAATATTATGTGTGCGTATGTGTCCGCGCTCAACAGGCCGAATGGTTTGACTTAGAGCTAAGAGATTTTGTACATATATATATACTTTGAAGGTTTGGAATGTTCACCTCTGGGCTATTTTTTTTTGTAGTAATTAAAATGAGAAAATTTAGACAGATAATTGCGTTTTTACGCTACAACTTCCGAAAATATTATTGCATAAAAATGATTTGTACATCGTTTTATCCTCCAAACAATTATTTTTTTCAATAATAACAATTTAACTGCTTTAAATTTCTTTAATTTATAATTAACTAACTTTTAAGTATGTTTTGCAAAAATATTTTCACTTTTGTGAAGAAATTCCAAATTATATTAATTCTGGTTTCTAATATTTTATCTTGTTTTTTCTTCCATTGTTTTACGACCAATCTATTAATAATAATCGATTAATTTCATTAAATTTTGCTTCCATGCGTATGTTTCATCTGTTTAAGAAAGAATACCGTAATATTTATAATAATGAATGGTAAATTAAAGACTTAAAAATAGAAAGAATTAAATAAAATATTTTGTTGTTATTAAAAGTGTATTTTTAGCTGTAAATTTAATTTTAAATGTATTTTACATCATTAAAAGTGTATTTTTAGAAATTGTATCGATTAAATCTTTTCAGTTACAATTATTTTATTTCAATTTGTCTGAATTATGTGTTATTTTAACAGTGTGTCGAATATTTCTGATGTGGAATCTAAGCTTCAATCCGGAAAAATAAATCAGAATATTAACGAGCAGTTAGAAGGTAAGAAAAGATTTGATTTAATCAAATTAAAACATATTTTATAGTTACAATTTATTACCAATTATTAAATAATACATTTATGAAACTTATGTATATGTATACGAAGCCCTCATTAAAGCCTGTTTTATTAAACATATTGTAGCATTTGCAAACAAAATTCAAAGAAATTTTATTTGAAAGTTCGAATTTTTATAATGAACAAATTGCTTTTAAATATTTACTTTCAGTATTATTTTTTTTACTTTTGAATTTAATATGTGTTAAATGAAGATACAAATTGGGAAATTAATTAGGATTTAAATTCATATATATGTGTAGGGAAAGGCAACGATCAGCATTAATATGAAAATATATTTATTATAATTAAAAGACAAAACATAACTATACTAACATAAAACACATAAAGAAACATGAGCGTGAGCTGTATGTCTTACAGAGTCACAGCCCAACTCTCGCCTGCCAATTATGGCGGGAGAGCAACACGTGATTGATGACGTGACGTAACATGGCCAACATGACGCCATACAGAATACGAGATCTGTCAGCAGTTCCCACATCGGCCATCATGACAGGATAGGCGACCTCGCCTTATGGTATATAGCATATTGAAGTAAACATATTATAAAACAACAGTAAATGAAGAAAAAATAATAAGATGCAAAATTGAAATATGTACAAGATAAAACCATCAAAATAGTCATACCATCCGTGACAGCATAAATATATAGCAATAAAATAGTGTGCACTGGAAATATTGAATAACTAACTAAAAATAAAAATAATATTAGTGTTCAGCACATAGAAATATAATAACACAAAATAAATAGAATAAAAATCAAAGGCTATATCGTCCATATACACACAAAAAGAAGGTAAATAATTCTCTTTTTCTTTTAGTAGTGTGCAGTGTTTTCTTTTGAAAAACAATTCAAGTCATATGTTCTATATTGCTGGACCATGGTTTCATATATTCTGCACAAGTTGAAGTTTTTGACTGTCCATCGAAGAAATCACACTTTTCAATATCGTATGTGTCGTTTGCTTTAATTTTGATCACTTTATATGGTCCGAGAAATTTTTGTTTCAATTTGAGACTAGGGCCAAATTGAGTGCGCTTGATTGCGACGAGATCATTCAATTGAAATTTTTGAGTATATTTCCTACGCAGATTGTAGGTACGGCGATTTTCTTCTTGGATTTTGAGGATTTGTTGTTTTGCATCTTTACGGAGTTCATCACGCTGTTGGAGAAATGCAGATTGGATCTCTTCGTTAACGATCTCGAGGATTTTTATATCATGCTCAGATTTCATTTTAGTTCCAAACAGAATTTCGAATGGAGTAGAATTGATACTTCGTTGAAATGTAGAATTAATAATTTTCTGAACGACAGCAACATGGCTATACCATTTTTCAGGGTTTTGTATGGATAGCTTGGAAAGTACAGCTATGATAGTAGAATTAAGTCTTTCTACCTGACCGTTTGATCTAAGAAGTCCAGCTGTAATAGCAATATGGGTGATATGCTGATGGTCACAATATTCTTTGAATGTCTTGGATGTGAAAGCGGTACCTCTGTCCATAATAATCCTTGAAGGATTGCCGAAAACTGATCTTTGGCATTCGAGCTTATTGAGAACTTCAGCGTTGTCGGTGAACTTGGTCGGGTAAAGCCACACAAACTTCGTAAAGGAATCGACGATTGCCAGAATATGCTTATATTTCCTAGAAGTGCTGGGGAGAGGACCCAAATGATCAGTATGGTTTGTATGAAAGGGAGTATCATCTTTGTCAAGTGGATGCAAAGTGTCATCTAATTTGCCACGTTTTCTGTTATTTAGAATGCATGTTACATAGTTGCGTATGCATCGTTTAATTTTCTCTTTCAAGTTCGGAATAAATAATGACGGCCAAAGACGTGGTACAATACATAAAATCCCTGTCCACCAAAGAGAATCAAAATCGAATCTTAGTAATCCGACTAACAGTAAGATTATTTGTTTTAATTGTAACAATTTTAGACATATCTCAAAGTCTTGCCCTAATCGTGATCGTGATCTTAAATGTCTTTCTTGTAATCTTTTCGGACATAAATCTTCCAATTGTCACCGAACTACTCGGAATGACAGTTCTACACCACGTTATAATGGTCAAAATTACTGTAACCTAACACAGAGTTAAGCAATTTTACTGAATTATTTTTTACATATTTAAGGGAGTTAGCGATTAATTGAATATCGCCTAGTTTTAAAGACATTGTAATTAATTTAAACAGAACTAGTACACATTAAATCAGGATTAAAATTTAAAGGGAGAATGAAATAAAGTAACGTACTATAAATTACAAACTTATCAAGAATCGCATTTATTTAGAGGGGAAAAAATTGCGTCTACTTGGTTGGGAGCAGTCGAACTATTCACTCTTACATGATTCACACATTTCCAAATAATTCAATTTTTTCTTTAATTTAGTAATGTCAAACAGGATGATGTTCCTTTTTTAAAGCGACTAATATATCTCGAAACAGTTGCACAACAAGACGAAGTAATTGAATCTTGAAAGTTTTCGCTTTTTCATTTGAATCATATCCATCAAAAGCGTGCACTAACGTCCATTCATCAGTCCAGTAAATCATCTACAGCAAAATTCCACTCTTATCAAAATTTTTAGCATCAATTTAGTGTCTTAAATTGTACTAATGCCCACAGCTTTTCAACAATTTGGCGGGAGATTTGCTAAGGGTATTCACGAGACAGGCCGAGCCCCCCAAAATGTGGGGAAAAGCAGCGACCAGCATTAATATGAAAATATATTTATTATAATTAAAGGACAAAACATAACTATACTAATAGAGATAGAGAGAGAGAATATTTTAATAATATATATTATAAATTATTTTAAATGAATGCTTATTTTGAACTATAGCAAATTTATAGATAAATATTAAATCAAATCAAAATTAATCAAAGAATGTAAAAAGAAGTATTTCTAATAATTATCAAATAAATTTCAAATGATCCAGATGTAATAAAGGAAAAACATTAAAGTTACCACCTGATTTTAAAATGAAGTATATTTTTTAAAAAAAGACCAAGATATGGCATAACACGATCAAATTATACTCATATTTAAAGTACTTGTATTCGGTGAACCTACACGAACTGTTTAGTAAACACCCATTCCATAATCTAATTAATCTCTTACTTAATGCAATATATCTGGAGGTTTTTTAAAAATTCATATCGACCTTTTTTTCATGTTTTGTGCCCATCTAGATTTATGGTCAAGAATGTCATATGTAAATAAGCTTTTTTTTCTCTTAAAACTGCATGGTCCAGTTACATTACTGTAACCACCTGTCAAAATCCAGAATAACTACCTTTCGTAGAGCGGACAGCTGTGAGACGGGCTGGAAGAGAGTCAATTAGGTTCCTGAAGGTGTTCACTGGGATGTTGAGTAATGCCAATTCTACTGCCGTGATCAGCTGCGTTAGGATACGCGGGTGAGGATTCATGTAGCGAACAACGCGATCGAGGTGGTCTCACAGATTCTCGATTGGGTTCAAGCCGGGGAATTTGCTGGCCAAAGGAGTACGGTAAATTAATCCTGGTGCTCGTCGAACCATGCACGTACACTGCGACTTTTATGATAAGGAAAAAATAATTCACTTGTAGAGGTGAACATGGTCCTCAAGGATAGATGCATTCGTGTGTTGATTATTCTTGCCTTCTACAATGATATGTGCATCCATAGAATACCACGAAAACATTTCCCAGACCATAATGCTTCCTTCTCCAGCTTGGACCCTACGGGCAGTTGTTGCAGAGTGTTTGCTTTCAGACGTTTCATGCCATATACGCCAACGTCCATCTGTCAGATGGAGCATGAAACCTAATTTATTGGAAAAAGCCACCTGTTTCCACTCAGTGGAAGTCCAATTGTGGCATTAGCGTGCAAATTCCAGACTTCGTTGCCGATGAACATTAGTCAACATAGGTGCATTAACCAGGCGTCTGCTTCAGAGGCCAATACACACCAATATTCGGAGACACTGTTGGTAGCCCCTTGGTTCTTCTGGGTGGGCAGTTGCTCAACGGTTGCACGTCTATTCGCCCAAACGCATCTCCACAATCGTCGCTCACCTCTGCCATCTATGGGCCATCGTCTCTAATTTTGGATAGTGCTATTTTACCATTTACGGTATACTTTTACCACGGCGGCCCACACACAGTTTACAAAATTAGCCGTTTCGGAAGTGCTTCCACCTTTGGTGCGAAAGCCAATGATCATGTCCTTTTGGACGTCGGATAAATCGCTTCGTTTCTGCATGACTTCAGGAAATGAAATGTTTTCCGAATGCCTACAACACACTTTATATATCCACCAAATTTAATGGTAATACATGCCTTCTGCGTTAAGTTATTAACCGCTGACGTCAAAAGTAGGTGGTGGTCGCATTAATATGACTGGACTGTGTTATTTCTCAGATCAAGACAACGAATAGCCGCGATGGATGTCTCAAATTAGAAACGGCTGAATAGTACGCTTTTTAAAAGCTAGTGTACTTGTTTTGCATTTTTATAGGACACATAATCTTTGTTGACAACCAATAATTGCAGAAGGAGGTGATGCAAAACATTTCTTGGTATGCTTGCTTAATTGAAGCAATCTTCTAAAAAATAATATAATAATCTTCTTAATATAAAAATAATAAGCTTCTTCTTAATAATCTTCTAAAAAATAATATAATGTGAAATCTTAAATCTTCAAAACATATCCTCTAGATTAGTAGGGATAGAGAATAAAATTTCACCAAACTCTTTTCTTCCAATGCTTCCCAAAAATGATTTTGATTTTTTTTCCGTATTTTCAGGACTAAAGCTGTTTGAAATTAAAGAAACACTTGTTATTCGTCTAAATCATATTTTTCTTACATTTTCTTTCACAGATGTCTACGGAGATACTGCTAAAGTGAGACCTCAGCCTCGTCTTGTTAATCAATTCGTGGCTTTGCTAATAAAACGCTTTCACTACTCTAAAAGACATTGGGGCATTCTGACAGCTCAAATAATAATGCCATTCCTCATTATGTGCTTATGTTTCACAAATATGAAGTCCGCCCAACTGAAGAAAGATATAGATCCACTAAAGCTTGATATCAGTTCCGTGTATGGTAAAACTGAAGGCTTTTATTACCAAGAAGAAGCTGACCTTGCCAATTTTTCAGACACATTGCGGAATGTTTTGGAATCCAACCAAGTGACGGTTAAAAAAGTTCGTGAACCAACACACTACGCTTTGGATTATGGCACTAAAAATCTTGCAAAATATCTGAAAACTTTTCTGGTAGGGGGAGCCATAGATAAAGATCAGAATGAAACGAATACGATTAATATGACTGCTTGGTTCAATGGCGAACCTTATCATGCTCCGCCAATGTCTCTTCTTCTGATGCATACTGCTATATTGAAGTCGATTTCCGACGACGGTGGAATTACATTAGTCAATGCACCACTTCCCCAGTCCATGAGCAGATCCGAACAGCTCTCAGAAATAATTAAGACATTAGCCAGAATACTTGCAGCTATTTTTGTTCCATTGGCATTTTCTTCCGTGTCCGCGGGTTTTGTATTAGTGCCAATACATGAGAGAGCCACAAAAGCGAAATTGTTGCAGTTAATGAGTGGAGTTCCAGCAACGATATACTGGATTGCGATGTTTGTCTGGGATTATCTAATGTACTTCATTGTCTGCATTTTGTTGATTATACCCTACGGAATTTTCGCCAACTATGTCTTCTTTGGGGAACGCTCAGAAGCCATAGGTAAGTACCATGAAAAATTATTTATTTTATTCTTTTGTTGAGCATAGTAACATTGAATTAATTTAGTTCTAATATAACAAATTATGTCAACATTTCTAATACCCCGAAATATAATTTTTTCATTAATAAGCAAAACTGATGCATCCCCCCCCAAAAAAAAACACTGCTATTGCTTTTTAAATTACAGATATATTAAGAATTCGAATTCCTTCGTGAATACTTTGGATATGAGGTTTTTATTCGAAAATAATAATATCCAAAAACAGTTTCGTCTCGAATTTTCTCATTTTGACTTCCGAATTCATTTACAGGATACGACACATTTTGCGTTTTGTATTATACTTTGGATATGAGGTTTTTATTCGAAAATAATAATTTCAAAAACCAGTTTCGTCTCGAATTTTCTCGTTTTGACTTCTGAATTCATTTACAGGATACGACACATTTTGCGTTTTGCATTATAGTGGAAAAATCGGGCATGCATTCTGAGCCTCCTGTTTTTCACAAAATAGATTCAAAATTAGATACACATCTGCAATTTTTTAATATGAAAAAATTTCAAATTTTTCTATTTTGAGGAGTTTTTGAATTATTCTGTTCAAATCCACAAAAGAATTTCCCGATTTGTGCCAAAAAGTCGACATTTCTGTTGGTGATTGGCCTGTTGATTTTTTCCGTTAACTTTTTCACATATTCGAAAATGAATAGATTGTCAGACTTCTCTTTACTTTCTTCCATTCAAAATTTAATACCAATTTACAAATTTGGCGTTGGGGTCACCTCCCATTTTTATCTCCCGTTCTTTGACTTTTTGAGTTAAAATACCCACATAGAGAAAGGCTCAATTCCCAAAATGCCCTTTTTCATTTTCAAAAGTTTCATCAAATCTAAAAGATGAAGAGAATATAAAATAAAAATAAAAGAATTAAATATTTCCGAAGAAAAAGCAGCAGCTATTTAGGAAGCGGTATGTTGACTTCGACAAATCCTTGGTGATGGTGGAATACATTTGAACGTCTATATGTTTAAAAGATAACAGGAGTTCAATCGATTGGAAAATTGAAAATTTTTTTGTTGAAAATGACGCTGCCATTAGGTATGCTTCCGCTGTCAACTCGATAAAAATCGTTTCTTGCGTTTTTGCTTTTTGAATATCGAGTTGTCGAAGATGTAGATGTAGAAACCATTTTATAGCCTGATAGAGTTCACCTACAAAATGCATGGCGGCAGTGCGAGCGAGTATTTAAATGGCATGATGCAAAAAATTTTCAAGCCAGAAAATTTATAATATTTTAATAGTAAATTATGCATTAAGTTCCACTCTAGATTTATTGCCTTCCACGTTTCTTTCAGAATTAATAATTTTTACTATTTATTTTAGATGCATAGTCTATTTTTAAAGCATTAAAATATTTCGATGATTCATGCTTATATTTTGATCTTTACAAACCTCATTGTTTTCAGGCACTGCTTTGCTGTTAATGCTCTTTCATGGATGGGCCTCAATACCTTTTAGTTATTTATTATCATTTTGGTTCCAAAGAGGAAATGCTGGATTCGCTGCTGTAGCAGGAATATGTGTTTTTGTTGGTTAGTAAATGCTTTCTCATTTGCAATTTATACGTATTTAATTAACGCTTTCATGTATCCAAAATACGATTTCTGCATTTTTTAATTATTTATTGGTGTTACCACATAAAATAAATGTTAATATTATAAATATTCAAATATATAATTGTAAAATCGTAGATTTATTGTCCATGTTTCAATTTTTTAAAGTTTCTCTGGGTATTACTGTATTTTATCTGATATTTTACTAGATAAACGAATCAATTTACTCCGTGGGGATTCATTGACTCTTTACAATTGATTTATCAATCATTCATTGATTGACTTCATTTCAGTTAGATTCAAAATTTGATTTAATCAGTCCATGTATTGTAATATTTTTACATTAGAATCGAATATATTTTAGAGTCTCCATTTTTATTTCCAATAGTGTGCGGAAGAAAATTACTTATGTTGATATAAAAGGAAAAGATATCCAGGAGATTCGGATCTCTCGCCCGGAACATTGTACAGTGCTAGAATTTCTGGCTTAGTGCGAATGTTTTTACGTGATTTTCAAATTTATTTTACAACGTTGAAGACCCCACAAATGATATATTTAACGTCGTTAAAATGCAGGTGAATATAAATCCGTAAATAAAAAAAGAAAGAAAGAAAAATATTGTTATAAAACTTCTTCAAAATAAGGATTTTACTGATGAAAATAAAATTTGCATCAGTGGAAGTTTTACTATTTAAAGTGGTTATTAAATGGTTTTTTATCGATGATATGCTTGTTTTAATTACTGAGATCAAACATCAAAATTTTGATTAATTTTTGAATAAAAAATTATTTACACTTTTGGAAAAAAAAACTTTTTTGCATGAGCATCTACTGCTCTAGAAATGATTACAAGTTTAATTTGATAGCTTTAGGTCTAACAATTTGGCCTGAGAAGAGTTTTGCACTATTTTTCATTATGTTGTCACATCAAGCTTGAAGAAGTTTTTAAAAATAACGCCAGTATACAAACATTAATTATCATGTTAAAAAAAAATCTCTTTTTTCACGAGCTGTCGTATCGATTGTAACAATTCAGGAATTTAAATTGCTCTCTTTTATAAGCAATTTACACGTGATATAAATAATTCTAAATAATTTATAAATAATATAAGTAATGAATAAAAGTATTATATGCTATTTAATATACCTGGTGTCCTGAAAGCACAATTTCGAATTCCAAATGTAAGTTAACCACAGAGAAACGAATTATTTTTTAATAGAACTAAAGAGGGTGGAGCTACAGGAGTCTGAAATGCAAATTAAGTGAATTAAGATTAAAAAAACGGTGAATGAGATAAAATATATCACACAGATTTTAAGTAATAAAAAATTACAACATTGCTCAAAACCAATAGCATGATTAATTTAATTAAAGGAATAAAACTAACTAAAATAATTCAGTAAAATCAATTTTTAAAAGAAACTTTTATTAGCATCTTAAAAATGCATTTTTTTATTTTAATTATTTTCTAGTATTTAATATTTACTTATAAATTAGTTTAAATATTGAGGTACTTTTAAGGTACGCATCAAACAGCGTCACTTTCATAGAAAAAGAAGTCTTTAAATTAATCGATTAATTGATAATTAACCTTGTAAAATATTGAAATATTGTATTTTTATCGGAAAATACAAGTGTATAAAATATAAAAACTCTAGTGTAGCAGAAAACGCTTGTAAAATAGATTGCAAACTTTCATCACTTCAAATATGAAAGAAGTGAAATAAAAATATATTATTATAGTAATAAAAGTGCAAAAGGGTCAGTGATATAAATTTTAATCACTGTATAGCATGGATTTAATGCAATTTTTTTTATTAATCTAGTATTTAATAGATTTTTTTCAGAAATAATATAGTTTTTATATGCATTTTAATATGTCTTAGGTACCGCTTTGGGTTCAACTTTGTCGGCTCTTAATATTGCGTTTTCTGGCAGTGGATTTGTGAGTTTTCTCATGTGGGTTTTTCGTTTTCTACCACCTTTCAGTCTATCGTCTGGCTTTGCGAATCTTTTTGCAGTTGCTTATCCAAATGCCTTTTGTGAAAGTATTCCGAAAAAAGACCTTGATTTTAATTGCGATCCAGCAAACCTAGACACAAGCAATCCATTATTCAAGTGCTGCAAAAGTAAGAACATTTTTATGCTTTCAATATTTCTTTTGATATTTATCAGTGTTTGTACTTCTAATAATATAAAATACATAACTTTTACCAGAAAGTAATCAATAGGAACATGCAATCTAAAACAGGCAATGAATCATAATCTTTAGTTTGAATGAGTTGCATCGATTTGTAAAAGCTATATTACAGATTTAAAGTTTCCCTTAGAACTAAGTCACTAAGAATGATTATACATGACATTATGCAGGCCCATTATCACTAACAAGTGTATCACGTCACAAAACAAGTGTACTAACAAGTGTATCACGTCTACTAAATCTCCGATATGATTTTGAAAAAGGTTGATGTACATATTATGTAGAATGATAATTGGTACAAAAAAATTGCTTTGTCATTTTTTCCCTAGAAACCTGTTTTAATAATGTATGATTTAGTTTATTCATGGGTAAAATGATTTTACAAAGCATTTGCGCGTTTAATGATAAACGGTACTACCTCTTTCATTTTACTGTATGTCAGCTACGAAGTTATTAATTGATCTTCAAACATTCTAAAAGTAATGGGTAAACTTCAGAGTCTAAATAAAAAAAGTAATTTATTAGTGAAAATTAATACATACCCAATGGAACCATAAGCTCGATCATTAACTTCTCGAAATAGACATCATTTCCATATTATATGGAATAATGACAAATAATGAAATATCTACTTATATAGGGTGGATAAGTAATGCGGCTTTAAATTCAGATAGTTTTTAGTAGACACCAAGGAAAAAAAAATGCTGAAATAAAGAATAAATGTCATAAATCACCATATTTTAGTTAGTTAATGAAAGTCACAAAAAATGGCATTCTGTTAAAAATTATATAAGTTGATGGCAACGAAAAGGATAAAAGCAACTAAAAAGGATTTTAACATCATTTTCATTGCTTTGTTTGTGGTTCCTATAATAATGAGGGCAATATCTTCTATATAATTTTAAATAACAAATAATGAAACTTTTACTTTTACAAGGTATTTTAACAATATGGCTGTTAATCCCATTGGTTGTAATTAGAACATCAAATACAACAAAAACTGAAATAACTTATAGTGTCGCAAATCACCATATTCCATTTGGTAAAAGTCGTAAAATTACTGTGCAAATGCTGATATCACACGAAGACAACAAAAAAAGCAAAGATAACTAAGAAAGGTTTTTGGCAGCATATACAGTTCGAGATTCCCATTCTAATGGTGTTATGGAACGACAAGGATAATATGAACAGAATTAGGGCAAGAGTAGTTTCATGGATAGTCACAGATGCAGTTAACAGTTAACAAATATATTAAAACGTTTACCACTCGTATTTGAAGTTTCCAATATAATCTGTCGAAATGGCGACAATCTGCGCTATGAGGTTCTTTGAATTTTCTACATATATTTTATGAATGAGTGGTTAAAAACAACCACAGAATAATTTCAATTAATTATGTTCTTATGGAAAAAGTTCCGTAAATCAGTTAACGTCCAATATCGTAAATGACCTCACAAACGAACGAACTCTTTCTGCGATCATTAAGTATTCTTTTTTTCTTTGAAATCAGGTGCATTCTTCTTTTTACCAACTAAGCATGGGTTGCGACACATGCTCCATTTCAATATTTATTTCTCTGAAAGTTTGTTGAAATTCTCTGAATTTGCTGCTACATTAGGAACTGTATGTTTTATTCTTATATTATTGCTTAATAAGTTATAAGAGGGAGGGTAGACCTAAGATATAGCGATGAGAAATTTTTGGATAAGTAAGGATATTCTCTTTTTCCTCGGTAGTACATCAATTGTGCTTGATTATGTTAACCAAATTTTGAATATATGTCTATCTCCTACAAGAAGGATTGGCCTATCTTTTTGTTGAAGGTGGTGATTATTTTTTAATTTACATTAATATACGTGTTACTATTCGCGTTGATCTGTTGTTGCCTAGAGACACCGGATGGTAAGTATCAGGATGGTCTGACATGCGTGGAAAGGTTTTTGGACATTATATAAAGCATTGCTTTATACTTATTTACATTCAAGGCAACAATATCGGTTTTCTAAGATGTGATAATGAAATTTAACTTTAAATCTTCCATTGGATTATATTAACAAAATGTATTATTAGTAATTATGGATAATTGATCTTATGAGCTATTATTTAAGTTTTTAGAGAATATTATCTTTATTTAAATAATTTATTTATACAAAAGAAAAGGATAAAAATTAAAATAATATCACTTTCTACACTACTAAGCTTTTCTTTTGAGTGAATGGGAAATCAAATTATGTAAAAAAAATATCAAGAACAAAACAAGTTGATGAAAAGGAAGAAGAGAGAGAGAGACAGAGAGGAAGAATGCCAATATACATCTTTTCTCTAAAGAGGGATGAGCTACAACATTTGCAGCACTGATAAGAGAAACAGAAACACATTCTTTTACTGCACCTCATTTTTCCATCATATTGAAAGATTTTGAGTGTAATCTTTTGGCGAAGCTCGCGAATTTAATGCTTTTAATCATCAGAACATTAAGATAGGACCAATTTGATACCATCTAGTTTTTTTATTTTTGTATTAGAAATTTATGAAATTATTTTCTGCGAGTTCTACAATACATTCTTTAGTAACTCTGCCTAGTAAGGAAACTCGTAATTTTCTACTTAAAAATGGTTCCAGGCGGTAGGAGAAGCTGTCTTTGTGTTCTAGGTTATTAAATCTCATTAAATATTCTCAAAAGTGCAAAAAATGCGCCAAATTCATTTACAAAAAGTGTATTTTCATGGTTAATTTGTGAATTCATTGCTAGAAAGATAACTTGAAAAAATAGAGGAATTAATAATTATTTAACTATTATTTTTATAAAGCTCTTCACTTTTATTAGGTTTCAGCATTATTTTTATTATTCATAATATTTTAGATATAGCATTTTGCTTTTTGTAACAAATTCTTAATGCTAATATTTTATCATTATTTTATATTCTTGTAAATTTTCTGGTCTAATACCGCTTTATACATTACAAATTTTTTGAACTATCTACTCCGAGGGTTACTTAATTCTTTGGCATTTTGTAGAATGTTAAGAAATTTTTTTCACAAATTTTGTTCGAAATAATATCTGACAATCGAATAACATATAAATAGTTTAGCTTAGTTATATTAACGCCCCGTTTTAAAGCAATACTAGGGCTATTTTGGGACGGAACTCGTAACTTTGAACCACGGTCAGATGATGAGGACAACACCGAATCTGGCACTCCCTTTCCAAATTTCCACACCATACCACACCAGCGGGAGAATGTTTGACTCCGACGGATTTATCGTGCACCAGACTCGTTCATACGACGGTTCTTCGGTGGAATCGGATCTCGAACTTGAAAAAACTCCAGTTCCGAAGCCAAGACTTTACCAACAGCCACCGCGGCCTCAATAACATAGCAATAATTAATATTTTTATAAAGTCGTGACTGTTATAGCATACGAAATGCTTTTTATGATATGTTTATATATTGTGTAAAATATTGTTCAAAATTCAGGAAAGAATCTTCCGTGAATTTTTTTGTGCATAATTTACACAAATGATGTATTTTATTTTTGTTCTCTTTCAGAGGCGTGTGGAGAAAACTGCTTAAAACCAGTCTATCCTATCACTTGGGAAGATATTGGTTGTGGACGTGAGCTGTTTGCACTGGCTTTAAGCGGCTTCATTTATTTTGGCATTTTATTCCTCAAGGAAACACCTTATTGGGCATACTTCTTCAGAGCTCTGAGGTATAGGCTGCGAAGACTGAAGAAGCAAGCTGCGCCGCTATTTATGCGTCAAGAAAGTGTCATTGAAGATACCGAAGTGATCCAGGAAGAAGAAAGGGTTCGAAATATGACAGCGACTCGACCTGGATCTGGTGAAGAAGCATTGCTGGTGTCAGACTTGTCAAAAGAATTTAACAACTTTTATGCAGTCAACAGATTATCATTCGGCATTCGCCAGGAAGAATGTTTCGGCCTCCTAGGAGTGAACGGAGCTGGAAAGACAACCACTTTCAGGATGCTGACTGGAGACTGCGAACCAACGAGTGGAAATGCTTTCATTCAGAACAGCTCATTGTTAACAGATTTGAAAACGGTAATAAGATTATGGAGAGTTCATTTTCATTAATAATTTAAATTATTATATATGATTTAAAAATATTTTAAATTCGTTAATAATAATCTTTTTTGCCCAATTTAAAAATGTTGATATGGTTGAGTGCATTGTAAAAGCTCCAAAGAGACACCGAGATGAGAAATTAAATTTTAAATTTAATAGTATATATGTAAATAATTATTTACTAGTTTTAATATAGTAAACATGTGTTGCCAAGTGCTGTATCACCATTTGCATTAAAGTGTCAAGTAAATTTTGTACATTGTTTCAAACAAAAAATATTTAATAGCAAAAAAAATTGTAGTTTATTATAATTCTACTAATCCGACAATCTTCAATTTTGATACTTCCGCAGACAGTACTAAGTCTACTATATTTAAATATATGAAAATAGGAGAGAATACAACTTGATAATCAAATGGTCATCAATTAATGGATAATTTTTGGATTTTAACTTCACATAAATGTTGTTACAAAATCATAAGGGAAAAAGTAGAAAATATAGCTTTAAATACTTTTAGAATATCTTTATTATATCTAATTAAAACGACTACATAACAAGTAAACACAATGTTTTTTGATCACCTCTTATGAATAAAAGCCTTAATTTTATTTTATAGTTCCAATCTTACTTGGGTTATTGTCCGCAATTTGATGCACTGATTGATCGTTTAACTGGTCGAGAGATGCTGATGCTTTTTGGTCAACTAAGAGGCTTAACTGGATATAGTTTGCTACAGATGGTAGATAAGTTGATCAAAATGACCGACTTGATCAAACATGCCGATAAACAGACGCAATTTTACAGGTAAAGTATCTGTAGCTGAAATACAAATCCTATATTCGGATAAAATCTATTTTAATGTTTTCCTTCACATTGTCAAGGATGCCAATAACGCTAAATAGATGAAGTTATAAATCAAGATAGCAAACAAGGGGAACAATACTGTAAAAAAATCATTGCTAAGGATTAATTGTCTTTTTAATTAAATGATAAACTTTATCTATTGGGATTGTTTAGCTACGAACTCCGCTTTTTAAACCTTCAAATGTGTCTTTATTTCTAAATCATCTGTAGTCTGATATTAAATATTTCTGTAAACCGGTTTTGTTAGATTAGGAAGCGGAAATTATAACAGAGAATGGGATGCCTTCCATACCTAAATAAGACACTGGGTATTTTTTTTTTTTTTGACATAAAAGAACATTTTATGACCTTACTAAATGTGGAAACGAGTATCAGGAGTTTCACTAATACAATGAAAGTAAAAATTCGGCAAGAATGGACTACTTTGCTACTATAGATTTCCCTCCCGACATCAACAATTTCTTTTTAGAAAATTCCACTCTTCTTTTCTATTTCTCAGTAATCAATGACATACTAAAATTTCAAAAGAAAAAGCAAAAAAAAAATCTAAAAATTCCATTGAAATAATGAAGATTTTATATATTTGAATGAAGAATTGTGAAATAGATTTTATATTTAAAACAAGAATTGTGAAATTAAGTCAAAGAATTTCAAAAATTTAGGGAGCAGGCGATTTTTATTATAATAATAATTTAACAAAATTATATATTTTGAGAGAATTATTTCTAAAAAAGTAAATAGTCAATATTATTCAAAATAATCTTTCTTAAAAAAAATAAGATTTGCATTTTATACAATTTTTAAATTAATGATTAATTGCCAATCATTTTAAATTTTCATTTTCCCAAAGTTTGTACAGTCTGGTGTACAACTCAACAATAGTAAAATAATTAACCAACGTGGGTGTGCAACTCAACAAAAAACAAATAAATAAATAAATAACCAAAGGATTATTAGCAGAATTACTCCGCTTTAATATTTACATTGCTGTAATGGCGACAAACTCAAGGAATACATTAAAATAGATTTCAATTCTATATTCTGCTTTGAGCTCATTGAGTGATAGTGATAATATCAGGAAAGTGTTTCCACTATCATTTATAAATAATATTATAATTATATCACTTATAATTTATTTTTCCACTACATTATATTATTTATTATCGATAAAATTTCCCTAATATCTGATGTTTGTTTCAATAATAATTTTCCAAGGTTATCTGGGGTAACATCATAAACATGCATTAAAGACCTAGTTTCTAATAAACTTACCATGCCCATTCACGTTGAATGGAAATATTATACTTATTGTTAATAAAGGTGTTCAGTAAAAATAAGTATAATACCTTTTGTAATGATTTGAATGATGGCGAAGTCTTATGGACAAAGATTTGCTTTTATAATACGGATGTTTAATTATTTTATCTGTTTATTTTAAGTCAAAAAATACCGGTTATCTAAAACTGGTATTTCCTGGAATAAAATTATTTTCATAACTTTTATTAATAAAAAAACCCCTATTTATTTAATTATACCGAAACAATTATTAAGATCTTTCTTAAATTTTATATACTTTCTGAGTAAATTTTACAGAAAAAGTGTAATAATTTAAGTTTCATATAGTGAAAAAACTATTTATGAATTTTACTTTAATGTAAATATATTTAGTTTAATATTTTTTTCTGTTTTATGTTTAAATTTTTAAAATTTATTTTTGATTTCGTTTGTGTATACGAGTTTTGTTTTTATTCAATTTGTTTGAAGACAATATTCATATTTTTAAAAATTACCATTGCACTATATTTATAATGTCATAATATATTTCCTTAGCGGTGGAAATAAAAGAAAACTATCTGTTGCAATCGCTCTCATCGGATCGCCGCCTTTGATCTTACTGGATGAACCGACAGCAGGAGTTGATCCTGTATCTCGCAGAAAGATTTGGAGCATACTCTCGCAAGCACGGAATAACATAGGAGCTGCAGTTCTACTTACGACGCATAGGTATGAATATATTATTTCCTTCAATGAACAGTTTAAAGTATAAAATGTATCTTTATTTCTTAGAAATAAATTTATCCTCTTTATCAGTTGTAATGTAGTCTATTTATATTATGTCACTGCCAACTATCTGCAAGCCATTTGACATTTAACTATTTATTGCTTTCTGTTGTGATATCACGGCATTTCTTTTTCTACAGCCTTATGCGCAATCTAACCTAAAATTATATCGAGATAGCGCACATATTATGCATCATGCAAAAATGAATTTATATTATTTTAATAGCAAAAAATTCGTTTTTCCTCATAAAAATTTACTAAGACTCTGAGGAGTTTGCGATGCTTTTCCGCCCAGTTTATTTCCTTTAAGACTTTAAATATTGTCAATATTTCAAACGATGTAAGTGAATACATTTTCATTCCATTAACAAGTAAAATAAGACCTGATGCTTAGAGATGCAGCTGCAAAGGGGCGTTTGTTCCTCTTATGAAATTTCTTTACAATAAATAATGAGTTACAATATTATTTGATTTTAACCGTAAATGCATTGCTAATTATCCCAATGAATTCTTCATATTAAAATGGCTATTTGAGAAATTAATTAAAAATCTTTTATTTCTCTTACTGCGCATTTTTAAATATTGCTCTGTTATTATTATTTTTGAATCAGTAATTTTCATATACGGATGTGCTTGTTATATGTATTGCAAAGGATACATATACTAACTGAAACGCGTATTATAATAAAAAAGCAAAAAATATGATAATATATTTTTATACATCAAATTATATTATGGGAAAAATCAACAAAATTTAAAAATGGGCGGACTTTGAAAATTTTTTATCATTGCAAACTTTTGAAATTAAACTTCAACTATAATTGCTTAGAATTAAAAATATTCAAAAATATTATTAAACGCATAGTTTAAACAGAAACTTATTCAATATGAAAAAAAAATCGGAAAATTTTCATGTTTTGGTCATCAATAACGGAAGAAAAATCCAGTGTGAAAAATTTGTAGCAACAATAAAAAGGATTTAAGTTTAATTGTAACATTAAAATTATTGTTGTAAATTATACTTAAAAATATCTTCGAAAATTAATTAAAATTAGACAAAAATGTACGACAGTATTAGGTATCATTTAAAAGAAAAATTTTATATTGTAAAGATAGTGTAAAATATTCTTTGTTCTATAGTATTTTCGAAAGCTATTTCAGAAAAATGCGTAAATCACAATATATATATGCCAAATTTAATACTGCTTCATTTAATAGTCTAATTTATAGATCTCCAGCACACATTCTGTTTTATTATTGGTATAGTGAGTAAATGTCAATTCATCCAAATTAAAATGTCTTTTAAGTCAAAATAGTTTGGTTTTAGTTAAGTTATATTTGCGCGTCGTTTTAAAGCAACAAAATTACTTTGGAACAGATTTCGTAATTTTAAACTGTACTTAGATCACGAGGATGGCGCCTGAGATGGCACACTTGTTTCTCCAAATTACTTCACCGCATCAGCAAGAGGGCGTTATTAATGTGCATTAGTTCACTCGTATGGTAGTTCATCGGTCAGTGTCGGGTTTCGAACATGGAGCCCTTCAATTCCTTAAGCTATATTTGTAAACACTTATTGAAAAATCTGAAGGAAAAGAGCGTTTTGAGATATGCCATGATCTTAATATTTTTCTTGGGGTCGCATAAAATAAAGGTATTTTCTGAATAAGAAAAGATAATATTTTTTAGGTTGATCAATAAATCTGCATCAAACAGAAGTGTTATTTGATAGTTGATAATTATTTCAAAAGCTTTTGTCTCAAGCTCTACTCAAATATTGTAGGGTATAATTACAATTTTATGGAGGAATAAAAATAATTTACAATTAATTAAATAAAGTAATAATAAAATAAAAAATATATACATATTGAATAAATCTTTTCACGTTCTTGATATTTTTTTGGCGGGTGGAGATAATCGCTATTCTCATATTGAATTATCTACAAAGAGAAAAACATTCTAGGGATTGTAGGGAATTATTTTCCTTCAAGTTTGGCCACCAAATTTACGCCCACGCTTTGCTTTATACAAAGTTATAAATTTGCATATCTTAAATTTCGTCTTAAAAGTGAAAAGTTCGTATTTTTGTCAGTGAAAGCATTACCTAGCATAATTTTCCCTATCAGGCCTACAATATCTAAAAATATTACAACTTTATATTTACGACATTGCATACCATTCAAAATATCGAGCATCTTGGAGATATATACATTGTACTATAGGATTAAATTTATGGAGGGAGTAAAATAATTTATATTGAATTAAAAGAAATTACTAGCATAAAAAAATTAGTATTTACAAAGCATTTCCATTTATAGTATGGAGGAAAGCGAAGCGCTCTGCAACCGGCTAGCCATCATGGTAAATGGTCGCTTCCGTTGTCTCGGTTCCATTCAACAACTCAAGTCCAAGTATGGCCAAGGATACACGTTGATCATTAAAGTGAAAAGAGAGGACCAAGAGAATATCGAAAAAATTGATGCAATCAAATCCCATATTCAAAGTAATCTTCAAGGAGCAAATCTGAAAGATGATCATCAGGTATGTTACACCAAACTTGGATTAAATAATTTTTGCTGTAACCTTGCTAATAAGAATTGTTGAGATTTTTTCAATCTTATATTGGAAAGATATTTGAAAAGACCATGTAGAGAATTTCAGTTCGTAATCCATTTTGGTGGACAAAAATCAGTGTAAAGTCATTTTCCAAACTTAGTCTTTAAGAGTACAATAATCTTAACTTTTCATTTTGCATAAGATTATCATTTAATTTTTATTTGGAAATGAATATCTCTTATTGTATACAGTTGTCTTATGCTATTTATGATCATATTTCATTTGAAAATGAGTTAAACTTAATGTAAATAGTCAGTAAAATAGTTAGATAAATGTTCCCTTTTAAAAGTTACGCTAATAACAAAAAGGTATCTATTAGTACTCAAATTAGAACCAACAGATGTTTTACTGTAGCGATTTGATTGTGATGGCGGGCACTGTTTTCATTTCCATGGCTTCATTCGAAGGGTATTGCATATATATGGAAATTTGAAGAGTGTTAATAATTCATAGATTTACAAATTTTAATTTACAAAAATTATCACGAAATTTCTATAATAAACACAAATTTCCCTTTATTTATTATTTTGGACTTCAACCTTTTGCACCTTCGTTTACTACCCTGCAATAATGAGGTCCGAATGAAAATGCGAAATGTTTGAAGAAAAAAGAATATATATTTTAAATTTGTTGTTGTTGTTTCCGATGGCACTTGCCATAGGCAAGCCCGCTGATTTGAAATCAACGATTTTAAGCCAAAAGGGAAGGTCTCTTATTTTAGTAGCGGCGCCAACTAGGGCCAAGAGTACGATTTTGCTACTCACGCATCACATTCGCTTGCACAGCCCCTTTTTAAAGGGGGGCACATTCACACATCTCACCGATAGAACAAATGAAGGACAACCATGCCCGAACCGGGACGCCCAGATCACGGGGAAGACGCGCTACCCCTATGCCAGGACGCCGGCATATTTCAAATTTAAAAACAATATACAGTACAGTAATTGATGTTATTAAACATATCTTTACCATACAATAAGCATTCAAATGGATTACAAACTGCAGGCTGAAGACATTTTCTTATTAATTTTTATATATTTTAAAATACATTCATTATTTTCTTTAATTAATCGCACAATATTTTTGCATGACTCACGCTATTCTATGACACACATTGACACATTCGATAACACATGGTATACTGTCTGTTTCCTAAAGTTTAAAGTAAACGATATTTTAAATTAATTTAATCAATAATTATTAAGTATGAAAAAAATCATATAATATTCAGCTGAAAGTCAGTCGTTGAAGACTTTCATCCTACATATTGGATGCACTGAGAAATGATCAGTGAAATCCTTTGAACTTCTTTCAAAGATAAATGACGCTGCTATAAATTGCACTTAAAAATTAGTTTTGAAAACTCTATAAAAATAATGCTTTGAAGTCATTAGGAAACTAACAGGAATTATCTTTTCAAAACTTTCTCGCATACTCTCTAATAAACTTGTCATGCCAGAGAACGTCTTACGAGACATTGATGTAGAATAGTTACGAAATGTTAACTTTTGGCGTAAATTTAACATTTTTTACTGAATCTATCGTGTCATCCTTGGCGAGGTTTCTGTTGATTAATCCCTAGCAAGCAGTTAATTGTATCCGAAAATCGAATTTGGGGTTTAGACACATTTTTCTCAATCGATTGAAACAAATATTTGACACAAAACTGCATTTGTAGTCATAAAATCCCATTCCAAATTTGATATATTTAAGTCATTGCATTTTTGAATTATCGCGTTTACATATTTCTGAAAGGATAGACTTATAGACAACTAGTCTGTTGTTGGTTTTGCCTGAAAATTTGACAGATGTCTACACTATAGATGTAACGTTTGTGTATCGAATCTTAGTGTCTAGCTCTCTTTGTTTTGTAGTTATCGAGCTAGCTTATATTCGACAGCCGGACTTTCTTTAAACGTATTTTACTCAAAATTTTGATATAAAGACAGTATACCAAATTTCATTAGTGTACTTCAAAGCATTTTTGAGTTAGCGTTGTCACAGACAGACGGGCATTTTCTAAAAGTTTGTTTTTTCAACTCGAAGAGGTCTAAAACATGGAAATTCGTCAAAATCTCGAATTCGAATTTTTTTGATGATTACTATTCTTTCTCTGTACTATGTATACGAGAAAGTAAAAGAAACATTTTTTGGTTTTTTAAAAATTATTTAAATATTTAACTAAATCTTGCACTTTGAAAACTTTACTCCGTCTACAAGTCTTGCATTACACTCCGCACCCATAATGACTGTTATTAAAATTTTATGAGTGTATATATATGTATGCATTCCATCCGAATGGTTGGAAACGTATGTCATATTGACATTATATATAAAGAAAGAAGATTTACTCAAAATAATACACAATATCTCATATTTAGGAAGTACAGAGTAATATTTTGCCACATAAAATTTGCTTCGCTATGTATAATCATGAAGCATGATATTAGCTTTCAATATAAATTTTTTTTTAATGTTTTACAAATTTTGTCTTGAGTATCAATATGAACTTGCAATAATAACTTACAACAATATAAAATTTTTTACATACTTCAATATCAAAATAAATTTTATTCTAAATATTAATAATTTTGTTGTTCTGTATTTTCTGCCTTTTTTTATTATTTTTTTTGTAAATTATACACTATTGTTGTCCCAAAAAATAAATAAGTCGAAATCAAAAGTTAACCTGATTTACTGTGCTCACCGACAGGCAGAAAAACATGCATAATTACAGAAATAATTTTTCGGATTAAGAGCAATCTGAAAAGTGGAAACACATAAAAATATCTAAGTAGAATAGCGTTAGGTGACTTCTAAATATAAATTGTGCATATAAGAGGAAAAAAAAAGCTTTAGCAGAAATATTAATTTAAATATTAAATGCTCCCTTTCCGATCATAAACGCTACCTTTATGATCTCTCTTAGAAAAAATCGTCCTTTGCAACATATTTTTTAAAAATATTAATTCTAATTAATAGGATTTTTATGTTTAATTTTTAATGTGTATCTCTTTCTTTCATTTTATAGGGTATGCTTCAATATCATATCGTCAATCCATCCATTACATTGAGTTATCTTTTCAAGTTTATGTCGGAGATGAAGGCTCAGTTTGAATTGGAAGACTACCTCATCAGTGACACTTCATTGGAGCAAATTTTCTTAACATTTGCGCGTGCGCAGAGAGTTACCAGTCAATAGACTTTCAGGACTCATTATGTAAATTATTTAAGAAAAATGAAAATGTATATAAATCGTAAAAAATTGTTGAGAATTTGTTATAATATTAAATTGTTTGGAGAATGCGCCTTTGTTTTTTTAATATTAACGAAGCAATGTTTCAGTATCTTTTTTCACTCGTTTTTGCTTCACTTCTTCCTTATAGAATTCAAAAATCGTGGATGTATCTCTGACTAACATTCTAGAGGACAAATCATTGAACTAAATTTTGCACAAACATTTTCAAGAGATTTAGAATATGTACCTCTAAATGATTTTTTACAAATATTAATTAAAATTTTAATTGATTAAATTCTATTAAGCTTTTTAGTGTTGGGTTAATGTTAATATTGGGAGTTATTTTTTCTCAGAATAACTGTCAATAATAACATTAATATATAAAATAAGTTTATATAATCTTACATTTAAAAAAAATTCTTTTCAATAATTGCAATTTCATTGTCGGCACTTTTCTCTCTGTTTTAATATATTAACCAATTTTAAAATAAAAAAACATAAAATTAAAGTATACTATACATAATTAATTATATTATAATTAAAGTAATATAATATAAATAAATTATACTACATATATAGGGTGTTTCATTGAACCGTTTCAGAACTTCTAAGAGGGGTAGGGTAGATCCTGACGAACCAAAATCATATACCCATTGGCAGTCAGAAATGCTTTCCTGACTCGGGAGATGGCGTTGTGCGAAAAGTCCGAGATTTCGTGCAGGGAATCTTCATTTTGCACAAGAATGCCAAGTTAGTAGGATGGATGATTACACTATCGCAGAGTTAGCCGATATGCATTTGGCGTACGGGACTGCAAATTGTAGTGGGCCAGCCGCACTTTGTACGCGGAACGATATCCGACGAGGCGTATTCCCAGTCATAATTTCTTTGCAAGACTGCACCAGAGGTTAGCTGAGACAGGTTCATTAGAAAAAGCTCATAGGGACAGGGTAAGAACAACACGGACTGCAGACGCCGAACAGAATGTGCTGCAGCATGTACAGGGGAATCCAAGAACGAGTACACGAAGTGTAGCAAACGCAGTCGGAGTTTCCCATAAAGTCTGGAGGATTCTCCGAGCAGAAGACATGCATCCGTTTCACGTGCAGCGTGTTCAGATACAAAAACTGGAGGATTATGTACGTCGTATTGCTTTCGCACAGTGGTACCTGGGAAAATGTGCTACAAATCCCCTTTTTCCTGCTGAAGTGTTGTTTTCCGATGAGGCATCCTTCACAAGGGAAGGAATTTTCAACACGCATAACGACCATATCTGGGCGGTCGAGAACCCGCATGCAATACGACGTCGTGCAGCACAGAATCGATTTTCGGTCAATGTATGGGCCGGTATTGTGGGAGATCACCTCATCGGACCTTGCCTGTTACCGGGTCGTCTAACCGGACCTACGTACTTGGTCTTTCTGCAGCAAGTATTGCCACAACTTTTGAGATATGAACAGATTTCGGCATCGACGCAAGAGACAATGTGGTTCCAACACGATGGAGCCCCTGCCCATTATAGCGGAAATGTTCGTAACTACCTGGATGTCACATTTGGTCAACGATGGATCGGACTTGGGGGTCCCATACGTTAACCTGCTCGGTCACCCGACTTATCCTGTCTTGATTTTTATTTATGGGGTCATATGAAATCGCTAGTTTATGACACCCCTGTTGACACTGCTGAGGAGCTCGTTGCAAGAATCGCAGTAGCTGCCGGAGAGATTCGAGATATGCCTGGAGTATTCCAGAATGTTCGGATGTCCATGCGTCGGAGATGTGAGGCGTGCATTGTAGCCCGTGGAAGAAACTTCGAACACTTACTTTAATCCATGTACCTTTTGCTTCTTTTCATGTATTATTAAAACGATTTCTCATTTACGGTATCTTTTCTTTATGGTGCTTCTGTGTACAACACCACTTCAGGAAAGCATTTCTGACCCCACATTGCTCTATGATTTCGAATTGAAGTTCTGAAATGGTTCACTGAAACACCCTGTATATAAACAAATATACTACTATAAACAAAAAGTATATATAATTCTATTATAATCAAAATATATAAAATTAATTTTAAAATAAAAAAAAATTAAAAACATTTTTAAACAATAATCAAACAGCTAATTTTTTATTAACAGAAAAGGGGAAAAACTATATCAATATTTGTTCCAGACACAAATTATTATTCTTTTACTATTATATTGTAATGTTTTTCGAAAGCTCTGCTAATGCATTCTGGCAACAGTTTTTCTTATTTATTAAAAGTTCTTTAACAATAATAAATATTGTAATAAACTGAGTATGAAATTAATCTCTAAACATTTATTAAAATGGGAGAAGCAAATTGTACGGAAATAAATTTCTATCATTGAAAAGTTATTTTTTAAAAATTTTAATGCTATGTAAAAATTATTTTAATGAGAACATATTGAAAAACATTTGTTTAGTTTTTAATTAATAGAATTTTACTTTTTTAAGCTTTAAAAAGGTGACATTAGGTAACCTTCCTCTTGTTTTGAAGACAACATGAATGACATTTCTTTGAGATTAAACAAAAATTATAGATTTGTGCATTTTTTTTCATTATTAAAAGTTTAATACTATTTTCAGTTACTTCTTATTTATCAATCCCAAGATGACGCAAATAAAAATTATAAGAGATTTTAAATTATTTATTTTTTAATATAATTAAATAATTTTTATAAGCTTATTTCATTTCAAAAACGTCTGCATCTATTCAAATATATACTAAATTTAAAAAATTAAAAAAAACTGAAGGAAAAATTATATAGAAAGAAAGTTGGTATGATCGGGAAAGTAAATTTTCAAATTTTAAGAGGCTATAAATTTCTTGTGAGATAATTTGATATGATTTTTTTTTATGAAAACAAGTCAAACTTTCGATGAATTTCGAGTTAACTGAATATTTAACTAACTTTTGCACTTTATAAAATTAATAGAACATCTTCTCTTTATTTTAAACTAGCCGCCTTTGGCGACCAGGTTTGCCAATCTTAATGCTAGTTAAAAATTTTAATAATTAAATATTTTATGATTCCTCCTTTAATAGCTTCTTCATCAAAATATTTTAAAACTTCAAATTTTGATAGTTACATAATTCACTCGTAATATTATAAAGGTCTTCAGTCATAACGTAATATGTATCTCTCTAATTTTTTTTGTTAGCTCCCGTAGAACGTATGCTTTAAATTAAAGTGGAAATGATTAATCTGCAATTAATACAATACAAAGCATACAACTAATCTAAAAATAATTTAAATCAAATCCGCATCCGTTTAAAATAGGTGTCAGCAATCAGAATACAATGCGCATGCGTGAATTTTCAACGCCAGTTGGTAACGCAAACGCGTGAATTTTTCTATGCCAGTTGGAGTAGCTCTATGCAGATTAGAAATTTTTATTTTCTTTATTCTGTTTTATTTTAATTCAAAAGTACTTCAAAATGAATCTGAAAGATCTGTTAATTAACAATTTTAATTTTATATACTTCAAACATTAAGAAAATAAAAAAAAAATCGTTTGAAATAATCGGTCGATAAATCTTAAGCCTAACCTTATTAACGCGGGGAAAAAACTGAAGCCTTACTCATTTGGCGGTGGGGAAATAAAGATTTTTTTTGGCGGAAAGTTTGTTTTTAATTAATAATTAAAATTCTAATTAAAAATTCAATCAAGGGACCCTAGTGCACATTCCCGACTTCCAAGGTATACATGTACCAAATTTGGTAGCTGTAGGTCAAACGGTCTGGCCTGTAGAGCGTCATCACACACACACATTGAGCTTGATATAAGTATAGATAGATAGATAATAAGTTTGCAAAATTTGATTGAGTTCATTCCAGTTGTTTAAAATGAGATTAAAATTATGCATTCTGGAAAAAATTAATCGTATTTTATACGAAAAAAGATTTAATTGTGTATACAAAAAAGTTTTAGCTAACTTTCGAGTTAGGACTAAATAAATACTTAGATTAGTTTCGGAACATTTGTAGCGATTCTCAATCACTCGCTTCTTATCTTGACTTCCATTCCATTAATGACAGTTTTGTTGGTGTACAATGGAAGTTTGGATCTGAAGTGCCTCATCATTAGATCATGGCTTGGAATGACGAAATTAACCCAAAATATCCCTCATGTTGCTTCAAAATGGGATATTAATACAGTTTAAATAATATTATTGTCGTGAATTCAAGCATTTTATGTGGCTATTTTTTAAATATTTGGTCATTTTGTTTTTCATTTCAAATTATTTTTAACTTGATTAACACGGTAATATTTAGTTTATGTTTAATTTTTTTTTATTTGGAAACTATATGGAAATAGCAAATGTGTTTTAATTTATTTGTTTGTTTGTTTTTAATTTGGTGATGTAGAAAAATGATTCAGATATGTTTTATGTATTTGTTTAGTCATTTTTCTATGTTAACAAATAAAAAAAGTAATAAAAATATTGAAAAAAAACCCAAATTATTAATTTCTTCCTTACGAACAAGTAAAATAAAAAATAAAATCAAACAATATAAATTACGAATTAGCATTCCATTTTATAGGGCATATAAAATTGGAATATAATAAATCTAGTTAAATTAATAATAAATATCCCACTATGCAGTAAACAAATAATTATTTAACATTTCAATTTATTTTATAATTAAATGTAAAAATTCATCGTAGTTCTAATATTTTATAGTTAATTGAATTTGTATTATTATTTTTTTCATTTGGCAACTAGAATTAAAACATCTTTCCATCAACTTTCCTGTGATCACCCTCAACCCAATCATCTTAGAAGCTTGCTTAGAATAACTAGTTGGAAATATGTGATTGACCAGTTCCTTTCTCGACAGTTGCTTGACGACAGTATCATCTCTTAAACACATATTTTGAGATACACTTATTTTCTCAAAATTTTACAGAAAAAAAAATTATGTTGTTAAATTTATTCAAAAATTAATTATCACACTATAAATTGTCTGTTTTTATGATACAGTTGTAAACTGCAAACTTAAACTTCATAAAAAAGTGATTGATTCTCAACTTCGGTACCTAAAGTTTTCAGGTTGCATAAACGATCCGAATTACTATTGTGTTTATATGTCTAATGTGCATAAAATCAAATGTCCTATCAATGATGTAGTACGGAATTTGGAAAGGGCGCTCTTACTAAAATGCTATTCGTTTAATTTTATTATGTTTCCAATTAACCAAGTCCCCTCAAAAATTGTCTTTCAGTAATTTGGAAAGAGAAATTCAAACTAAATTAACCATTTCCGTCGGATCATACATATTTATTGATTTCAAATCTGCCCAATTGATTTCTCTTTTTTTGTGGAATATTTATATTCCAGGTTTTTCATTTATCGCCCCCCCCAAAAAAAAACTAGAACTAAGATGGAAATAATAGGTTATCACTCTTGATTTGTTTTGTTAACTAGTTTTTGGAATTTTTTCGATATTCGATAAATAATTTTTTCGTTTTTAAATGTACCTCTCAGCATGTTGGAGATATCAGTTTCATTTCGAGGTATAAAAATCAATTCATTTCAAAATTATTTGTTATAGGAGAGGAACAATTATTTTATCAAAAGTGTCTAAACCAACAGCGGCTTGTTCAATAGGGCTACAGAATTGCTGCCATTCCCACCCTCGGAAACTATTTTATAAAATTACATTTTTGTTTTTTCATAAAATTTTCTTACTTTTCCACTTTTGTTTATTTTTTTGGTCTGAGAGATCAATTATTAAGGAAAAAAAAGAAAGAAAAAGAAAACTAATCAACAAGCGTGCCATTCAACAAGCAGCCCATGAAAGCATCCAAACCGCACACCTTTTACTAATTTATTTGAAGATTTAAATCAAAACTTTCTTCTTTTCTGTTTATAAACAGTGGAACTACAAAAAGATCAGATCTGATTTGGAGTGTCGTGTTTTTTTTTTTTTTTAATTCTCCTGAAGTTTTTCTTCGTTTACTCAGTCTTGTCTTTTTCTCATTAGCTGTTTTTGAGTTTCAGTTCCTATTATTCTCGTTTAAGACATAACTATATCTGAATTATTGATTTTTTTTTCAAGAGAGCTCTCTTTGAAAAAAATAAAAACTGATGTAGGTAGTTCCCTAAAATGTTATCCAGATAAAAAAAATTTTAATGAGGGATTAATTTTGTTTATTGATAAATGAATAAAATTGTGAATAATATGGATAATTTATTGCACATATTGCTTGATATTCATTTTCGGACGAGCGTTATCGAGGTGACTAGGCAATAATAAAAGTGATGTGAATAGGGAGTGAGGCATACTTTTATATACTGAATCATCATTTCAACTATCACATAATTTTCTATTGACAAAGTTGCAAGGGATTTATATCGTATTAGTGATATACTCGGCTTTGCTCAGGATTAAAATTTTTTCATGTATAAGATTTGTAACATAAAAACTATTTTTATAAAATATCACGATATACAAAATCTTTTTTATTGTCTCATTAAAATTAGAATGCTACTTAAACCAGACATTTTTTTTAAAACTATTGTAACTCAATTTCCGCCTGAGTTATGAATATTTGTTATATTAGTACTACAAATTTTGTTCGTAAATACCGAATTATAAGAAGGGTTTTAAACAACACTTTGAAGCAATTAATTAATTAGTTACTTTTTCAATAATAATAAACACAAAAACTAATGAAATCAAAGTTGTTCTATAAATATATATAAATTGCTAATTGTCTGTTTTTAAAGTTTTTTTTTCTTTTAGAATTTTGCTCAAGATTCTAGAAATTCTTGTTCTTCAACAATAAAAAATACTTTCTTTTGCTTTATTTTCCTTGCCTTCATTTGAATTTGAATCATGTTTTTAAGCTCTTTTCTAACCCTTTAAAGGGCAATTTTTTCTAGTCATATTATGTTAAAATATTTTTAGGCTTGAAATTAGAATAAGAAAAGGGATTCATTTAGCTTATTAGATAAATTTAATTTGATTAATTAATTAATAATTAAGTATCAAATCAAGACACATCATTTTGTGTAAAATAAAGAACTAAAGCATCTAAGTTTCTGTCTTTCTAAAAAAATTTGTCAGAACTTATACCAACCTACATAAATTCATACAAAGATTGATAAATTTGGTGGGAAGCATACTTCCCATGGTCCTAGAAAGGGTTAATCAGTTCTTTATAAATAATTAAAACATTGCTATAAGACATGTATTAAAATAAAAGTAAAATTTTAAAAAATAATGGCTATGTAGATCAAAATGTAAAAGAAAACATCTGAATAAATTTTAATTAGTTGAATATTTAAATAATTTTTGAGTTTTGGATAAATGGTAGCATTCGTTCTTCTGCCTTGTATAATAAATATATGTAAAAAAATTGGTTGAATTCGGTTATGTTATTTAGGAGGAGATGTGACACATATATACATACATAGCCGCAATTACATTTATTATATTAAGTTTATGGTTATTTAATATACTTGAAATGCAACAGCTTTCTATCTGATTATTTAATTCAAATATATTTCTTATGAATAGATATTTTCTTTTTAAATTGCATCTTTTTTTTTTTTTTTTTGCAATACTACTAATTTCCAAGCGGATGTGCCGTCACTGATCCAAACGGAAGTGACGCAGAGCAGATCGAATTGGATGGTGGAGAAGTTTTTCAGGTGCGAGTCGTTTTGTTTATTGCGCATCGAATCAAAGAGTCCTCACCTTCTTAGACCATAAAACGTTAGAAGATAACCTTTAGAAATTTTATAAAAAATATGCATAACTACTGATTAAATCATATCAAGCATGAATTTATCATAGAATATTATAATCACCTGTATTCTTTGCCATCGTCTATATTTTCCCAATATATTTTTCAATTTTTTCTTCTGTATTCGAGTATTCTAAATAAATGGATTTAGCATTCCATTTAGAAGGCGCAGTAGGAAATTTTTGTTTTTGAAACGGTAACTCTTGGCAACTAATTCGTTCGATATGCAGGGCACGGAACAGATTAATTCTCAAGTAAGTGATAAACTGTAAATATTTTTGTTATTTTGAGTCGTTTTAATGGATGTAATTATTCAAATTATATGAGTAAATTAATATAGGATGGTTAGAGGTTAAATATAACCTCTTTTTATGCAGAATAATTATGTATATTCGTGAATAATATATGTATATTCGTGTATATGCATAATATAAAAAAGTATAATTGGTTTCGCAAATAAATGAGTGAAAAACAATGAAATCTTGCCATGATGACATATATACTAAAATTTATAAATGAAAAATTTAAAGCTGCTCTCTCTTTATTCAATATTTTTTGCATTATATTTTATTTTTAAGGCGATTTGATAGCAGTGGTATCGTTTAAGGCACAAATTTCTTGAGATAAATTTGCATTCTTATTGTTGTTTATTAGGGAAGTACAGAGCAAATTAACCAACGTTTTGCTTTTCGCTGTTCGTTCATTTACGCTTAAATTAAGTAGGATTTTTAAATTCTTTTAATTAAATAAAAGTAAAACTTTTCTTGATATACATTTTCCACATTAATAACACATATTGACATTTTAAATTTATAATTTCAATTAATTGTCTTTAACATTCTTTAAACATAAATAATCAATAAGGCTGCTGGAAGCATTTCAGTACGATAAAAATAATACAGATATTCTAATAAATATAGAGAGAAAAAATGCTGCTGCGATTCATTCAGAAAATAAGTAAAATTCCTGAGACGTTTGTTATTATACAATTAACGAAATGGAAATCATCTAGTAATTAATAACTAGTACTTAAATTCTAATAAATAAATTGCGAGCTAAACAATGACAAATGAAATAAAAAAAATAATTAGTAACTAAGTAATAAAATTACAATATATTTCTGCTTGGATTAATCAAAAAGTTAAATACTTTATTGATGTATGTTTTTCACATTAATATTGCAGCAGTAAATGAAATGAAAACGGATCTAATTTACGGAATCATAGCCATGCTATTCCGAGTAAATTTGTCATTATAACAAAATCATTCGTTACTGGACAAAATTTTACGCTTTTAAATTAGAAAAACGGAACTTTAATTTGCGTATTTTATTAAATTCTTTAGAAACAAATTAGCAGAAAAGCGTTTGACATTTTAAAATTGAACGATTGTGAATATGCAAACTAATCAGTTTGGAAAACGAACTGTTTTTTTTTTAAAGGAAAATTCTTGTTCTGTTTTTATAATGCACAAAATTTATGGTTTGGATGATAATATTACTAATCTATTATTAGTAGCATAAAATTTTCAAAGCGAAACTACTTTATTGAGAGTAGGGGAGGGGGAGTTCATGTTTTCGTTTTATAATCCATATTTTCTGCGGGTGCGGCTGGTATAAGCATTAATAAAAACTTAATTAAATGATCTCATTTTGACTGCTCATTACGTTTCAAATACATTTCAAGAACTTTTTAGAGTCACCAATAAAACATTACAAAATTGTCTCAATCGAAATAGATTTGTTTATTATTTCATTTAGCTCTAAACCTGATTGACGAAAGCTCTAAAATGACTTTAAAAAATATGCACCGCATTTCTTAAGTATGTGATCTACTTTTTAATCAGTTTTAATACCAATACAACATTTAAATGGCTTTTAAAAATTATCACTTTATTTTTATATTTTTTACCAACATTTCGAAAAATAAAGCTGAAGTTTATGATTGCTTTTCATTACTGGACACAAGCCTTATTATTTAATGATGATCGTAAATAATAAGTTTTTGAAGAATCAACTGTTTGTTACTATTAATAATGCAATGAACTTCGATTTAAAATTACCATTCAGTACAATGCCATAAAAATTTGACATTGAAAGCGAAAAAAAAAAAAACGACCAGTTTAGTTTTTGTACCAGTAATTTAAGCACTATTCATTAGATTACCTTTTTAGGCAACGTTTTTAATTGAGATGATTCATCCCATTGTTTCTTAGATATGAATTATAGTACTCCCATATTTGCAAGTTATGAATTTCAATAATTATTTTATATCTACTACAGTTTCAGTTTTCGGTGGTTCTAAAACGTACTAAAGCATTCGAAATTTTAGTACACACATTAAGACTCACATTAGTTGAACTCATTACATTTATATCACCCTATCGATACATTTAAAATACCATTGAAGCTGCCAATTTATTGCGTAAGTTTAAAGTATAATATAAAGATGCAATAATATTTCAGAGATAGATTTCTAAGTTGAATATTATGTTTTATCTGTTAAATGTATGTTAAGTGCAGAAAAATTTCATTCATTCACTCTCCTTTCATTTCACTCTCCTTTTTTACATGCAAGTGAACAATCTAAAAAAAGTCATATAATTTTTTTCACGGCATTATATGAAGAGAATGAATTGAATAGTATCAACGTTAATCCATTTCATGCAGCTGTTGAGATGAAGCACGTAACACTTGTTCATTTGAAACACGTATTTTTTACATTACACTCACGACCGGAAGAACGCTTCAATACGAATCTTGTTTTGTTATATTCTTTTTATCTTATTTCCTTATTGTCTCTTCACGCAATAAGGTGGGTGGAAGATTCATCTGTAGTGACAATGAAAACAGTCGTACATCATCTGAAAGTTTTCTAGTTTGACTTATTATACATCTCTATTACATAATATTTGAATTATTTTCGTTCTGGTTGTTTGAACGGAGTTCACTTTTACTTGGATATACGATTCTGTTTTTCAAATATTTATAAATTTTTTAAACTTTAGAAACATTTTTTATTTGTCCATTTTTACTAGATGATTTTACAGTTAAGCTTGTAGGCTCAATTTTCATGCCACATATTAATGACGGCCTATGGGATGTATTCCCAAAGTGTCTAGATACTTGAAAAAAAAACTTTTTATATATAAACCTTTGTATTTGAAATGAATTTAATTAAATCTATAATTAATTGAATTCTAGACAGCTATTACTGAATTATTATTATTTAAACTGCTGACTTTTATTTCCAAACATTTCTGATAACAAATGAAATTTCATAATTTCATTGATTGGCGTTATCAGAAATGTCTTTCTATGATGGTTGATTGTAGCTGATATTAATTTATTAATATCATGATTAAGCTACCTTCACGGGAAGAAATCCTTTCCAAAAAGATATAAATGATCATGAAAGAGATCAATGCCTGGGCTATAATCATAATTAATCTCCGGAATTTTATCTCAAATCTTCACATCAAGACAGCGATTACTGAATTATTTTTTTCCACAAACCAATTGATTTCTTTGTCTAATGCATTTTTTAGTCATTTGAGAAAAAGTTTATAAATCAATGAAGACAAGTTCGATCAGTTCAAATAAAATTTAAATGTTCCATAAATAAATCTCATTTTGCTGATAACACCTGATAAGTTCAAATGACCATTTAAATCCTCAAGTTATTAGATTTTTTATTGCAATACGAGGATGATGCAATCATTTTAAGAGATTACATAATAGAAAAAAAAACGATGATTCTATCAATCTTAGTTTTTCGAAGCGATTGAAAAATCCCCTTTGTTTTAATGATATTTTTTGTCCAATTTAAATTCATAATTCAATACTCTTTAAAAAGCTGTACATTGTGTATTTTCATTGCCTCCCCTATCGTAGTGTTCAGCTATCTGACCATAATGATCAATGACCTGTAACTAAAATTCCGCTAATAAAGTGGGATACCTAATTTGGAGGTGTATTATTATATCAATGTAACTATTTATGATTGTAAAAAAATTATACTGTTTGAATTATGAAATTTTATGATCTCATCTTTTACATTAATGGGCTATAGGATCTTTAGCATCTAAAACAAACCTCGCAAATTGGGCAAATGCGACTCTCCCTAACGTAAAAAAAAAAAAAAAATCCCCTTAATAGATATTTTTACCACAGTTTTATAAGACATGTAATCTTATAATTATAAATTTGTAAGTTAGTAAAATAAGTTTCATTAATTAAAATACGCGTGAAAAAAACTGTTACACCAGTTTACTTCCAAAGAAAACAAGTGACAATCATGCAAAACCATAAATATTTTAATAGATTTACTGGAGTAATTATACTTTTTAGGTTCTTAAAACATGATTACGCGTTTTTAGAAAACATTTTCAGCATATTAGCAAGCACTGAAAAACACACGCATAATAATGCTATGATTTTAATGATTTTCTTTATTATGTGTGTAGAAGCATACCTGTAAAATTTCATATTGATATGGTGAACCATTTTTGTTTAATCCTGCACGCAAGCTCTGAAAATGTAATATTGAGGAAAAGGACTTTAGAGTAAACGTTTCTGAGTGAAAAATCAACAATGACTTTCATGTTTTTTGACTATATGTTTTAAATTAATCAATGTACACACATGCGTCATACCAAAAACTATTCAGACGAGTTTCTGCTATCAAATGAAATTATAAAATTATTTGAAAAGTTAAAGGTTTAAAGGTTATATAGCTCCTTAAGTTCAAAAACCTTTGTAATCCTAAATCATAAAATGTTAATACTTGTTCATAATACACTATGGAACAAACAGACATACTCAAAATTGCACTCTTAAAGAAATCACTGATCACATTAGAAATCCACGTGATACAATCATGATTATTGAACAAGATGACAATTTGATGTGAAGTAAACACGTATCTGCAACCATAGGGAGGAAATGATGGCGGATTATAATATTATTCATTTTCAAACTTTTCCATTGTCCAAAGGACACATGATCTTGATTGATCACGCTGTGCTGTATTGCGTCTATGGAATACAAGTACAAAAGCAGATTAAAAATTGAAAATCAGCCTGTATTTACGTATTTTTGAAAAAAATGGAAACAAATTATCATGTCAATAAAGGGAATACTGCAGATATTCATTTTCAACAGACAAATCTCAATGGTACAGCTAGGAATAACTAAACAATTAGTGTATATTGTGATTATTATTGCTCTCAATTATCATCAGTAAATGTCAAAGTGCAAATGGAAATTGGGCTGTGTCATTAATATTTCTCCCTTCCACGATATTTCAAATGAAAGTGAAATAAACGGACTAAATTTTTGTCCCTTTAGGGTCTCCAAAGATTAGCATTAAAGGCATCTATATCCACTTTGCCTGTATTAACCACAGTGTCACTATAAATCATCATTCATTATATAATTTCATTATATTATTTTGCCTTTTTATAGCTTTTTATTTTAAATGTGACATAAATATGTGAATGTTTTGTCTCTATACTCACATGCAATTCCTGGAAATAGATGCCGTTAGAACTAAGAGTGGCAGTTGAGATCCATATACCTTACTTGCTTGTCTCTACTACTACGCCACTGCAAATCTCTCTTTCTTCTTCCTACAGCGTAACTTACAAACATTTTGATCTCTTACAGGCAGAGCTTTTGAAGGCACCTGGCAGCAGCAACTTGCGGAAATTTCTGATTCTATTATACAAAGGATTTCTTCTCAGAAAGCGGCACTACATAATTACGTTTTTTGAAATCGTCATCCCCGTATTTATAGCTTCCATCCCTGTAATCATTGAGTCGGAATCGTCCAATTACTATAAGGCAAACAACATGATAGATGTCAGATCAACAGGATCCTATTGGAGTAATATAACTACTTACAAACCGTTTGATCCATTAAAATTGCATGAGCGAAAGTCATTTAAATTGGAATTTTTGTATACACCATTTAATGGACTCACTGAGAAATTTGTGAATGATTCGATTGAGTTGTTTCTAAGAAGTACCAATCACAAAGGTGAAATAAGTAAGTTGCATTCATTTTAATGATTGTTGCATCATTTTAATTGCTTTGTTCTAGAAATTGGATTGGAAGTTTTCCGATAGTACCACTTCAATATTCTCATAGAATCAAGTGATTATGGTATACAGGATCTTCTAAGAAAGGGGTTTATTTCTTTATGTTTAATACCTAGATGCATACTTCTAAATGCAAAATTTCATTAGATAAGATGGACAAATAAATGTATAAATACAATTTGAATTATGCGAAGTTTCATAATAAAATGTTAAAATACTTAATATTTTATTCATCCTTCATAGTGTAAAAATATCACTCTTTTTTTTTTTACTTACACTGATTTATGCTCACACAAAATTTCATGTTTTTGCCTATACAATTTACAAAGATATTATTTATTGACTTGGGCAACATTTACATTGTTTCAAACTCTGACTGGTATTGGAAAGATATTTCTTTTTTGTATTTTAAGGGATAATACACAAGGGTCGAATCCAAAATAATGATGCGTTTATTATCTCATATTAAATTCAAAAAAAGGTTCGACAGTAGATACATTAATTGAAGTGTTTACAAAATTTGTTCTTGTATTTTTGACACTTATAGAGCTGCATTGTTTTAACAATACTTACGTACTTTCTATCCGTTTCATTCATCATTTGCGGTACCAAGAATGTCTACTTGAATTCATTGACAGATATCCGATACATCTACAGGAAGTGAGTTATCTATACTTATAATAAAGCTCAATGTGTGTGTGTGTGTGTGTGTGTTTTGGCGCTCTACAGGCAAGACCATTCAACCTACAGCTACAAAATTTGGCACGTGTATACCTTGGAGGCAGGGAATGTGCACCTGGGGGTTATTTTTTCGAATTTTTAACTAGAATTTTATTTATTTAAAAATTAAGCGAAATTTTGACGTGGTTCTGCTATAACTGCCGAAAATATTACCGCACAAAAAAGATTTTTACATGAAGTTAAAGATAAAAAATTTATCTTTTAAATGATACTACTGTTTTAATCTTAAAATTAAATTTCTATTTTTAATGAATTTTTAAATAAATATTTTAACTTTGTTTTTCAATAATTTTTTTCGTCAAAAATAAAAATTAAGATTAAGCACGTTTCGCATTCATGGGAAAAAAAATAGCTTTTTTTTAAAGTGTTGCCATCACATTGATTAAAGCTCTAACTGAAAATAAATTAAATCTTTTTGGAAATGAAATCTGCAAAAATATAATTTTCGGCACGTGTCTATAAGAAATGAAACAAATATGAAATATTATTTTTTCTAAAAAATAAATTCAAGAAAAATTATTTTATGATCTTTTACACCCTCTATACAGGGTGTTTATTCAGTCCCGGATCCATTTTGATATTTAATGACTCATAAAATAATGAAGATGTAAACAAACTTATGGCATTTATTGATGGAATAACTCATATATTTTCCTTTTCAGGTTTGAATATTTTTACTTTTCTAAATATCGTCTGCGCGTGTTTTTAATTTCAGATGATTTCATTTTCCAGTCTAAATATCTGTACTTTTCTAAATATCGTCTGCTTATTAATTGCATTTTTCTCTCTTTTGTTTTTGGCAGCTATTGAAATGTTATGTTTACTTTTGATGTGTTTTTTCTATGTAGTACTTTTGTATGTGATGTTTTATTCGAGCGGATATTAAGGAGAATGCATACACCACAAGAGAAAGCACAGATTTTATGGTGGTCATAGAATTAATTTCCAATCAACTAAATCACTGACTTTTAAGAGTTAATTTCTAATCACTTAAACTGACTGATTTATGAAGATTTGAATATCACTATTCAATAAAAAAAGGATAATTTTAGATTTTCCATCGATCGCTTCAAAGAAAATACGCCATTCAGCGCGCAGGTTTCTCAACATTAATTGGCCTAAGATTATGAAAATGGTGAGTTTTTCTAAATTTTTAACATTTAAAACTTCATAAATAAGTCTTAGTTGATCGTGGAAAATAGAAACATTCATTCATTTATTTAAAATTTGATGTGTCCAGAATATTTATCAGAATATGATACCTTACTGCATTAAATTTAAACTTCATAATTTTTGAAATATATTTATAAGCAGGAACAAAATATTATTATTGATTTCATTTCAATCCTTTTGAAAGCAAAACTAAAAACTGAATCTAAGCTGAATCTGAGAAGTTTTTGTTAAATTATTGTTTGAGATATTATATAAATTATGAAAAATATTTTGTAGTTCATATAAGACTTAAATACCGAGCGATTCTGTTAGCAATACTCATATTCAATAATAATAATAATAAATAAAATCAATAAAGATGATAAATAAAATAAACGCTCGGTTTTATTAAAAAATATCTTTATATTAATTGCAATTTCATCATTTCCAATTTAAATTAAAGTTGAAGTTTTACCGGAAATGGCAACAAATTAGCAAAATATATATACTAAATTGAACAAAACGATCTAAACAACAGTATAAGTTTGGTATGACTATCAAAATTTGAAGATTAAAAATGTTTTGTTTGAGAATCTATTAAGAGACCAGTTACTTAAAATATTTAATTGAAAATTGTAGCTAGCGGTAATACTGGCGAACCGGCTGGTCGCCAAAGGCGGCTAGAATATAATAAATAAAAGTGAAGAGGAAAGTTAACAGAAAATTCAACAGGTCCTTACTCGCCAATTTACGTCATATTACGCGATACCCCGACCTAGCCAGGGGCCATGCGGGAATCTTGATGGGGCCGTCGAAGAGCAACCCCACCCAGCACGAAGGAACAAACTACTTGCTGACATTGGACCCTTGCAAACAATAGAGGAAACGCATATTGGCATAGAAAAAGAATAAAAAAAACATTACATTTTACATTACATATTAAGTTGTGAAACATTAAAAATGCATAAATACATTAAATGAGTGTTATTTTTTTACTTTAGGAGAGATCTAAATACAAAAGATTTGTCAAAATGTCCCTAATAGAAGATTTAATGACTGGAATCTTTATGAGTTCTTTGACTTCAAGAGACATTCAATTTCTTGGTCGTCTGTGCCTGTGTTCTCACCATAGTGTACAGGCTTTGATAACGTGATTTATAGATCCTTCTTTGGTGCCGAATTGACAAGTCGAGCATGGAATTCGGCATATTGCAACCACATGTATAGAAGATAGCAATTTTGGCTTAGTATTTTGATAGTTTTCCCGTTTAGTTTTGAATACAATGTTATTCAAAACTAATGGAATATATAGATCACTTTTCAGTGTACTGCTGCATTGAAAAGCACCAACTAACGAGTTATTGAATAGGCTACCCAAAACATCTATGGAAAATTGTAACTGGCGATGAACTTCAGACGAAGAACGAAATTTTATGGTTCCAAAAGTGATCTTTTTGATGATTGATGCTGTCATCTGGAATATAGCAGCATTCGTGTATTTAAGTTACATTTTGAAGAAAATAGATTTGATTCTACTTGAAGCAGGTTCCAATTACATAAATTTAAAAGGTGGTCATCTTAAGATTGTAGCAATCCACAAACTCATGAATACTGTATAGATGCTATCTATTATGTTGAAATATTCTGTGCATTTTCATTGGAATGTTGACTTCCTAATTAACTTTTAGATACTAGCATGAGGATAACGTTAAAAAATAAGCCTAAATGTCAAATTCTGTGTCACTTGCAAAATGCTTCATTCTTCTCTAAATTTAATGATTATCCACAGTTTAGCAATTGCGATTACAGGATCATTACTTTCCTTACTTACTAGCATTCTGCATTTACAATAGCTAAACTATTTTGTTAATACGCTTCCGAGAAAAATGCCAGAGATTTGGAAGAAACAAATAAAAAAAAAACTCGATTGACATCATGATTCTATGTGGCCTAAATTCTGACTTCGCAAAACGTTCCTTGTTACTGAAATATAGCTTATTTTAGAAAACTTATCAGCACGCAAAAATTAAATGCAATTTTTTCTTATTCGATATTCAACTACTTATATCAGAATTTTTAAATGCACATCTCTTCAGATTTTGATTGTTTTCTTTATGAAACCGAAGTTGCAACTGTCGACTAATCAAAGTGATAAATATCATAATTAAAAAAAATTCCATGATTAGCAAACTTATTCAAGTCATGATGATTGGATGATGCAACTAGTGCATAAATGTTTGTTTGTAATAATTTTATACATAGAAAAAAAAATTTCATTTCTGAAATAGGTGTATCCATTTAAATGTGTGATTATCCCAAATAAATTTGAAAATAATCTTACTTTCCATGTGCATAGATGAATATAAAAAAGGATGTTTCATTAATTGTGATTTTTACACTGTGGGACTTATAAAAATTTAATTTTTTAGCTTTTTATTTTTAATCTTCACAAAAGCCAAAGCGTTTTCATAAAATGTTCATCTTATTTGTCGAAACTTTGTTTCTAGAAGTATTTGTCTAAGTGCAGTATTAAAGGAAGTAAGCGCTTCTTCCACTTTTATGGGGCGTCTTGTATATAATAATAGTATCTACAATGATAAGCTATACAATAAAATTGAAACATTATTTTTTTCTTATAGGAAATCAAATTACTAAACAGACGTTTAAACAGACAAGTAATTAACTAAATTTATTAATTAGAAACTATATTTTTTCAGCTCATGTGCAGTATCACGCCGGCATCTAGAAATAATTTTATAAAAAAAATTCAAAATAACTAAAACATTGTGAAGAAGTGTATTTAAAAATGGTTTTCTTTTACTTTACTGATGCAGAAAAAAGATTTACAAAAATTGATTTCAGATTTCCTGTTACTTATATATTGATCCGACGTTTTTTTAATGATATATTTGATAACATTCTTTTACAGATCTAAAAAGACTGAAATTCGTTTTTGAAATTTAAAAATGATTTTTTATACTCGATGTTTTGAATATACATGTTTAATATATAATGTTATCTAAATTTTAATGTTTAATGTTTAACATTTTATTAACATGTTAATAATAATATTATCTAAATTTTATACCCCTTTTGGAAATAATTAATAACTTATTGAAAAATAACTCTCTGTGATTATGTAATTATTCGGAAGGAGGGATGAGATTTAAAAAAATTGTGTGCTATAGATTATTTAATTTTATCAATAATGAAGTTACAGGTTATATTGCATTGAGGCAAATCTAAATCTGGCATGAAATATATGTTTACTTTCTTGTATAAGTAATTCCTTTTTACAAATATTACAAAGTTTTAAAATCGTTTAAAAAATTCATTATAAGGTTTCATTATATTCATTTAGCAACAATAGCATAATATGGAAATTTAAGTTAATTAATCAATTAAAATTGTTGTTCAGGAAATATAAAAACATTCGTATTATGTTATCTGTAACATACAAATAGATGTTTTCGATAACATCTATTTGTTATATATTTGTAGATAACATCTATAAGACGACATGTACATAGATAACATCTATAAAACGACATGTACATAGATAACATCTATAAGACGACATGTACATAGATAACATCTATTTGTAACCTCTAGATTATAAACTTCATAAAAATTTAAAATCTTTAGCGCATTAGAAAGTAAATCGGAAAAAACGGCTTATGAAATTCTATTCTTGCAAATACGTGACATCTCACCGCTATTTTCGAGAAAGCAATTTATGTGCCAAAGCATGAACAGATTTTGTACTTGAAAATAGGCAGTAGATGCTAAGTAACGTGAAGAGAAATTTCGACATTCAAAAGAAACCTCCTTCAGTCCAAAAAATTCTTTTTCAAAAATATGTCAATTTGTGATTAAAGGATTCAGAAACAATATCATCAAAAATGTCAACAAGTTAGCGGGTGATATTTTGCTTGCCTTCTTACCATCTACACTATACATATATGTTAAAGATTGGGTATTATACATCATCGGAAGTTTGTCTGTTTTCATTTGAGTACAAAAGTTCGAAAACTCAACAAGCTAGATATATATGAAATTGGTCAAATAACTTTATGGTTAGAATTGAATATCTATATCAAATTAGTTTGCTGGCTTTTGTCAGTTTGCTTAATATCTCGAAAAAGCAAATGAAATCTGTAAATTTTAGAATGCGTTATTCACACGAATATTATATCGTTATTAACACGTTATTTACACTAATATTCTAATTGGAATAAATCCGTGGACAGGTAGACTGTTCGTCTGTCCTTATGTATATCAACATGATATATAATAAACAAGATAAATGGGATTTGGCATGTGTTCTTACCACATAATTGTAGACATATATAAAATTTTAGACTCATTATGTAGACTAATATCCAATTTTAGACTAGAACATATTATTAAACATCCTCAAACAAAGAGGTTTAATAATATGTTCGAAGCTTTGAATATGTTTTTTACTCTATCTCGAAACTATATCAACATTTTATGTATATAATGACATAATAGATGATAATATTTTTCATTCATTTTAGCTACAAAATGCATGGACTCTGAAAAGGAGATGGAAAGCTATACATTATATAAAGATATATCAAGGACACGGTTAGCTTTTATCGGAACAGTTTTCCATGACTTTGACAATAAACTGCCAGAGTATTTGGATTACAAGATTCGTTACAGAGAAAAAAATTGGTTCTATGATGCATACTCCTTTGAAACGTTCAGAAAATATCGAATGAACGGTCCACACGATAAAAATGGTATTGCTTTTTTATGTGTGCATTTTTGCTTTTACTGCAATGCATATTAATCTGTTTTACTGTGATTTTTAAAAGAACATTTAATTATATTGATCAGAACCTTAGTTTTTAAATAAATTTAGGCTGGCATTTTCTTTATGAATTTTTTTTTCTTTGCTTAAAGGCATTTTGAAGATCTGAAAAAACAGAAACTATCCAATACTGAGAAAGTGAAGAAATGCGATGTATTCGTAATTTTGCACTCTAAATTTAAAGAAAATAATGCTTAAATATCTCATAAGGAAGGTCTTTAGTCATGAATTAGTTTGATAGTATTTGTTACAAAATTTCACTTGTAATCCTTTAAACATAATATATATTTAGTGTCCCTATCTGTCATCATATTAATTATGATTGATAAATAAAACTTTTAAAGCGTGTTAACAACAAAGAAAGTATTGATGATAAATACATTAAGGCAAATTAAATAAATAAAATACAAATTCATAAATACAGAGACCGTTTAAGTTTCCATAAAGCCATCATTTGAATGTTATCATATCCCATAAACAATACCCCTGAAATTTGGATTTTAAATTGTTTTTAATTCAGAAAATAATGCAAACTCAGTAACTGAAAGGCATATTTTCTGTCAGAACTGAATTTTTTCAAATTTACCAATCATATCAACTAGTTCTAATCTCCAATTTCAATGCAGCTTGCTTCAAAGTTAGTTTTGTATCTACTTTACATAAATACCTCCAAAGGTTGCGGCGCAAATAAGAAAAAATAAAAAGATATTGCAAATAATGGCATACTTAATATTTACATCAACAGTTTTTTTGCTAATCACTGTAAATAGTCAAATAATCGCCGTAGGTGCCACACGAATGAGCTACCCATTCAGTAAGAGAAAGATGAGCTTCAACTAGCGGTTAATTTAAAATTTGAATATATCAACTTGTCTCGTGGGACAACTAGTTCCGGTTTCTTTTAACGGGTCAGTGAAAAGAAAATGTATGTAAAAATGGATGTAAAAATTTTTTTCCTTCACATTATTTGTTCACGAAATAATCGAACAGGTACTGGGAAAAGAAATGAGAAGTAGGTAAGATGGAGGAAAATGAAGATAACATGAAATTCAGGAAAATTATATATAAAGAAAGAGATTTTCATAAAATTTGCCTATGTTTATCTATGTTAAAAAATATTATGAATTTTCATTAACATATATATAGTTTCATATGTTTTAGTTTCAAATAATTTGTTTTATTTTCTATATTATTTTTTCAATTTTCGACAATGGTTCGAAAAACAGGACTAACGGATTTCACACAGGTGATATTTATATAATGGGAACATCCAAGTTCTATAAATATGTATTCAACCTGGAATCCCGCTGGTGCCAAATAAGAGAAATTATACTTTTACAATGAATATAACGCGAAAAGATTTATGAAGCAGTTTAAATTAATAACGGCCTTTAATAAATTAACCAATAATTTCTAATAAATTAATTGGTTGCAATTTTTTTTCTTTAAACAGCAAAATTATATTAATTTACAATCTCGTATTTTGATTCTTGAAGAACAAAATGTTTCTTCAACTTATTTATAATATTCATTTATTTAATCATTCATATACTTTTTTTCCTTTTCTTCTTTTTGCCAGATTATACCGAGTCTTTATTCCTTACTTGGCAAACCGCAGTAGAAGAAACGTTTATCCAAAGAAAGATGGAAGAACACAATAAGCAATTTAAATATAAAGTAAGTAATTTATGTTGCAACAAAATTATGTTGCATATTTTAATTTTTTTGAAGTTTGCACTTGATGTTTTGCTTAAATGGTAGTGAATTAATTACATTAGTTTATTTCGGTCAACTTAGAGACAGAATTAAAATCTTAGTTACTGCTTTGTTAATGCACTATAGTCCGCATCACTGACTTTTAATACTTTTTTTGTATTAGGTCGGAAGGAAACATCTTTGGATAATCCTTGTCAATAAAAAACAAAAAACTGTTTTGCGTTTCTAATCCGAAGAGTCGTAGAGTGATAATTTTTAATTTTAATTTCTGTATCTTCATTTTATTTTTAAAATTTATGTTTGATTATATAGCCGCAATAATATGCTCACAAAAATATTTAATATCGTTACAATTCTACTAATAACTTAAATAAGATGGATCATTCGAGAACGTATAATCAAAAACTATCTCTCTGCAGGATAGATCATTCGACCAAGAGCTACCAAATTTGCTGAAGACATATTTTGAGGGTAGAATGTGCATCTCAGAACGGCTTGAAAAATTATAATTAGAGTTTTAATTAATAAAAAAATAAATGAGATTTTGGTGTGTGGGGGGAGGGGTCTTGATAGCCATTGGGAATATTATTATACACTATTGATTTCTATACCATTTAAAATTTTTAAAACTGTCTCATTAGGGATATTAATTTATGGCACACAATTTTTTTTCTTTAATTTTGATAGTTTGCTAAAAAGTAATTTTAGCATAATTTTCAATTTTAAACTTCACCATTTAAATCAAATTTAAACCTTTTTCCTCGTTTCATCGAATATTTAAACGGGAGATTTTTTTCAATTGTTAAAAAGTAAGTAGAATGATCTGACTAAAAGACATATTATTTGAGCAGTTTACATAAGAACTATGAAAGTAAATTTATATTAGTTGAAAAAAATATAGAATTAGAATAGAAATGAATCAAATAGTTAATCAGATTTTAAGCAACTCTAAGATACCATGGGATTTTAATCCATTAGGAAAACCCATGGTTATAAAGAACAAGCCAGGTATAAAGCTTTTAAAATAGCACAACTTTGACCTCTGACATAATTTGATACTTAGAAATACTTATTAAGATAATCATAGGCATAGAGCTATGCCTAGTTGATTTGATTGAAATTAAATACAATTAGCATTCTGACAAACCATCAGGTAGCCCAAAATGGCTGGTTGACGATATAATCAGTTACATAAATTAAAGTTCACGAAATTTTGTAACTTCAATAACGTAGGATATCTAATAATTTGTTTATTTATCAATACATATTATTTCGGATAAACTGACATTAAATTATTCAAATTTTTTAGAAATACTATTTTATTTAATGGTTTAGTTTCATCTAAAAGTAATGAACAATCTGTTGTTTTCAGTAATGGTGAACGATAAAGAAATTGAAATTTGTATATAAAAGCATTGATTGTTTGCCACTTTACCCATAGTACTTAATTTTTATTTTCTATTGTTTCCTGTAAATCACTATGGGTAACGCCCCAATACACCAACATGAAGTAACTGTATTTTTTTACGCTGTTCCTAAAAGCTTCCATTCAGGTTCCTCATAATTGAAAAACCTGCGATTTGCTAGAACACGCAACAAGTTGACAACGACATCGTTTTTTCTTTTTTTTTTCTAATCATTGGAGAATAATTTCCTATTAAATTTTCGTATTTAAAATGAGCTTCATGAAGGAAGAAAAACGTTTTCTTTTGAATAAACTATAACTTGCCTTACGAACAATATTACTTCACATATTACTTCACGAAAATTCAAGGTCATATGCTGAAACATGAGATTTTAGAAGATTAATTAACTAAGATTTACATCGGTGGCAACTCTTCCCTCCCTCCTCAAATAATCTCGACTTAACATCATGGGACTTTTATATGCGCAGAAGACTTATTTGCATAGGAAGAAACTTTGAGATAGCTATGAGTTCATTGTGAGCAGGAGAAAATGATTTAATGACTACCTTCAAGAATCTTATGAACACACCAACATGTCATAGAAATAGAAATACTGCGCCATAAATTGGGCCATAAATTGAATGACATTTACGAAAAAAAAACTAAGAATTTCACTAGCAAATTTCATATTTTTAGAACTTAAATTCTTAGATACTTAATCATTCATCTTTGCATTTTATCATTTGGCACATTTAGTAAATATTTAATACTCATTCGCATATTTCTGAACGATTTGTAATTAATGCTTTTCAGGGATTTATCTTTGGAAATGTGAAATTACCCGGTTTTACTCATTAATTCATATTTAACAATGCTGAATGCATTTACTTATTCATGCAGTACTTATGATTTCCTTATGTTGACAGGTGTGGATGCAGCAGTTCCCTTACCCTAAGCACAAAGAAAGTGCAGCTAATTTCAACTCAATGACTATTGCTTCTTGGGTCGTGTATTATGGACACTTGATTTTCATTCTCAATATTGTAAAGAGAGTTGTTGAAGAGAAAGCTAACGGATCAAAGGTATGTTTAAATCAAACTTGAGTCTCTTTATAGATGTTTAAAAATCAACAGAGTGCAATTAATTCACGGGACATCTCAATCTTATAACACCGACTATTTCAGTTAAAGTAGTTATTTGCTGTGCTGTAATCACGTCATTTCCCCACCTGCAAACTGCGTAATGCTACCAATTTCACCATATAGAATAAATGCTGCAAAAACTATAGTCCCATTTTTATTTGGGTATGTTTTATAGAATATAGTGAGGATTTAAATTGTTAAATTGCCTTATTATTTCAAAGCTAAAAGCGCATTATTTTGTACATTGTTCCGACAAAGAGCTAGCAACTTAATTTCTCAACAGTAAAAGAGTCGTCATCTTCAACGAACTTAATGTTATTTGATCCTTACAAAAGGATAATGTTTTACGGAATCAAGCCTGGAAGTCCTGTTCCTCCATTTCAAAGACAAATTTTTCAGACAAAGGCATTGCAACAATAAAAATAAGCAGCATGTCAATTCGTGTGATTCTATATTGAAAACTACACGTTTAGAATGTCATCAAACGACGATAATCAGAGTTTATATCCATAATTATCTTTAAAAACCTGATTTAAAAAAAAGAATAATAATTGTTAAGAGTGTTTTTCAATGAGAGTTTAGATTATCAAAACACTGTCCTCATAACATTCTACATCCAAAGAATCTTCTACTAGTGAATTGGCTACTATGAATTTTTAATTTGGACTGCACGTAATTTTTTTAAAAAAAATTCCTGTTGTTTTTATTGTCTATTTTTTTCAATACCGATTTAAATTTAGACTATAAAAGAAAGTCTATAAGAGTAAATCTGGAAATTAAAAATTCTGGTACAGTATAATTTAGACAGTTTTGAAATTTATTTAAACTATTCATCAGATTCTGATTAGTTACTGCATGATTAATGTTCTTCAGTTAAGAGATAATGTCTTTTTTTTTTTGCATTTTAAACAAAATTATGTGATACTAGCCGCCTTTGACGATCAGCCGGTTCGCAAATCTTAATGTTCGTTAAAATTTTAATAATTTAATATTTTATGCAATTCCTACTTTAATAGCTTCGTCATCAAAATGTTTTAAAACTTCAAAGTTTGGATAGTCATATAATTCACTCATAATATTATAAAGGCCTTCAGTCATAACGTAATATGTATCTCTCTAATTTTCTGTTAGCTCCCGTAGAATTTATGCTTTAAATTAAAGTGGAAAGGATTAATCTATAATTAATATAATAATATTTTTTACTGAAACAAAGCATTTTTTATAATATGATTGCTTAAAACAGAGTCACTGATTTTAAACTTTATGGACACTAAAGAATATCTTTCTTAATTTATGTAATATCTCAAGAATTTGTCAACAAAATTTTCTCAGATTCATCATGAGCAGGTCGATTAATTAAGAATGTTTAATTTCAAATGCATCAAACACTAAGAAAATAAAACGAATCGTTTAAAATAATCGGTTGAAGGCACTTTAAAAAAATCTACTAAAAAACGATGTACTTAAAGCTATAAGCATATACAAAAAATATATAACTAACATAAATTCAATTTAATTACAAAAGCACACAACTAACCTAAAAATAATTTAAATCAAGTCCGAATCCGTTGTCAACAATCAGAACACAATGCGCATGCTTGAATTTTCAACACCAGTTACTGTAACGCAAATGCGTGAATTTTTCTACGCCAGTTGGGGTAATGCTATGCAGATTAGAAATTTTTAATTTCCTTTATTCTGTTTTATTTTAATTCAAAAGTACTTCAGAATGAATCTAAAAGATCGATTAATTAATAATGTTTAATTTAAAATGCATCAAACATTAAGAAAATAAACAGAATTGTTTGAAATAATCGGCCGAAAAATGTTAATCCTAGCCTCATTAGTGTGGGGAAAAATACTGAAGCCTTACTCATTTGGCGGTGGGAAAAATGAAGATTTTCTGGTGGAAAAGTTAGTTTTTAATTAATAATTAAAATTATAATTAAAATTCAAAAAAGGGACCCCAGGTGCACATTCCCGACCTCTAAGGTATACATGTACCCAATTTGGTAGCTGTAGGTGAAATGGCCTAGAGATAGATAGATAACCCTTACTGATAACCCTTACTGATACCTAGAGTTTCATGAATTTGGCGAGATTTTAAACATTGATTCGTGAGATACCCCCAACCCTTTTTTGTGTGTGTGAAGATTAAGCACTAATGGAGAAGAGGTTCGAACTACTGAATCTTCACTGGTGTATTTTGTGGCCGATTTAAATTGTCAGTACCATTTATAGCACTAATACTGTTTCAAACATCAACACAAACATCGTTTTTCCAATAAATGAAGTAAATAGAAACAAAAAAAAATAAACAATAAATAATATAATTACTAAATTATGAAATTTGCTCCTGCAAATGCTTCGAATCCTTAATGCTTAATGAAACGAAGAAATCATTTTGCCAAATACTAACCATGTTTTTCGTTTCTAATTTTTAGGAGCTTCTGAAAATGATGGGCATGACAAACAGTACCTACTGGACAAGCACATTCATAAACTATTTCATTATTGCTTTCATCAATGCTCTGTTCATAGCAATTCTCTATAAATCTCCAATGAAAAATGCAATTGTGTTTGTGAAGCATTCGAATTTTATGATTTTATTCATCGTTCTGCTGTTATTTCTAGCCAGTATAATACTGTTTTGCATGACTTGCAGTATATTTTTCAACCGGGGTGAGTATTTCTGTGGATGATTTTTTTCGAAAATTAAATATAAGAATGCATTTATGTTTTTGGAAACGAATCACATAATATGAATTTTTTTATTCAATGTATTTTAAAATTTCAACAGATCAACTGTTAGGAGAAAAGGAAACATAATAAAATGCCGAAATCACAAAAGGAAATATGATGAAATATCTAAACTGATGGACATAGTGAATACTCTTTACTACGGCAGAAATAGATTTTAATGATGGTAATTTAAATCAGCGGCAGCTTTGGAGAATTGCGTGATATAAATTAATTGCTTCTTATTAATTGGAGTTATTGGAGTTATTTCCTTCCTGTTCAGGGGTTTTTCTTTACTACATGACCAGGTATACTAGTCGGATGTGCTAATGGCCGCTATTCGCTACTGTTTTGGATTTTATAGCAGGTCAAATTATCGGGAGCATTAAAAAACACTCTTGCTTTAAATGACTTGCTCCTTTCTAATAGGAATTATTTCAGTTTGATTAGCAAGCTAAATGCCTTTAAATATATTTATGAGATGACTTATGAGACTTTTTTAGCCTAAAATCGATAAACGTGATTGGTTACACAACTCTGGTCAAATAGCTTTCATAATGAGACAAAATATATGGAAGTATTACATTTGGATAAGAACATTAAGACTTTAAGAAACTTGGATATTTTTTAATTAATTTAGTATACAAAAGCGTCAACTGAATATTTAACGAAATAAATGATATTCTGTTATTATATCTTTCCTACACTAAACATTTAGAATTTCAAAATTGGCTTGTTTCTAAACTTCCAAACGGGAACTGTACCTTTTAGAACTCTCGTATATATAAATTGATTTTCTGATTCACTTAACCATATGTTATTTCAGTTTTATTGAACTTCTTATCTGCAACATTGTTCACCTATTAGGAAAGTTTATCAAGAGCTTTAAGAATTTACGCATTTTCTCTCGTATTTAAGACCGGATAATTATAATTTTGAATATTGAATAACTTGTAACTGCGATAGTAGCTATAGTTGAAGAATTCAAGTCACACATCGTCATATTAAATTATGATGATGATAGTTCTTACGGGATTAATCAAAAACAACTGTATAGATTATAAACTTCTTAGCAAACAACTATAGGGAAAAAAATTTGAATATAAAGCATAAGAAATTTTTGTTTGCATAAATAATGATATTCATATACGACGTTTTTGGTCATACAGTCAACATATAATCGGTTGTCCATTTTCTATGTGTACATTCATTTCGTTTCCTGTTATACAGAAAAGAGACATTAGATAGAGTCTGCTATATATACGACTGAAATAATCATAGAAAAGTAATCCAGGTGATATCAATAGCCATAAACACAGAACATGCGAGTGGCTATTGATTGCGACTCAGTCGCGAACAAGTATACTTCGCAGTATCTACTGTATGGATAGTGCCCATACTGGAAACTGGCTACTGTATGGATAGTGCCCATATTATTAAGGAAGATCACTTAGGCTAATTGTTATGTATACAAACAAAGCTTCAAATTCTTTTCTGTATTGTGCATTATAATTTTTTTATTTCATTGTTATTTTGATGCAAGTTATTCATTTATAATCAATGCAGACGGTTTGAATATCCTTATATGACAAGATGATGTCACATCATATTTTTTTTTAGAAATGCAGAACTACCTCAATATCACTTTACCATATTGATCGACCAATCAGTCACTTAGATGAAAGATTAAGAAGCAATTAACTTTGACTATAACATTCTCAGATTTATTTTTCTGAGTATGTATGTGCCTACATGTCCAATAACCCTCAGTTATTTAAAAAAAAACCTGCATCGTAGTTGCAAATGCCTATAAAGGCAAAGATTTGCAATAGTAAAATTTGTAATGCCCATTTGATATATGCCATGTTAGAAAAGGAGCAATATTGAACAACTGTGATGCTTGAAATAAATATTTTACCTCCTAAATTATGTAGATTGAAAAATAAATATAATAATTACTTGTTGCGCAATAAAGTCTTCCGATGTTCTCACAACATGATATACAATATTTTAACTAAACTATACGTGCTACAATATTAACAAATATTAATCTGAAAATTAATATTAGAAAATAATAATCTGAAAGCAGTGCGCGTCCATTTAATCCTGATTTTTTTTTCTTTCTTACAGCTGTTTTTGCAATAATTGCTATGTTAATTATTTGCGATGTCTCCTTTTCGTCTCTGATGTCACAGTATTTCTTTCTGAACAACGAGGATTATTTTGCGTTATCTGTGGGAAGTAAACTAGGAATCTGCTTATTGCCAACAGGCGCTTTGCTAACAGCTTTCCAAATTATTATTGTGTATGAAGCAAGTGGTAAGAGAAATTATATTTAAAATTTTAAACCTTTGTTTTAAGATTTTATTCATTCTTTATAATTAGTTATTTCCAGAATATAATGAGCAAACGGTTCTATAAAATATAAGATCTAATTAAAAAAACTTTTAAGATATGCAACTTCCATACGGAATTTTTATCAAAGGCTAACCGCATCAAGATTCAAATAATTCAAAATTAACTTTTTAATCTTCTAACAAATCTATACTAGGATATCAGGCACTCAGTTTCCTGGGAAGAAAGAAAACTAAATAGCTCGAAATTTTTTACAGGCCATTTAGATCCCTTCGTTCGCTTTCAACTTCTATTTGCATTTAACTATCTCTAGTTTTCGAAAATTCTATGCCACTTCTTCACTATTTTATAGGAAGTAAAGGTGAAACAGTTGTGTGTGTGTGTGTGTGTGTGTGTGTGCGTGCGTGCGTGTGTGTGAGTGTGTGTGCGTCGGCGCTCTACAGGACAGACCGTTTGACTTACAGCTACCAAATTTGGCACATGTATATTTTATCGGTAGGAAATATGCACTTCGAAATGTTTTTTCGAAATTTTAATTAAATTTCTAATTAATTAAAAATTAAGCGGAATTCTGGTATTTTTCCACTTTGACATCCAAAAATATTATTGAACAAAAATATAATTTACACCATTACAAAATGTAATAATATCTATTTTTAATGATGCCAGTTTAATTGCCGAGCATTTTTCTAAAATCTTGAATTTTTAAAAAAATATTTTTGTTTATAGCAAAATTTAAAAGATAGATGAACTGAATTCTTGCATTTTTATAGCGCTATGATGCTATGAAACGATCTCCATTAGAAAGATTCGTGTGTAAGACGAATGTTTAAAACGTGTGTGTGAAGACGTGTGTTTAAAATAAGGCGGCATTAATGTTAGATAATTTACCAGAACCATCAACATGAAGTTAATCTAAACGATCTATCTGAAACCAAATAATAATATTAATAGCTCGGATAATAATAATATCTTTGGCGTATCAGCTAGTTGATCCCCTGCTCTGAGACTCTCCAAACATACCTCTGTACAAGAGGATTAAATTGTATTTTTTATACGGTAATTTAGTCTTTTTTTTCCACGTTTGGCGCCTCTTATCTTATTTTTATTCATTTTATATCCAATCTTGATATTTTTAATATGATTTTCTGTTATTGATCCAATTTAATTACTACAAATTCTATCTATTTATTTTGAATTATCGTTAAAAATATTCTAAGAATATTTTATAAGAATTTTTTTAATTCCTGTAATCAAATTTAAATCATTTTCACTGTTGCTAAAAGTATTTCAACCTGAATATTTTTTCTTCTATTATTGTTAGTATAGATATAGAGAGAAGCTTATTTTTCTATGTTTTTTTATTTTTCTGTTTAAGACATATTTTAAAACAATCTTTTGAATTTTTGTTGTATTTATGATAAAGGCTCAATTTCAAAAGTAAACAAAACTTTTTAAATTTGCATAGTTTTTTCAAATATTTGGATATATAAATTAATACAATAATATAACATAACAAATATAAATACATAATAATTAACTATAAAAATATATAATCGCTCTTTTACATTGAAAACTATTGTCTTATTAAAGCACATTGAATTTTTTTGGATGATTCAGTAACATTTTTGTTGAATAGCCTTCGTAGATGTTAATTAAATTATGAAATTCATATTCAGACTTTCAAATCTAAACGATTCTGCTCTCTCTCCTCATATTTTTGATACACTTGTTTAGTTTCAACAAGACAACTTTTGGTTTAGTTGTGGTATAATCATTTCTGTTTCAAGCTATAGTTCACTTTTTAGGTGAGATGACAGAAAATTTTGGCAATGCATAGCTAATTTTAACGATATTAAGTTACTAAAATCGCATGAGTTATATGTTCGTCAAAGTTTGACGTTGAGATGACATAAAAAAAGATTATTCTTGTCACTAATTAACTTGAGGAGACATACCTCAACTTGATTACAATCTCTAAACCATAGATTAAATTAAAAATGGAATTTTTAACAAATTGTTTAATGAATGGTCATGGCATGCCAATTGACTTCGTATTTCAGTTAATTTATATTAAATGCCCGCTATAATTCCTCTGATGCTTTGTAGGTTGGAACAACATTCTGCGAATTTTAATTTTTATTTTGACAATGTCTAACATCAAGCGACATGTTTTTCTTTTTAGCTGAAGGCGTTCAATGGAATAATATCGGCGAATTTTCATTGATACCGGATATGAATATGTCGATGACTTTGTCTATGATGTTAGTCTCTTGCGTTCTTTTCATGTTTGCCATCTGGTACCTAGATGCTGTCTGGCCTTGGCAACCGGGTGTTCCTAAGCCGTTCTACTTCTTATTCACAGTAAGCTGAGATTTTTCGTCATTTCATTTTATTTTGATAATTGAATATTTTTAAATTATTATATAATTTCTTAATAATTCTACCACGCAGAAAAATTACTGGTGTGGAAAACCGTCTAATCATGAAGTGGACACGCAACTAACGGGAAAGGATAACAGTTCTGAGTTTTTTGAAGCCGAACCGACTAATATGTATCCAGGTGTAGTGATAAATAACTTGTTTAAGGTAATATTTTTAAAATGCTAAATAATTTTTAGATCAGGGAAGAAAATGTTTGCTGTTATTAACCCTAAGTGTTGTAAAAATTGCTGAAATTGGAGACACTACACTTGAATGTTGTGGAATTTTGCCCTTTTGATGACGGGTGTGATGGATAGAAACAGTTAAATGATTTTCTTTTCATGGAAAGGTAATTCCGATCTTTTGACCAGCCTTGAGGATTTCAAATTGTAGCTCAGGTCAACAGGTTTTCAAACGTATGTTCAAACATAAGCATCATTTGGGGGCTAATTAATCTTTAACTATCCATTATTTCTTGGTTTGAAGCCGGATTGTATTTCTATGTGCATTCCAAAAGAGAAATTCTGTATTGAAAAATTGCATGACAATTATTCAAATTAACGCCCTGATATTTTTATATTATTAAATAACAGAATGTATGACAAGTTCAGTTCTGGTTTCTTTTCTCCCAAAACTATTGGAGATGTTGAGAAGTAAAGGTTTGTCTTCGCCCATCCTCCTATTTCTTTCTTCGTAAAATATTAAAATATTTATTAGTGGAAGAAAAAGATTGACGATAAATTTCGCTCCAATTTTTTCCTTCTAGTAACATAAAAAACAAGAGGTGCCAAAAAGACCAAACCAACATCACATGAAAAAGTAAAAACAGTATGAATCTAACTAAGAAGATTTCATTGATTACATTTAACTGATGTTTAAAAATAATTATAAAAACACAGACATTCAGTTTCAGTACGTTGTAACTCAAATAATTTTCTCCTGCTAATATCTATTGAATTTATAAGTATTTGAAAATATCTTAAAATATCATTTACAGCTTTTATATTCTTTTGAAGAAACACAGGTACTATTTTGAAACAGATTTTGTAATTCTGAAACATAAGTAAAAGATAAGAGTGGCTCTTGTATTGAAAAGCGTTTCCACATTTTTCCATGCCAAACGATGCCAGCGGAGGGAAGTCTGTTAATGTCGGATTTAACGTGTAGCAATCAGGCAAGTAAGCCTAATTTTTGATAGAATTTAGTTCCGAACTTCAAACACCAAGTCATTAAGATCCTGAAAAATTAAGGAATTAAATATTTTAAACACTGATTTATTTTTTAATTGCCGAAAATCTTGAAATATTAATCCATTGTAAATAATTGTTTTCCAGCATTAGATACGAGTATTTATCTAATGATTATTTTATATTCTTCTGAAATCCTTTACTTTCACTACATCTTGTGCAATATGATACAGATATGCAAATAACAGAAAATTTATATAGCAAAATTTACTAAATAATTATTTTAATGAATAAAGGAGTTCAAATCATCACTTGCTGTGAATGATGTTTCTCTAAAAATATATCAAGGTCAGATTACTGCACTTCTTGGACATAACGGAGCTGGAAAAACCACAACTATCAATATTCTTACAGGTAAGTACATTTTTATTTTGAATTCTATAAATTACAGCTTTTAATTGAAGCACGTTGGCATTCGTTTTAATTCCTTAATTATTGATCAAAAGCAAATAAGCTAAATTAAAAAGTTGCAAAGGTTTAACGATTTTAAAGGTACGAATTTTTTTATACAATCATCATTAACGAAAGCTTATAGAATGCAAGATATTTATCATCATTTCATTACGTTTTGTGAAAAATTCAGCATTGCCTGCTAATAAATCTTAGATTTATGATCAGTTATCAAAAATTTTAAATCAATTAACAATACTTTTACTAAAAGGAATATTTTGTATTAATGTGTAAATGTTTTACGAATTGTACATCGGTTTCAAAAGAAGAAATGTTTGAAGCTCCTGACTGAAGGTTAAAAAAAGCATTTGAATCTCGAGAAATAATGTCTTTTCACAGATTTATCTGATTAAATTTTTTCCATTGGTGATTACTTAAAAATTTCAATTTCGTGCTTCTTAAAACTTATATTCTATTTAATTTTTAATCTGTAACAAACAATTCTGCATTTTTTTTTGCCAAATTCCAAAATATTACGTATTATTGTGTTCAAGGATCAATATTTTTTGAATACTTTATATGATTCCTCAATGAACTCATGCATTTTTTGAAACATTATATATTTACAATATACTAAATATTGCATCTTATATTTGTTATTATAATACCTATTTTACCAAATTTATCGAAATGAAATGCATACAAAAAAGGGCAAGGTTCGAAAATCATTTTCAACAAAAAACATTTTCTTTGACAGATAAATGCAAAATTTTCTTTATACGCCCTTATTTTCTTTTATTATCCAAAAATCATTTTTTTTATGAAATGCAGAGACTAATTTTCAATTTCAGTTTCTAAGTCTTAATGAAATTATCGGAATTTTCGCAATAAAACATTTTTGCAAATAATTTTTTTGAATTAATTTATTTAATTTTACCACATAGCTTGATTTTTCCATCGATTGTTTCCATTTTGAAAAAAAAACTTTGCAGGTCTATACACTCCAACCAGTGGTACCGCATCTATAAATGGCTTCGACATTCTGAAAGAAACGGCTAATGCTCGTGGCGATTTCGGTATTTGTCCACAAAATAACGTTTTATACGACACTCTTACTGTGGAAGAACATTTGAGAATATATGCTGCAGTACGTATCTGAACTTTTTGGTACTTTTATATACATGTTATATTACAAATATATTTTTAAGTCATCAAAACTTTGAGGAGATTGTTTTATTTTACAAAAATATTTAATAACTTATAATTAAAATATTTAGATAATCAACTATACAGTACAATGGCATGTATTGCTCCCAATGACTTGGCAGGGTAGGATAAATAAATTCTTGTAGATGACCAATATTACCATTCTAAAGTTAAAGATTCTTTTGATCAATGTAATAATAAATCAACCAATTCTAAACAGAAGGTGATTCAGGTCAATTTTTCATTAATTTACATGTCAGTTTCTCGCAAATAAACTACGAGGGTAGTTGTGAGAGGGAATTAGCGAAAAATAATGCTGTAGGAAATAACAGTACAGCAAATATCTACAGAATATAATACCGTAAAAATTCATCTAAAAATATTCCTATAGTTCTTCCTTCCAGATTTGTTGGAAAATTTGTCCAGATTATATATGCTGGCCTCTCGCATTGGCAGCTCAAGCATTGATGCTGAAATGCTCTTGTGTATTATAATGAGTTATTGTTCTTGGGTTTTCAAATACTACAGTTGCAATTTATACAAAGTATCCATACAAGAGTGCACCAAACTCAAATGCCCAAGGCCCAAATAAACAAGGTCTATGTAGTCCATACATTAAAAGAAACTATAAGTTTCCCCAGAAGTTTAATCTTATTTCGGAAGTGCATTATATAAAAAGAACAATTTCTACGATAAAATTAAAATTTTTCTATTTAGTGCTAATTTAAATTTTTCTATTTTTTAGTTATTTGATATCCTTACTTTGCTATTAACGTTTCTTCCACAATATCTATATTGTCCAACGTGATTACTTTCAAAATTAATCAAAGGAGAATATCAGTAATTTTAACAAGAGATTCAACTTGAGACAAATGTCGTTTGTAAGTGGAAATAATTTCTAGTAGTTATATGTACTTACAGTTATGGAAATAATTTCATATACCAATTCCCAAATACTTTCGAACCTTGATAGTAAATTTTGGTAAAATTCAAATTTACTAACTTTCTTTAATTTTACCTTGAACAACATTGGGTCTCGGTTGCATATAATAGATATTCAACAATTGATTTGCATATAATAGGTATGAGGGAATTAAAGATTTATATTCCTTGTAAAGCAAGTATTATTAGAATCTTTTACTCAAGTGGAAAACTTTTTAAAATTATTGCTGACAACAATTTGATAACACTCTTTTTTTTTATTGTATTAAAAAATTCTGTGGCTGTATTTCCGTCAGAAAAATTTTACTGCGACTGAAATTAATTTGAATATTACAATAATTAATGAAACACAGAAAAGGTAAACTAAGATAATTATATTGAAAATTAATAGAATATTTTTCATGATTTTTTTTCTTATCATATTTATTTGAAAACAAGAAAAATTGAAGAAAAGCTCTGACGAAATTTTACGAATCTGATCTACAGTTTAAAAAGGTCTCTTGGATAATAATGGCCGATTGAAAAACCCCTCATTCTTCCTCACGTACTATTCCTTTCTTTTACATTTAATATATTTTCCTTTGAAAACATAGATGAAAGGAGTTCAGTGGAGTCAGCTGACTAATGAAGCAACCCAAGTCATAAACATTCTAAAACTGGCTGACAAAAGACATGAACTGGTGAAGAATTTGTCTGGAGGGATGAAAAGAAAATTGAGTCTTGGAATTGCAATCGTTGGCGGAACAAAAGTATGAATGTTCTTTTCTTTTTATAATACAAAAAGTTTTTATAAAATATTGTGGAAATTATGCTTTAATCATAATATGACAATATCTAAAAGTATGTTTTTTTTAACATAGAATATACAAACAGAAAGTATTGTAAACATTAAAACATTTGATCTAAAATTTTTAATTACAACTATCTGTCTGTTAATATAACAACACAGAATACGCATAGCTCATTTGATGAAATTTGTTATGTAGTCGTATAACCGAATCTGTAGAATTTTTTAAATTTGTTCTTTTAAAATTGTTCCCAAAAAATTCCAAATCTTTTAAAATTTGTTGTGAGATAAAAATTTCGTTGAAACCCGTCAAAAGGCTGTCTGTCCGTATTCATGTGAACCAAATAACACAAAATCGCAAAATATGTGTAGATAAAATCTGGTATACAGGTTTACCATCATAATTGTCATTGCATAATACACTGGTGTGCAAAACTTAAGCAACAATGCAAATTTTAAGCAGATAGCCATGAAATTGTAGAAAAGGAGTTCTTAAGATCAGTACAATGAACACGTAATTCAAGAGAAAGGTCATGCGTATGCAAATATCAGGAACAAAACGTCACAGGCGACGTGAGCGCACGCAAAACACGGGCGGAAGGCGCGTGCAGCTCAACACTACAATAAAAGGAAGGACGGAGACGCAATTAAAGACATTCGTTGCAAGTGCACGTGAGTTAATTCGTGAAATATGGCTAGCAGAAATCACCTGGACGATTTCACACGTGGAAGAATGATCGGAAAGCTGGAGGAGGGGCGTAGTGTGACCAGTGTAGCTGAAGAGTTCGGAATCAACAAAAGTGTCGTTTCGCGCGCTTGGAAAGCCTTCCAAACCACAGGTACAGCTGTGAGAAAGGTTGGTGGTGGCCGCCCCAGGAAAACAACTGCAGTGGATGACCGACATATCGTCCTGCAGGCGAAAAGAACCCGAAACCAGTCAGCAAGCGCCATTGCTCAGCAACTGTATGCAGCAACGGGGCGACAAGTGTCACGTTTTACTGCGTCCAGACGCCTTCACAAAGGTGGCCTATTCGCCCGCCGTCCTGAACACTGCATCCCTTTGACAGTTTCCCACCGGCGGCACCGTTTAGAGTGGTGCAGGGAGCACAAAAACTGGACATCTCATCAATGGAGTCGTATCCTCTTCACAGATGAGAGTCGTTTTAGTGCCACAAGCGATTCCCAACGCCAGTTGATTTGGAGAGAGGTCGGGACACGGTTTCATCCCAGTAACATCACGGAAAGAGACAGTTTCGGGGGTCCTGGAGTTGTCGTCTGGGGAGGCATTATGATGATCGGGCGGACTGAGCTCCACGTTTTCGACAGAGGTTCTGTAACTGGAGATCGCTATTGTCAGGAGGTGATCCTTCCCCATGTGCGTCTGTTCCGAGGAGCCATTGTATCAGGCTTCGTTTTTATGGATGACAATACACGGCCACACAGGACTCATGCTGTTGAGGAGCTCCTGGAAAGTGAAGATATACTCGAATGGATTGGCCGGCGTGCTGTTCTTCCTCTTGGACAGACAATCATGTGTAACGATACTATGAGTTCAATAAAGCCTTTTTTTGTTTGATTCCATACTGTATGAATTGTATTCATTTCTGCGCAACTATGTTTTCGTCATTCTTTCAGAACAAAATGCTGTATCTCATTTCTGAATTTCATGTCTCTCAGATGATTTCTCGTGAAGTTATGGCTAAAAACATACCTGTTGCTTAAATTTTGCACACCAGTGTAGATGCTATATTGCATTTTTCAAAGATGGAATAATTTTATGGTTTATATACAGATGGTGAACGCTATAATTCAAAAACTCAACAAATGGGATCTGTAAAAATTTGGTATGCGGATTTTTTTTAATCATCAAAATTGTAGATTTGTATGAAATTTTAGATTCAGTCGGTTAAAAGAAAGGTGTTCAAAATTCATATTCAGTTTTCTTCATTATATTTTGAAGCACAAAACGCATTATATTGTATCACTGCATGCAAAATTTGGGCTGAGGGGGAGGGTTTCAGTGACCGTCGAGAATTTGCCGCATATCTTCTTACACTAGCTAAACCCTTTATAAATTCAGATACAGAGGAATGTGAAAAATTTTTTAGATTACCTAACTATAGAAGGAAAAAACATTTTTGTTGGTTAATTTTCGATATACTTGCTAATTCAAACTTCAGCGAAGAAACGTCCAGGGGATATAGAGAAGAAGAATAAATAAGAATGTTTTAGATTATCTAAGTATATGAAAACTTATGCTGATTATTTTTCGATATACTTTTTGATTGAAAATTCAGTTAGAAAATTTTAAAAGAAATTGAAGACACAAAACAAATCATAAACAAGTAGAAATGTATGACCAGGAACGCTACACCGATGACCTAGATGACGCATAAAAATGCAGAAATGCCAGTCCAATAACGATGAAGTACTTTTATTTATTGATACTTTATTCTTGGATAATGCACACAGCACTTCCAGTTTCCCAGCAATCTCCTAAAATTGCAGTCATTCACAATTAAGAACATTTCTTTATTATCTACCTTTGTTTGTCTTCATATACTAAAGTGACTTTCTTATAACAAAATTATTGCATAAATCATATAAAAAGTATTAAAAAAATTTAAAATGGCCAATAAGCATATTTCTTCCAATGATTATTTTATACATTGAGGAGAAAACCTATAAATAATGAGAGACAGGCATATGCCTCTATTTAGGAAGTTGCTCAATAGGACATAAATAGTTTTGATATTATTTAAGCGAATAAATGTATTTTTAGAAATATTAACAAATCAGAAACAGAAGAAAACAGAAATTTTACTAAATATCTCTATCCTATGATTCGTGTTCAGTAAAATATTCTCCTAATAGTAACACATTAAAAGAAAAGAAAAACACTCATCAAGATTAAAACTGATTAAATTATGAGCTTTGAATATCACTTTTTTATACCATTTCTATGGCAATATCGGAAAAAGATATGATAATAATTTCCTGATATCTCATTGAAATGACCGTTGATTAATAAAAATTTATATATACTTTTGCTTAGTATCTGCTACTGTTTCCTATGTGAGCCATGATTTGTTATGGATAAAAATATTATTAATGTTGATGACAGGAACGTAGAAATTCTTTTAATATGTGTTATTAGAATTCTCAAACTATGAAGAGACCAATGAGCATTCACTTAATGACAACTGCTTTTGTGTGAATATAGTAACATTTATTCCTAATGGTGTTGGCAATATATAACTTTCTGAAGGCCAAACTAGGATAGCCGGTGATCAGATTGTTGATTAAATTTTATTTTTAAGCTTCAAAACTCCACTAAATTTTTCTAATGATAATTTTTTAATGATTTTTCCTGTTTTAAAATTGTTATTATTTAAACATATAGGGAAATTTATAATATTAATTTTAAACTTTGCAAAAATTTTATCTTTTCGGAAATGAGACTATATTAACGATGCTACAAAGTCTGCAACTGTTATTTTCACTCCTTTACTCATCAAAGTATACGCTACATATATTAAAACCAGGGAAGACAACAGAAGACTCAAGCACAAAAAAGTTCATCTGTAATCTTTCCCACACTCCTTGAAGTAGCTACATTTATGAGTAGTTACCTCTAAGGTCATGATCAATATGTTTAGCGAGTAAATATGAATTTCGAGCATTTTTGTGTTTTATTGGAAAGTTTGTGGTGTGCTGACTCTGTTGGGCATTCATGTTACATTAAATACCACGCATCCTGCCTAGTTAAGAGGGTTTGAACAGTTTCTTCAATGTTCCACTTGACTAAAACATTCGGGAATAATTAGAATTCATAATATTCTGTCCTTAGCGAAAATTAATTTGGAATGAAATTTCAATTCAAAATTTTTTTAAGGATCTAAATTTTAAAAAGATTTTATTTTTCTTAAATTACTTAGTTAATGCATTAAAAATTTATGATACGATTTTCTAATTTATCTAATTATATGTCTTTATTATTATTTATGAAATTACTTCCATTAATAGGTGTTGTTTTTGGACGAGCCAACCTCTGGTATGGACATAGAGGCCAGGCGAGGAGTATGGGATGTCCTGCTTGAAATACGGCGAGATCGTACCATAATTCTTACAACCCATTATATGGAGGAAGCAGATATTCTTGGAGATAGGATAGCCATCATGGCGGATGGACAGATACAGTGTTGCGGGTCACCTCTGTTTCTCAAACAGAAATTTGGTATGCCACATCAAATAATATAGCGTTATGCTTAATAATCAGTGAAGAAAAATTATTTCGATACATAGTTTCAAAAGACATTAATTTTGTTTTGTTTAATAACCTTCGAACTTAGATAGATCAGGGAGTTTAGCAGACATGCTAATTTTTTCATTGAAAATTGTGCTTACTCTACTTGTATATGAGGTCTGTGTAAAAAGTATCTGACCTTGGCTGAAAAAAAACCTTTAAGTGACAGGATTAGAACTATAAACCCCATCAAAGTCAGTTCTTCTGCCAAAAACACTTCTGAAAAGTCTCTTTTGGATCGGTGTACATTTCCACCTATGCGTTCTGCATTATCTCTTCTCTATTCACGAAATGGGATCCTTTTAATGTCTTTTTCAACTTCGGAAACAACAAGGTACCATGTATGGAGAATCGCAAGGAGCCTTGAAGGGAGAGATTGATGAACATAGAGAATTCTAAGTTTTGCCAAGAAATTCTGTCTCAGCTATGATGAATGTAATGGAGCACTGTTATGGTGCAGACTCCATGCATTCAAATCAGCACGAATTTTAAGTGGGAAATATTAAATATACTTTTGTGCTCTACTTATGTTCTTTTGTACGCTAATAAATGCACTCTTGTATTATTAATCGCATTCTATTAGCAAACAATAGTTACGAAAGCGCGCGAATTTTAACGATAAATAGCCGAGACACGGTTAAAACACAAGTACGGAAAATCGAATATTTATTTTAGACGAATTTTGTCAGACAGATTAAAGTCAAAATTTGACATATAACTACAATTGTAATAGCACGATCACAAACCAAATTTCATATATCGTGTTTACATATAGACCGAAAGATGGTTAACCCTTTCATGGGCTTGATTCCAAAATTGATACAGATCCATAATTTAGCTGATAAATCTATGTACTGAATTTTATCCATCTAGCTCTCTTAGTTTTCTAGTTATTGTTAAATTTGATATGGATCCAAGTTTTAGATGGTAGAAATGAGTATTAAATTTTGTCTTTTCTATTCTTTACATTTTCTAGTATTCGCATTTTCTTGTATACAGACAATCCAAAGGATAAATTTCCTCTGAATGGATTTCATTGAATATTCAAAAAGAAAAATTACGGGAGTAAAGACCATGTATCATTGGAAATCTGTCAAAATCTCAAATTAAGACTACAATTATTTTTCGTTGTATACTTCGAAATTCATTTCACATTTTCTGAAATTCAGATCATCCGATCTGGACTATTAAATTTGGCCCAAATTATTCTTTGATAATAAGAACTTATTAAAAAAGAAATTTTTTGGAATTTTAATTTGATTTTTAATTAAAAATAAATCATAATATTTTTTTCTCAATAACTATGGAGCATATTATTACGCAATAATTATTTTCAAACGACTTTTAAATTAAAAAAACAACATTAGTATCAGTTTTATTCCGGTATAATTTTCGCTCATTTTAATAAAGTTCTAAAATTATTCTTAAGTAATAATTCTACAATAATACTTTTCATTGTTTTCATTACTAGATTTATATTCATGCACGTTGTGATAATGTTAAACATTTTTTTGTGCGCGTAGTGTCGCTGCTGCATAATTAATACCAAATTAAATTTCAAATAAAGATAGGTGAAAAAAACCTAAAACATTATCTTGCGATGATATTCGAATCCCCTTTCTATTTTTTTTAAATTCTCTCCAACTAGTATAATCGCTTGCCTTGATTATTTCTATTATTTATTAATTTCTAGGAACTGGATACCATCTTCATGTTGTTAAGGATCAAAACTTTAATATGCAAGGTTTAATTTATCTTCTGCAAAAATACCTTCCCGATGTTACCGTTGAGAATGAACTGGAGAAAGATATCTCCTTCAGATTGCTCTCAGCCACTGGCGAGGAATTTGCAGATATGTTCGAGGAATTGGAAAGTCACAAGGACGGCCTTGGTGTCATTTCTTTCGGAATAACTATAACAACAATGGAAGATGTTTTTTTAAAGTAAGTAAAGAGGCAAATATTGAGTTTATTTTCAATTTAGAGATACAAAATAGAAAATGATAAATATACCAAAACGATAAAGACATACATGAAAATTCATTTTGACGTAATTTTATTCGCATATACCGCCAGGATTATCAGTGAGCGAAAATAATCTCTTACGTTATTGTCTCCATGTGGCACGAATCATATTAAGAAACAATTTGTTCCATTCACATCGTATAGAAGTTAGAAGATCCAAACTTCTGAGCCGTTGAACATTTATTTTAACTTCTGAAATCCACCAAATGCAAAAGAGAAGATGATTTAGATCAGAGATAAGGTATTGTCATTCATCTAACTATATAAAATTGGAATAAATGGCATGAAGTATTAATTCCACTTAGTGTGACGGTGGAGGATTTTTCTGAAGTATTTAGTTCTTTTTTGGATATAATTCATTTGCGCCTGATTGTAAATGTGTAGCCATTATAAAATGTTTGTAGTATTCCGCATTAATTGTTATCTTTTTATTTTCAATGAATTTTAGAGCTAATCTTCGGTTACTATTTTATCCTGCATATCGAACTAAAACGGAATTCTACTTGTGGAGGCGTTAAATAGTTTAAAGGTTACAGGTGTACCTTTGAAATCTTCTGAATACACAATGTCATTTTTAGTTTTGTAGCATTGTTTAGAACAAAAAACAGTTTATTAAAGGAAACAATATTCCGCCAACACTTTTGTTACCATGCCTATTCAAAAATAGCTTACATCTTACTATTTCTAAGGCTGACAAACCTTGAAATTTTTAATAAGGTCTAAAACTCCAGATTTCCATTTAGGATAGCTTACATAGTTTTGAGACTCATGTTGTCCACAGTAATTAATCATTTTGTTTGTGGAACGTTATGGATTCTTTTTGCATCTTTTCCTCAATTCTTTTAATGCAATTTTTTGTACGAATTAAGCTGACGACCGGGCCTAAATCGATATTTAATTTGCATTTCATAGTGTCAAATAATTAATTTATTATTCTGTAGATAAATGATTCTGTAGATTCTTATTACAACCAAGACATTTTAATTAATTTAAGATATTTACTTGCAGAAAATCAGTGTTCAAAGAAGTCTTTAAATATTATCCTTTTGACTTTAATTTTAATTAATTCTAAATATTTACTTTATTGAGAAAGATCGTCAGCAGTGATTAAAAGTTGTCAATCACTGAAATAGAAATAGAAATTGTTTTATCGAATGATCAAAATTAATTTCTTATTTTCTGGTGAGCTACATTACTCAATAGCCACTCTGTATATGATTAGGCAAAACTTGGTATAATGTTTAAGTATATGAGAAAATTGAGGAAAATCATTTTCACAATTTTGCTACAAAGAAATCGTTTTCATTTTTTCTGAGAGACGATTATTTTTAATATACATATTATTTTCTATTTTATATACACTGCTTTAAATCCATCAAGTTAATTAAAATATATGATTCCTGTTATACATTGGACATATTTCAAATAAAATTGGTTATTGAAAATTAATAAAACTTTTAGTTAATTTTTTACATATCTTTACTTGTTTCGTATTTTTAAAAGAAACGTTTTTAAAATCCATTTTCCATGCACTTCCTGGTGTATTAAGAGTTTTCAAATTTTATATGCTTACGTGTTTTTGATGGCAATGCTCTATTTTAATATTTTAAAATCTGATTAAAAGTTAATAGATTGATTTACTTCACGTACGTACTTACTTTGATTACGTACAACTGGTGCTACCTGGTCATGGGTATAAAAAAATTCCATAATAATGAATAATATATTAAAGGCCAACAAGTAAAAAATAATTGTAAAAAAAGTCTCTTTTTATTTACTAATAAAAGTCTCTTTTTATTTACTTTAAAAATTGTTATTACTAAGTTTGTTTAACTTATAATTATTTTGTCAAAATGTTTTCTGAAATATGTGCTATTTTAATAGCGTATCGAAAATTTCTGATATGAAGTCTGATCTTGAATTGAATACGTTAAACCACGATATCAACGTGCAAGTAGAAGGTAAGAAAAATTTTCATATCATTAAATCAAAATTTATTTCATAATTATGAAAGTATTACCAATTATTAAAGAAAGTATTCGTGAACTTGATAAAAAGTTTTTTAATTTATCATGTTTCAAAACTGAGGTCAAATTCTAAATTAACACCTATTGGTCAATACTTCTTTAACAGCTCGTATACCATAGTGTTGCTAAATCTGGCTGTTGGACCCTCAAATTTCCTATTCATATCCATTGATAGAAAATGTTTGTTATTTATTAGCTGTTTTTGACAACGGGGATAATTTCATTTTATTTGTCTGACTCTGTCGTCAAATGATTTTTTGTGTGTGTGTGGTGTGGAAAAATGTGGTTGAATTAACTCCTTCTCGTTTAATTCTCGCTTCTTTTTGGAGATTGAACTTTCAATTAACAATTAATTATCTTTTAGACGGTTTTTCACTGACAGAGATTGACAGGATTTAGTTGACGGAAAGTATTTAAGATAAATGAACCTGATAGACAAATAACTGCTGTTCTTTTTCGTTCGAAGAGGTACGCTTCGTGACGTCAGGATTTTGGAAATCGCAATCAAATAATTACGCATTTTACGCAATTTGTTCCGGGACTAAATGTATGTAAAGCATCTGTATGCACAAAACTGATATTACTTTACAACATTGATTTCTCTCCTATTTCCGAGATAAAATTGCTGGTTTAGAATTTACTTCTATCAGGCATTGTAATTAATATAATAGTATGGCGCACAGTCATTTTATTGTGCTGAAACACCACATCTGTAATTATATTTTTCTCCGTTCTTAAGTTATTGGAAAACGACATGACTGAAGTAGGCTCTCCGTGTAGTTTTATTAATAAATATCTTAATTTTAGCATCTTTACTTTTAAGGAACAGTTTTTGTATATAGCAATTTATTATTTTATAGATCGAAACTTTATTTATTGATTTTTACTATACATATAAAAACTTTTTAACGAATGTTTGATTATCTTTCCTGTTTACAGTTCCAGTGTTTCCATCATTTTAAAAAAAATACAATATTGAACATTGAAAAAATTAAAATATATATCTTATTTACCGCATTTTTTCAGCAACATAATCGTCTTAATAAGACTGAACTTTTAAGAAAAATTGATTGATCGCAATTCAAAAGAAAGGGATCTTTTTAAAGAAAAAGAAAAATGATTATAAATAAATTTCCTCGGTCGTATGAAAAGCAGAAAATTAATGATAAAGTGGTTTATATTTTAATAGGTGATTACTATAATCTTTCTCGAAATGAAAGTATTTACCTGACTTTTATTAATTAATTTAAAATCTTCCAAATTCTCTAATTGGGAACAAAATTTTGAGTACTTAAATACAATAACTAACATAGCATAATGAAAGTTTATCACATATCAAATAAATTTTTGATGGCTATGTGACATTAATGTCATGACGAGAAAACAATACTTGTATATAAACTATTGCAATGTACACAATCCTATTATCATCATCTGCAACTTTATTTTGTATTAAAATGCCAACAATTTTTAAATCACATAATTAAAAATATTGCAAAACAAATGATTTTCCAAAGTCTTTGAAAATTAATATTTTCCATAACTTATTCACAATTTTTAATAATTGATATATAATTATATTTTCTGAGTGGGAATTCGAAAATCATCAAGCACAAAAATAATCATTTAATAATTAATAATATAAAATATATAATGCATTTATATATAATGCATTTAATTTAATTTTATTTATATATAATACATTACATTTTATTTATTTTTATGATACATTTAATTTTATTTACATATAATGCATTTTATAATTAATGATACAAAAATAATCATTTAATGCTTTGATTGAATATAAATTTCAACCCTTAAGTGTCTTTTCGATATATGGAAACTTTATTTTTAAATATTAAAAATTAAAAATTTTATCATTTATCAGGAAAGCCTTATTCAAATTTAATTCTTATTTAAACTTCATACGATTTGTGAGAAAAATTATTTAATTTTTTGAATTTTTATAATGTGCAAAATATTTATGAATTTTCACTTTTTTTTATATATATAAGCTATTTCATTGATATTTATCTCAATCATTTGAAGTAAATCTGAAGTATTATGAATTATGACAAGCTTTTAATTGATTTATAAATGAATGATAAAATATGCTTTTTTTTCGATTCAAAGAATTTCAAAAGAGGTATTTCTAGATATTATTAAATAAACAATTTAACTAGATATAATATGTTAAATATATTTTTAAACTTTATACGACTTTTAGAATACTCAACTTTTTGAAGTAGGGCCATTTACAGCATGTTTGAAATGCATTCAAACATTGACATGCCTCTTACTAAGTAATCAGTGTGGCCTTCACAATGCACGGCATGCATACACTGACTTTTTTTTTTTTACTTAATCTTTATTTGCTGCCGTATGTTGATAGTATACTGCCGTAACTGGGAGGTATAAAAAATTCATTTTATATGTAGCTTCGAATTTTAATTTCATCTAGTGTTTTTTTCCGTCAAGAACGACACATGAAAATTATTTTTAGCAAACTCTTCTCAGAATAATCTCTCAGAACAAGAGAACATGATAGCCACGATTGCGAAGTTTTAAACTCACAAATTGAAAATGTTTCAATGAGAAATTTATTGAAAAGTCATTGTGCCTGTTTCTATTTGTTGGAACATCGCTGATGGTCAATAATTACAAGAGGACGAGTTTCAAAATATTCCTTAGTATGCCTGCCAGATGACAGTAAACTTCTCAAAAAATGTCAGTAATTAATGGAAACTTATTAGCCTTCCAATAATATTCTCTAGATTTGTCGGGGAAGGAAAATAAAACATGCTTTAGAGATTTTTTTTCCATGTTCTGGAAAATGATTCTTTCCAGTGTTTTCAAAGCTATAGTATTTTGAAATTAGATGGAAACTTGATATTCGCTGTACGTCATATTTTTTGCTAAACTTTTTATAATGCTGGTATAATTTTCTTTCACAGATGTCTACGGAGATACTGCTAAAGTGAAACCTCAACCTCGTCTTGTCAATCAGTTCATGGCATTATTTATAAAACGCTTTCACTATGCTAAAAGACATTGGGGACTTCTGATTGCCCAATTAATCATTCCATTTCTTATTATGTGTCTATGTTTCAAAATTTTACAATCCGCTGAATTCAAGAGTAATACGGATCCATTAAAACTTGATATCAAATCTGTATATGGTAAAACTGATGGATTTTATTACCAAGAAAAAGCAGAGCTTTCCAATTTCGGAGACAAATTTCGGAATGTTTTGGAATCCAACAAAATAACGGTTAAAAAAGTTACTGAACCAAGTCAGTATATCTTGAATTATGGCACTAAAACTCTTGCAAAATATCTTAAGACATTTCTGATAGGAGGTTCCATAGACAAAGACCTGAATGGAACGATTAATATGACAGCTTGGTTCAATGGTGAACCTTATCATGTTGCTCCAATGTCTCTTCTCCTGATGCATACTGCTATATTGAAGTCGATTTCTAACATTGGTGGAATTTCATTAGTTAATGCACCATTGCCTCAGCCTGCTAGTGGATCTGAACACCTCTCAGATATTATCCAAACATTGGCTAGAATACTTGCTGCTATTTTTGTACCATTGGCGTTTTCTTCCTTGTCCGCTGGTTTTATTTTATTACCTATACATGAGAGAGCCACAAAAGCGAAACTGTTACAGTTAATGAGTGGAGTTCCAGCAGCGATATACTGGATTGCGATGTTTGTCTGGGATTATCTGACGTACTTCATTGTCTGCATTTTGATGATTATACCTTATGGAATTTTCGCCAACTATGTCTTCTTTGGGGAACGTTCAGAAGCTATAGGTAAGTGCCAAGAAAATATTTATTTTAATCTTTAGTTGAACATAGTAACGTGAATTAATTATCACTATTATAATACATTGCGATAGCATTTCTAACAAACTGAACATAATTCTTTATGAATAAGTAAAATTGACGCATTTTCTAATGACATCATTTCTAATGAACAGAACTCACAATTTTCCTGTTTTTTAGTAAAAGTGCCAAGTTTTCAATAAGTAAATGATATAAAATTTTGGCACTGCTTTTTAAAACACAGCTATACTATCAATATTTTTTGTGTATATTTTGAGTACGAAGTTTCCATTTGAAAATAATAAAAGAAAACAATCGGAGTTTCCTCGTCTTGACTTTCGATGTATTTACAGAATAAGATGCATTTTGTGTTTTACAGTATAATAATAAAAAATTGAGAACACATTTTGGAACAAATTTGGAGTACATTTGGAACAAAAATTGGAACACATTTTTTCCTTTTCATGGATTGGATTTGAAAATAGATACATATGTGCAGTTTTTGAGACAAAAATACATATCAAATGTAAGTTTTTCCAACTATAGGAGCTTATAAGTTATCACGTTCAAACTGCCAATAAAGTACTTTGATTTCATCGAAAATTGTAATATTTCTGGTAGAGAAATTGTTAGCTATATTCTATCCATGTAACCTTGTGAATTTTTCAGTTAGCTTGTTCACATGTTCGAAGATAGATAGACGTTCCCCCTGCTGAATTTCATCCAAAATATGATACCAATTTTGAAATTTAGTGTAAAGGCAATTTGACAATGGTATCCTTGCAGTTAATTGAATTTGTGAGCTATAATGTCGACAGAGAGGTAGATATAATTCCAAAAAAGATTTTCTTGCCGTTGAAAGTTGTACCGAATCTTAAGAAGGAAGATAATTTAAAATGTAATTTAAAAATTAAAAAGAACTAAACATAATTTTAAAAAATGACATTGTGCAGGCGATAAGAAACAGCGATACATTTAGAAGCAGTGTAATGACTAGGGAAGACTATCATGAGTAAAATATATCTTTGGGCACATCAACTTACTTGCTTGATTACATAAACAAGGAAAAGTGTTGACTTATCTTTTTGGAATTGATGCATCTATGAAGTACGCTTTTAGTATCGACTCGGCCGAAATCCTCTCATGTGATTCGTTCTTTTGAATTTGAAGCAATGGAAATTTAAGATATGGAGTCTATTTTACGGGGGTTAGAGCTCCCGTAAAATTATATCAGAAATGCAAAATGAACTTCTTTGGAATGACAACTGTTTGTTAATGACAATTGCTACAAAGACATTTTTCTAGGATCATTAAAAACCTTACTACGAGCAAATGCATGTGAAAAACCACCCCAAACAACAAAACGCATTAAATAAAAAAATTTCTACACTATACTTAGGCCATCGAGGTGCATTGAGTCATCATTACGACTATATGTGTACAAAATGTCATAGCAGTAAGTGTAATAAATCTGTCTTGACATTATAGACACAAAACATTCCCGTTTATAAGTAAAGACTATTACTTTATTAACAGTTAAGTTACAATTGTTTATTTACTTAATTTAATAATAGTTATTACTGAAGGTAATTATTTAATGATTAACACAATAAATAATTATTCGCAATTTTTAACATTTTTTATGGGGTTGAACAGTAAGGATTATCTGACGGGAAGACAAGCTATGTTAGAAAATGAACAATAAAGCGCATAATCTTAAATAATATATACCTCACTGCTATGGAAAGCAAATTTCCATATTATTATTTGAATCTCATTACAAAATTAAAAACATATCCGATACAAGTATAAATATTTAGTATTTTATTAAACCTGACTGATAATATTTTATACTAATTAAATGGTAACTATATGAAATGAAATCAATTATTTAAAATGTTAAAAAACTTTCCAAAATCAAATTAGAATTGTGCATCATTGAATAAATTTTTCAGTTGCAATTAAGGCTATTATACTTTGTAAAATAAATATTTACTTAGAATGAAGTTACTTTTTCTCAATAATAAAATCTGGAAAAATATTTTTGGAAGAATATTTCTAATGATAAATCTATCTATATAAATATTTTTAAAGCAGTAATTTGTATTTTTTAAGATTCATTCAATTTGTTTGTGAAAAATATGGAAAATATCCATATGTTTCGAAATTTATGCAAATGTCTTTAACATTTTGATTGTTTAAAAAAGTTCCTCAATAATTTTAATTGTTAATTTAAAGATAACATTAAAATTGCTTAGAATGAAACATAAATTTGAAAATTAAAATTAAATTATAAAATTTAAAAAAAGCTCTTCAATCAAAATTTCAAAACATAAACATTGAAGATTTTAAAACTATGCTTTAGTATATAATCAGTTATTTCCCTTCCTCTTCTCTTCAATATTTTTACCGAATTAAGATGGCAGTGCATGCATTTATTATTGAAACAAGGTTTTATTCTGTACGAACAATGGGATCTTCGAGTTTATATTTAATTATAAAATAATAATAAATAAATTGTATGTAAGTTCTAAAAAATAACGTAAATTTCAAATGAATAATATTTTATGGTAATAAAAGGAATGGATAAAAAAATAGCAAGAAAAAACTATTATTTATTATTTTTTTTAATTTATCTGAAATTTGTGCAATAATAACGATTAGCACAAATATTGCAACACAAAAATAAAGATAAAGCAACATTATTTTTAACATCATTTTTTAAAAAAATAATAAATTATTATAATATTTAAATTTTTGTTATGGAAATATTAAGGAAAAATCTATCTTAATAATCAAAAATAATATATATGTTGGCAGATAAGACATTGGTGATTTCGCTTCGGCATCGGAAGCGTGGCATGAAGTATGTTAATAGTAGTTGAATAATGCTCTTATCCATCATGTGAAAGAAAAGCGGAAAACAGAACAATTTCATAAAATTTTCCACAGGAGATATCACAACAATTTAATACACATATGAGATAAATGACAAAACAAAAGTCCCCATTCTTTTAACAAGAAAAACGAGTCCTCTCCCTCAATATTTTCCGGAAACTTTTGAACTTTAGTTATCCAAATCTTGAAATGCTATAGTATAAAAGGAATTGCTTTCATCTTAATATCTTATATACAATATTACTTTTCCTCTGTAATGATAAAAAGCTAATAGCGAATGACATCTTATTATAGTATCAGATGTAGAAGGATAATAGAAATGGTGGACCACTTTTACCTGAAAGTGAAGTGTAGAATGTTAATAACTGTAACTCACACTCAAATGGTTACACCTTTTTTGTTATGTTTGAGATTTGTTATGAGAAAAAAAAATGGTCGGGTGGTGTATGGGATATTTAACCCTGCTTTAGTCTTTGCACTCTGCTATCATTTTTCATTATTTGTTATCCACAAGGATCAGAAATATATAAATTATCCATCCACACAGTAATAGGAATCATTGAATTCTTATTATTTTCTTAAATGGATGTTCGAGGAATTTTTCAAAGTCAAACGAAGAATCAATGTTTCCTTCTTAGAAAATATTAAGTCAAATAAAAATCAAATAAAATATTTTTATTCAAATACATTTATTGAATATTTTATTTGAATTCAATACTCAATATTTTATTGAAACCAAATAAAATAACGAGTCAATTTTTTATAATCAATTTCATTTGTATTTTGTGATCAATAAAACATTTCAGTTTGTCATATTTTATTTGTAAAAATCAGTACTTAGTTAAATTTATGTTATTGGGTTTCGACATAGCAACTGTTCTTAGCAAGTCTATATTTCAAAAAAGTGGCAGCATGTGCTTAAATTCTTACTAAATTGGTTTTACCTATTAAGGCAATAAATAATATTATTATCTATTGCAGCAAAAAGAAACTATTGGGTAAATAAAATATCGCTTTTTTCGTAAGCGTTCATTAAAATTTGAGTCAAAGAAAATAAGTCGATTTCAGTCGCTGAATTATACTGTCCCATTTTTAAAAAAATATTTATATAATAAAATATAATAAATATTTTAACTAAAGTATAATAAATTATAAAATCTTGCAAATTTATTGTCTCAAAAAATAACTATTTTATAAATAAAATGTCATTACTTTCAAGAGTACGGTTAAATTTGAATCAAAAGAATGCGTCTAAAAGCTCCCATACATTCGCTGTATTATCTTAACATTCCACTTATGCAGAATATGGATAATCTAGTCTTCCTGCAATTCACAAGTGATAAAAACAATTGATGAAGTAACAATCAAATTCAAATTTTCTTCTATGAGGTTGATTTCTTAATTGATAAAGCAAAAACAATAAAAAAAGATACGCCATCTGATTCACTTGTTGCCATGTCGAGTATTTTGCCAATTGCAGTGCAAACTACTGACCAAATGAATAAAAACTGAATCAGATGCCCAACATTGTACCTACTTCTCTTACCTGGATCAATAAATTCAAACAAATTTCTTTTATAACATAATAATTTATTTATTACATAATAAATAATAAGTTTAATACATAAAATCTTTAAGATAGGATTTAAATAACCAGGTTCTTTGATATCCATTTCTACACACTAATTTTCTGAAAGAACCGATGAACTCTTAATTTACCACTCACGAGTGGGACAAGGGCTCCCTCTGCTATCCTTTCTATTGTCGCCGTCCCAGATGCTACGGTGCGACTAATCTTAAGGTCATCAAATTTATAGCGTTTTGACAGCAATTTGTATACAAAATTTCATAATACAGTATATTAGTTGTCTTCCACCGATTTCTATTTATTTTTGAAATTTCCATTTTCATTATTGTTATTTTATAATCTATTATTTGGTACACAGTCTGTTTATAAATCATTACAATATTTTATGAATATATTCTTACATTTTGATATTTTTATCCGTCGTTTTTTTAAGGTGCTGCTTTGCTGTTGATGTTCTATTACGGTTGGGCTTCGATACCGTTTATCTATTTATTATCATTTGGGTTTCAAGGAGGAAATACTGGATTCGCTGCTGTTATAGGAATATGTGTTTTTGTTGGTTAGTATGCCTTCCTTATTTTATTCATTTGTAATTTATAAGCAATAAACGCAATTTTACACAACTGTTCTATAAATATTCATTAATACTTTTTCATTAATGTTTTCATGCAAAAACACACACATTTATACTAATGATGCTCAAATGTGCAAAATATTTTAGATGCAGTATGCACGTTTTTGTTTTTCTACTGTTCTTTGTATGTTATATACTGAATATCGCCAGATAAACTAATCAAAGATAGCTTCTGCCATGCAGAAAACAGATTTTTTTTGTACCTTTTGAACGAATTCGGCGGTTCTATTAATTTAGTCAGGTTTTCTTGGATAAAATGCTTATTATCCGGCATCGCAATTCAGTAGAACACATTTTGGGTTCCTTCAACTTTATCTCTTTAAATTCAAAAATTGCATTAGTAGATATAGGAGAAAGAAATTGTAAAAGAGATTCGAACCTACAAAGGTTGTTCAAATGAAAAGGTACGAAACGTCGTAACAACGTAACCGTTAACATATTCGCCTATGCCGCTATAGGAGAATGTAGCGAGACATCTAGGGATGCGATTGGAGTCTCCAGCGTAGATGGGAGCATGCGCGGGCGCCCGCTTGCTCAAGAGAGAGTAGAGACTTTTATAAAAAGAGCACCGCATGTGCATGTAAACACAGGATGGTGTACACATTGCAAAATTCGACGATTTGATGTGTACTGAGAGACATTCCGAAGATTACGCAGGTATATTAAGAGCAAAAGACCGGGGATACTCAGGGAGGGTGTGGTTCTGCTCCATGATAACGCGCGTCTACACGTCTCCAGGGTCACACATGTGAAACTGGCCAAGTTCAAGTGGGAGCAGCTCGACCATCCGTCCTACAGCCCAGACATGTTGCCCTGTGATTTTTCACGTGTTTGGTCCTCTGAAAAACCATTTGAAAGGGAAACGCTTCAACTCGGTCGGTGAACTCAAGGACGCTGTGAAGGACTGGGTCTCGTAACGGCCACAAAAATTCTGGGAACAAGGAATCCTTCGGCTCTTTAATCAAAGGGATCGTTGAGCTCAGGCCTATGGTATATACTTTGAATAAAGTCTTCATTTATACCCACAATGTCGTTTCGCACCTTTTCATTTGAACACCCCTTGTACATTTGGAAGCAACATAGCATGATTTGTTTTAGTTTTCTTTATTTTTTTTTTAAATTTACTCTTTATTAGCTATAATGCCCACACACAACAAAAGTATTAAATATTGCCAAAATGTGTATTTTAATAAATAAATATGTAAAATAATGAAAAGAATTGTTCGAAAGTATACTTAAAATATTTTTAAAAATGTATTAAAATTAATGTCACTGAATGTTTTTTTTTAAATTTTAAAGAATGATTTTTTTATTAATATGTTCAGAAGTTATTGAGAATGGTTTTTATTACTTTGATTAATTTTCTATATTAATAATAAAAATAAAAATATGAATGCATATGTACTGACGTTTTACAGATCAGATCATTTGATCTAAAGGTGCCAACTAGTTATATATATTTGAATGATGAGATGCAGAGATTTTTTTAAATAATTATTCTTTTTACTTTAACATTAAAAAATATTACGATACAAAAAGGATATTCGCATCATTTAAAAAATCAATGGTTACCTTTCCAAATGATACTAATTTTTTTGTCTTATAATTATTTTCAATTAATTAAAAAAAATTGTGAACCTGGTTCAAAATTATATATTTTATTTTTAAAGTGAGACTCAAATCATTTTTATTGCTCCTTCTAATACTTCATTCTTGCATTTTTTTATTGTAGATTATCAAAATATGAAATTTTGACTTATATTTCCATGTTGAGTAGATTTCCGTTTGAGGCCTGATTTTAAATTTTTTTTTAAATTTTAGTTATTTTTACAATTAAGTTTTCAACACAAACTATGACGAAGAAGGTTTAAATACTGTTGCTCAGTCCTGTAATAAAATTAGTTTTATAAAAATATACTCAAAAAAAATTTAGAAAATGCCTGGCATAATGTACAGAACAATATAAGGCTTCTAAAATAGAGTGAGTTAGTTATATGTCTATCAAAATTTGAAGTTTAAAAATATTTTGCTCAAAAAATATTATGACATTACCATTAAGACCAAGTTGTACAAAATATTTAATTAACATCCTTTCAAAGATAAATTCGGCGAATCAATTAATAGCCAAAGTCAGCTAGTTTTTATATAAAAATGTATTTCTAATTTAAGAAACTCTTTCTTTATGAATGTCTACTTTCTAAAACGTAAATACATACTTATTTAATAACACTTTCACAGCTAATTTTTTACGATGCTGTCACATCACGCAAGACTCAATTTATAGGCAACGTGTCAGTCTATGATCATATTAAAGTTTTTTATTTAGCGATATCATACGTTATAGTGAATTAATCTGAAAAATATGATTCGCCGATAAAATAATTTGTACATGACATAGATAATAATTGTAAATATCTGAGAGATAAATTAATGATGAAATAAAGCATTAAATGCCAGCTAATATATCGGAGATATCCTGAAAGGCCGATTTCAAATTTTAAAAGAAGATTAAACATACAGGGTAAAAACTCATTTTCTTGATAAAAATTAGGTTAGAAACGCAAAAGAGAACAGGAACTCTTTGTCAACAAAATAAATATAAGAGAAAAAAATTAACCAATAAAATTAATTAAAATAAATCAGTTCTTTAAAAACATACTTTATTAGAGTATTAAAAGCACAATTTTTATTTTTTAACTTATAAATAATTTCTTTAAATATTATGAAATCTGGAATTTTTGAGACCTCTTTGACAACCGATTGAACCAAAATATAACAAATATCTGCAATTTTAATAAGAACATCACAAACCAAATTTCATATAAATGAGTCATTGCGTGTTTACGTTATCGTGCTTACATGCGTGCAAATGTACAAACCGAGAGACGAGTGCCTTTGGACTTTACAAGGACTTTGGATGAGTGCCACAAGACCTTATTTGGACAGGCAACTTTTTTTGGAGTGATTATTTTTCAAACTTTGATAAAAATCTGCAAATTTGGTTTAGATACCCTATACTAAATTTCATTTGTCTAGCTGGGATCACATTATTGTATTTTATTATTATATGAGGCATAATAATAAAAATATTTTTTTCTGCCTCAGTGAGGTCTGAAATCTGGAGATCTATCAAAGTCCCAAATTCGAATACAATATTTGCCCTTTATATATTTTGTATACTAGAAAGTAAAGAAACAAAAGTGATAAAAATTTGAATCATTGCATAATGTGGGTTTCTCACAAAAACAATTTTATTACAGTAAACGCTGCGTAATGTGACTGCAATTGATGTTATTATTCGCTTTATATTATCAAAACCCTTTGATCATAAACCGACGTATTCAAATGAATATATAAAAATATCCATTTAATATGATCACTACATCGTTTAATGTTAGTAGTCTTGAAGTAGAAAAATGACTGATCCTTCATTTTTAACTAATATTTAGTAATTATGGAGTTTTTTGCTCTAGACATCTGGGAGCTAATTTTCCCATAGGATGAGTTTCACAAAAGCAATCTTAATTGGGTAAAATGGACAGCTATATTGCCAGATCTAGTTTGAAATTTGTTGAATAGACCTAAACCGCTTTTAACTGAGCTATAAATATAAAAGTATTATAAAATGGATATATAAAAAATATCTGATTGAGTGCTAAATACAAGTATGAAAATTTAGCAAAAAGTGAATCATCGCAACGATCCAAGTTAAAAATAATCTGCTTCTTCTTTATGATATTTTGAAAACTCGTAGCTGCATGTTTTTAATTGTTATTTTTGAAATAAATTTTAAATATCCCTGAGATAGAGGCGAGTCTTTGTTCCCTTGTTGTGATATAAATGTAGTTCATTTTTCACAATTCAATTATTCTTTTCAATTCTTTAATGTTTTCAAAATCCTTAAGTTCCGATATGATCACATTAAATCTCTTTTATTGTATTTCAAATTTTCAATGTTATTTTTCAGAAATGGCAGAATTTTTTATATGTATTTTTTAATGTCTCCTAGGTACTGCTTTGGGATCAATTGGATCAGCTGTTAAAATTGCGTTTCCTGGCAATCGATTTGTGAATCTTCTCATTTGGATTTTTCGTTTTCTACCACCTTTCAGTTTGTCAACTGGATTTGCGAATCTTTTTGCAGTTGCTTATCCAAATGCCTTTTGTGAAAGTATTCCAAAAGGAGATTTGGAATTTAACTGTAATCCGTCGAATCTAGACAAAACTAATCCATTGTTTAGGTGCTGCAAAGGTAACAGACTTTGCGACTTTCATAGTTTTTTTAATTATGTTATGCTTATGTTCCTAATAATACGTAATACATAACGTTTTCAAAAAGAAGAAATGCCCAAGCTCAAACTTAACATAAGCAATAAACCACAACTTAAATCATACACTTAGGGTTAGCTTGAATGAGCTGCATTATAGGTTCAAAACTTCTTTTAGATGTAAATCTGTAAGAATGAGAGCATCATTCATACACCCACATTCATTCACAAGCGCATCACGTCGTCAAGTTCCTACTGAAAATCCTACATGACTTTTAAGAAATTGATATATAAGGTATTTAGAATGGTAGTAAGTACAAAAGAAGAGTATCTATGCATAGTATAAAATAAAGTCTCCTGAAAGCGCCTGTATGTTTGAAAGAGAAAAACGAGAGATATTTAACTGATAGTGGAAATATTTATACCATTTTGTAGGGCATTTATTGGGAAGGTTTTAGTATATTAAAGTCATATCAAAATAAAAAAAGGATTTTTATAATTGCGTTTTTAATTATTTTCCTACTACGATTCGCTCATTTGTAAAGCAGCAATATCTGTGATTTGTACTTATCCGAGCATGTGCGAAACCTCAAACTGCCCATGTCATATCGCGTGGAAGCTAGACTTAAGATTAAAGCTAATTTTTTCTCTTGGATGTTATGCCACGGGCAACGCTGTGCGGGTACTACTAGTACCAAATAAATCTTTCTTTAACTTATCATTTCTATAGGCAAGCTAAGCTCACAAAATACTAACTTATTGAAAGAAAATAACTCTTTCATTTTATTAAATGTCGTGAAAAATTTCGCAGTTGACATGCAAATGTTTAGAAAGCAATTGTTAAAATTCAGAGGCTCAAAGAAAAGAATGAGTGATTGTTAATGAGTTTACTAATTCCTTTGAAAAACACCAAATTGAAAGGCCCTACATACATTATACAAAACATTTTTTAGACTTACTTACATTCAAGGTATCAATTTTCGTTTTCCAGAGCTTGATAATTAAGTCGAACTCTGCTGCCTTCCTGTGGTATTCATCAACAAAATGTATTGTATCAGCAGTGATGAATCATCGATTCTTAATGTGTTTAATTAGGAAATTATCTCTGTTTTATTACCTTATTTATAAAAAGATATCCAAAGAAAAAATTTTAAATAATACCATTTTCTAAGCCATTAGTATTTATTTTCCTTTGAGAGAATGTGAAAGCATGATGATTCTAATAGAATATCCCCAAATGCTATGGCGTTTAGACGAAAATGGAGGATAAAAAAGAAGCTGGATGAGCGTCAATGTGTAATTTTCTCCACGACGTGTTGGATTGTTACACTTTTTTAACGAAAAAGAGAATTTAACGAAAATTTCACTGTTATTTACACGGCATTTTCTTCATGCATATTAAATAATTTTGTGTACAATTTCAAACTGCTCTGTGGTGAATTTCGCATATCCAGGATTTCTTAATCCTTGGCATTCTAATATAAGGTAGCGTTAATTTAACTCTATTTTGTAAGTTTGTAATTTTTGCGTTTGAAAAACGCATTCTAAAATTATATTTTATGAGTTCTTTTATAATTTTGCTAATTGCAATTACAATTTTGTAGACTTCGTATACTTTTATTTATTTAATCGAATCAAGATGGGATAGATATGCTTTGTATTCAAAATCATTCAGTGATACTAAATATTTGCTGAAGAGTAAAAACGTGCAGAAAGTTCATCTGCAAAATTCATACACCATGGGCCAAAATTCATACACCACAAAATATGTGGATTGATTGTTAAAACGATAAGCAAGAAAACTGGAAATAGATATAATCCATTATTTTTATAAAATTCTTCATTTTTATTGAAGTATGATTCTGATTTTATTCATAATATTATAAATATTACATTTTTCTTTTTATAAGAAATGTTTATTTCCACCAATATATTAATATCTCAGCTTTTGATCAATTATCTGGTCTAAACATTATGATTACCCATGGGGGCAAAATATCTTCATCTTGGTATTTAATTTGTATTTTAAGCTTAGTAAGGTGAGACGTAATTGACATTTTCTTTGATATTCTGTGGAATGAAAGATATGTTCTTACACCATTTCTGGTGATAATAGTATTGAATAATTAGATACTGTATAATTTACCGATAGTCTTATTGGTGTTTCCATAATATCAAGGCTCATGCAACATAATAGATAAGAAATATTACACCATTCCATGTTAAAATGTTGAATATAATATTCCTCAAGCATAGGGGTTTTTTTTGGGGGGGGGGGATCGTTTATTTTTTCATTCATTTTTTTTATGCTACTAAAGTGTTTCCTTTTCTTGTGTCTCTTTCAGAGGTGTGTGGAGATAACTGTTTTAAACTAATCTATCCCATCACCTGGGATGAGAATGGTTGTGGACGTGAGATATTCGCATTGGCATTCAGTGGCTTTATTTATTTTGGCATTTTGATTCTGAAAGAAACACCTTATTGGACTTATTTCTCCCGAGGTCTAAGATATAAACTAAGAGGAAGGAACACAATTCCTATCCCGCAATTCATGCAACAAGTAAGTGTTGTTGAAGATACTGAAATTCTCCAGGAGGAAGAAAGAATTCGGAACATGATAGCGACTCGTCCCTCATCCGGGGAGGAAGCCTTATCGGTATTAAACTTGTCAAAACAGTTCTCGAATTTTTATGCTGTCAATAGGTTGTCGTTTGGCATTCGTCAGGAGGAATGTTTCGGTCTTCTAGGAGTGAACGGAGCTGGGAAGACAACCACTTTCAGGATGCTGACTGGAGATTGTGAACCAACCAGTGGAAATGCTTTCATTCGGAATAGTTCAGTGCTAACAGATTTGAAAAGGGTAATATGTTTATGTGAAGTCCATTTTTATTAATTGAATAGAGATGGAGTTTAAAATAATTTATTTGCTATGTGTAGAGAATTTACATAATTTCAAAAATTCGAAAAACTGCAAAAAAAAAAAAAAATCTTCTCCGTGATCTCTAGATATGTCTTTAATAGTTATCTGCCCCTCTCCTCTAATTTCTAGAGATTTTGAAAACTAAAACTTTGCCAAAAACTTCAATCACAGCAACAGAATCAATTTCACCCATCTTTATTGTAAATTAATTTCATAACTTTGCAAGCATAGCTAACTAATCAAAATGCTCTATCATTATTTGAAAGTATAATTAAAATAATATTTCTTTTCTTGTGATAAGGTAAAGTTTATCAAAGTTAATTAACATGACTAAATTAATCTAATTGATACTAGTCACCTTCGGTAGCCAGCCTTTAGTCAACTTTATTTATAGTATGAATATAGTCATGCAGATCAATTTTGGTGAAAATCCGAAATCATTTAGAATAATTTGTAATGCATATAGACATTGTGACTCAGATATTTATTTATAAATAATTGAAAAGCTGAACAAGAAATATAGTTTTCAAATTTCTTGAAAGACTACTTTGTTTAACTATACCCTGATCCCTTCTTCATAATTTCTTATCAATATTTGCCAAACTAAACTTCTTTTTTAGAAGGATGCACGTTGGAGGATGCTTAAGTTTTTTGAACTGCTAATTTTATATTTTTGTTTGTTAAGGCGACTCAGTACTTAAAAAATCAAAAAAAAATTTCATGGGCTCATGTGATAAATTGAATTTTTCTAAATGGGTTTGTTAAATTCTACAGTGGTATTTATATTTTCTATTAAGTATTGAAAAAAATTTGTTGCCTCACTTACTTTTCTGATCATCTGCTAAAACAGAACTCGATATAAAATGAATTATTATAATTTTCTACCACGCTCGAACTCTTAGAATTAATTAAACTGTAATGAAGTAAGTCGATTTGTCTACATGCCATTTTCCTTATAAGAATGAAAGTTTTAAACTAGAGATTTTTTAGTTTTTGTTTATTTGCAATTTTCGACGTATTATGGCTTCTAAAACAATGAAAATAAAAGCGTTCCTATTTTCATATATGCTATTAAATTATGTTTGTAGTCGAAACATGCATTTAATCAACTCCGAGATATGTATTTATTTTTTAAGTTGTTATTAATATTTTTAAAATATTAATAATTCGTAGGAGGGTTTTTTTTTTCATTGAACATTCATTTTTTTTCATTAAACAGGCATTTTATTTAGATAAAATTTTTACACTTTTTTCTTATTTTAAACAATTTAGAATAACGTAATTAACATTTTATAAAAGTTACAGAAAAATTGGATGAATTAATTATCATGATATTGATGAATGAAGACTTTAACCCATTTTTTTCCATGTTGTGTTTTTGCTTAAATAGTATTATACAAAAGCCTAAGATCTTATTAAAAATTAAAGTAGTGGTGTGAAATTTTTTGTGAATGTTCTAAAGTATATGATTTATAAATATTGCTACGGAATTAGCTCTAAGATACTGGGAATTTGTTTTAAAAATTCAAAGGCAAAAGTGGTGCCTTTTTCAAAAAATTTTTTTGTGTATTTCACAATAAAAACAATTATAAAATCTTAAATATCATTAACAGGAGGATATCCAGAGCAAATTTTATATTAATAATAGTAGTTACCTGAAATTTCGTTGCAAAATCTGGATTTTCAAAAATGTTTTAAAGATTTAAAAAATACTAAATTTTATTTTTAAAAAATTATATTTTTCAAAAATTTTAGAAATAATTCAAATGTTTTTGTGTTGAAAAGTTATAGAGTGCTATTCTACATAAAATACAATTAAAATATAATTCCAAACATTGAAATTTAAAAAAATTGTTTAGATGGTACCATGCCGACTTAAAAATTAAAATCTAAGTTTGATTAGGAAGACAATTTAATAACAATGACTTGCACAGAATAATGCTTATTTCTAAAATTTTATTCATAAAATTTCAGCGGATATTTTATGAGACTTTATTTGCGCTTCTTATTAATTCAAAACGTAATTTGCATTTTTGTTCATTTAGTATATATAAAATAGTATATACTTCGTAGTATCTAGAATATCAATATTTAATGATGTACAACATTTGACTACATTATCCTTTATTTATATATTTAAAAAATATATAAACAGCACCATTTATTGGCTAGAATAAGTTATATGAGAGCTCATAACCGTAAAGTATGTCATCTGTCGCTACACATTTTTCGAGAGAAATTTCAGAAAAAAATCTACTTCACTATTCATACATCATGCGTGGGAAACCACAACAAATATCCTATTCCCAATCATTTACTGGTTTTGTCAATTTTCAATTTAGTAAAAATTTATGACGTAAAGATACATCATCAATGATCATCTGTATCCTTCCCTTCCTTTTCGCAAGACGTCGAAGAAAAAACATTCTTTGGCAGAGTTTCCAGTCTAAATAATTAGAGAAAATTTGCCAACTCGATAATTTGAGCATATTGTATATCTATTGTGCAAGAGTGATTTAAAATAACATTTTCACATGTTAATACGATAAGATATAGTTTATCAAAGTTGGTTGATGATACTAAATTAATGCTATTAATACGGTGGGGCAAGCAGCTATTTGTCGATGGTAACAATTTGAATCAATAATTTTTGAACTTTTACTTCGCCTAAATATTTTTCAGATAATAGTTTCTGTAATTATCGCCAATTAAATTTCAAAGTTTCAAAAACCAAAAACGAAAATATAATTTTAGATATTGTCTGTATTTAAAATGACTGACTGCGTATCAAACAATTACAGCATTTTTTTATCACACGTTACTGATAAATTCTTTTTTCTTCTTTTTCACAGTTCCAGTCTTACTTGGGTTACTGTCCACAATTCGATGCACTGATTGATCGCTTAAGTGGGCGAGAGATGTTGATGCTTTTTGGTCAACTAAGAGGTTTAACTGATCTTAGTTTGCTACAAATAGTAGATAAATTGATCAAAATGACTGATTTAACTAAACATGCCGATAAACAGACGCAGTTTTACAGGTGGAGTATCTATAACTATTTCTAGAGTCGAATAAAATTATTTTCTCGTACATTAAGCATCCAAAGAAACATTATTATAATTGTAAAAGAATTTGATTCGGATTTTGATTAAGTCCTCATTTTAGATCGCTATGAGTTAAAAAAATGTCAGTTTGATGTAAATCACAACATTAATCTGTATAACACATTGAAATAAAGATTCTTAAAAACTAGCAAAGAATAGGTAGGAAGAGAAAGAAGGTAAATGAACATCAGATTTTCTACTATAGGCATTCTCTCTAACACCATAAATTAATTTTAAAAATTCCATTTGCATTCTTTATTCCACTATTTCCTTCTATTTCTCAGCAATTAATGGCAAATTGAAATATCAAAGAAATTGTAAAATCAAGCAATAATAAGCGATCTCCATTGAAATAAAGACTTTATATCAAAATGAAAAATTGCGAAATAAAAGGAAAACGATTTCAAAAAGCTGGAGAGCAGACGATTTTTATAAAAATAATAAATTCAAAATTTCTTTCAGTAACAAACGAAAAAGAAAATAATAACGATTTTTTAACTTTTTAAAAATGGTTCTAAACTGTTATTATTATTTTTTGCAATAATTTTTTTAAAGGAAATTGGAGTAATGTTTTACTTTAATTTTTGAATCAATATTCAAGTGCTGATTATTAATTTTTTTTAATTTGTGTGGTAATTAAGTTGTTAAAGTTGTTAGCGAAAGTATTGCTTTTGAGTTTTGGTTTACTAACGACAAACTGGAAAGGAAAATAATAGATTTAATAATAGATAATAATAGATTCAATCACAATTTTTAAAGCGGTACAAAAGACATTTGCGGCAAAAGTGAAGTTTAGTGTGCCCTTTGCTGCGCCAACGATGCCAAGTCACCAATAAAAATGGCGGACAAAGTAAACAAATACTTCTTCAGAACAGTTACGGCTACCACTTTCCTCAATATACTTATGATTTTTTTACTGATAAGGTTTGTTTTTTTCAGACTGGCTGCGCCTGTCTGTTGGGTGCAGAGCAAACGTTAGAGCATGTGATGCCTTTGGCATCTGACGAAGGCACCGGGCAGAATTTTTTAACTTAAAAAAAAAAAACATTCTACAGCATCGCTATCAGCGGAAGCGAGAACCTAGTAGCTTTGCTAGCACATTGAACATAAAGACTGTGTGGATAGCAGGAACAGTACATAATCAATAGAAAAGAAAAAATAAAGGACATTAAGGAATGGATTTCAGAGGAAATTTTAAAGAATTAATGCACTTGCTTGATTTATTTAATCAGTTGTCTCGGCAGGGTACGATCGGGATATTCCTATAAAGAATCGGCGTATTTTTTCTGTTATCGCGACGTTTTTTTTTTCTTTGTCTACGCCATATGCACTCTACCATGTAGCCTTCGAATTCTCCGGCTACATGGTTTGTCCCTTGTAAAGATCTTTTAATGGCACTCCAGGTTCCCTCGATAGAATTTGTGTGGGCTCCGGTTTCCGGGTCTTTAAATGTTAGACTGTGGTTCACCGTTAAATTCTGATAACCTTCATTATGGAGACAGTTATACGATGCCCAGCAGTCTGAAATTATGGTACGTCTTTTTTATAACTTCAAGCAAAACACCTGCACTTCTTTTAGGCACTGCTTCAGAAAACAGTCAATCGTATATCTGACTAATCCTCCAAACACCCACTGCCCTTCCGCTCGCTTTCCTCTATTGTATTTTCTCTTACCAAACTTACTTTAATCAATTTCAACAATCTTTCCAATCCCACCGATTTTCCCATCAAAGGCTAAACAAGCATTAAGCCTCACACACTCCTCTACAAAAATTCACCCAATCAGTCACCGCTCTTGCTGCAACATTCAAATTCCCAATATTTTCACGCCTCATTCGGTTTAACCACATATACGTCATGCATAAAATTATTCCTAAATCCAAATTACTTTTATCGAACCAGGAGCCCTTTCGTACAGACCTTTAAATATGATGAGGATTCAATCCTTTCTTTCTGTAATACCAGATCTTTTCATAGATTCTCTCATCCAAATCAATCAATTTCATATTCTCACCACACACCGCACATAGAGGCAATCAAACCATTCTCCATATAAAATTTCAAACAAGCATACTTTCCTAACTTCATCAATTCGTGTATATATATATATATATATATATATATATATATATATATATATATATATATATATATATATCTATATATATATATATATATATATATATATGTATGTATATATATATATATGTCTTCCATCCCATTTTCCCGACATCCATTCTTGCAATTGCCGACATAACAAACTATCAAGGGAACCAACTGTTAGAGCATCAAAAGAATTACGGGAACTGCGAAGAATTCCATTTCAGCTGACTTTTAAAATAAGAATGTAGACGATTTCGTAAAGTGAGAATTTGAACGATTTTTTTAAACCGCATACTGACAGTTAAAAATTGCAAAAGAATAAATATTTTCTGTTCGTATTCACATTAAAAATAAAATTGCAGCGTCTTATTAGTTGTAAAAAAACTTTTGATTATAATAAAAAACAAAATTAAAATCTTTAATCGATATTTTTTTATTATTTTTAATTCAACATTTTTTATAAAATAGTTGTAGTTCATGTACAACTCAATCATTGTAAAAAGTAGAAAACAAAACAGTATTAGGATTGCTAGAAGAGCGTTCCGTTGGGTTGCCATATTGGCGACAAACTTCGAGGGCATACTAACCTTCACTTCAACCGACATTTGCTACTATTTCTTCTGTGCTCCCCAAGATAGTGGAGTTTTGCTAAGTTTTTGGAAAATTGGTATGAGTTTGATGTGCTTGGCGAGAAAATTCTTAAGTATTACCTCAATCTGTATGTATGTAAAAAATGAACACAATAATACAAAACTGCAATAAACTAAAAGAATGAATATTGGCATTTATCTTAACATCATAATTACAAATACTGAAATTGAAAGATTTTTCTGTAGAATAAAGCGACAAATATTATCATCCTGTATTGAAAGACACAGTTCATGCATCCTTTTTATGAATATGGTACTATTTTAATTCGATTTTTATCCTAATAACAACATTTATTTTGGACAGATGATTCTTTATAACATTTATGAAAAAAAATGCTATATCACCAATGTAATAATAGCATGATATATTTTCTTAGTGGTGGAAATAAAAGAAAACTATCTGTTGCAATCGCTCTCATCGGATCGCCACCTTTGATCTTATTGGATGAACCTACAGCAGGGGTTGATCCTGTGTCTCGCAGAAAGATTTGGAGTATCCTCTCACAAGCACGAAATAACACAGGAGCTGCAGTTCTACTTACGACCCACAGGTATAAATATATTGGGGTTTTTTTTCTGTAAGCAGTTCGTATTATAGTGTGTTTCCTAGGTGGGGGGTTGTCAGAAATAATTTTTTTCATTTTAACAGTTTGTTATTGAGTCATTTAGCACGGTATAACAGCCAAATGAGGCCGTGAATGTTGTCTAACATCTAATTAAGTTGCTTTACATTTTACTGGGGCGTCGCATTCGCCTTCATGCACAGCAGATTTCAAAATTAAATCAGAGTAATGAACTTGATATGAGTCAAGAAAGAATGAAATGATTCCATTATTTTAATTTAAATCAAGCATCTTTTTGTATACGAAGGCGTAGAAATATTTTTATTCTTTCATCCAAATTTTCAGATTTATAGTATTTTTTCATCCAATTAATCTTTACTTTAATTATTGTAATTTTTGCCTTAATGATATAAATAAACATATTTTTGTTTCATTAAAAAGTACATTTAGAGCCAACAATACTTTAAGACGACACTCTAAAAATTTCGCAACAATGGTGGGAGAGCTTATTCATGAAACTTCTTCATAATAAATAATAAATTGCAGTATACATATAAATTTAATTACAGATATCTCGTTAAGTACTTTAATAAATTATTGATATTTAAAATATGAATTAATTAAAACAAATTATTGTAATTTGCTTTTTTATGCCTTTGAATACTGCCTTCTTATTTTTTTAAATCAATGATTTTTTATATTAGAATATGACTGTAAATATATTAATAAGCAGTAAAATAAATTGCGTGCTTTTCTTTTCTTTTTTTTTTTTTTGAGACGCCAAATATTCGATGTGAGTAAAATTCATAGATGTCCAGTAAACATAAGAGTACTTTTGTGACAGCAATTAAAGGAAATCAGGATATGTCCTGATTTCAACTATGTTTTCTTTATTACTTTCATTCTTAATGTAAATTTATCATTTGTTTTTACAAATCTTTTTAATTGGCTTGTTATAACATATGCAAAAATATATGCAAAAAATTATCCTCATACTTAATTTTCGTTTTATCAAAAATAACCCAAATAATTATTATATCAATTGGCATTAATATTAGTGATTATGTAATTAGACTTCAAAAATTAATTGTGATGACTTGGTATTTGTCATTGCCATGAAAAGAGGTGTCACAGTTTTCATGGCACTTATGAAAACTGCATTAGTTTATCTATGTCTGTATTGCCTTATAGATAATCCTGTTTCTTGTTTAAGAGTAAATAATTTTTATAAATTTTCGAATGTTAACAATTTTTAACTTTAGCAACTGTATAGGTGAGTAAATTAGACACAAATTAAAGATAAAGCTATACAGCCAACTGTAAACAATGAATGTATTAAATTGAATGAATGCGATAAATTAAAATATTCTATAAATATTTATAAATTTGTTAAAAAAATCGAACTGAATGAATTCATCTTTTTTGAATAAATTATTTATACACGCTATTTCCAAAACGATGTCTTTTCATTTTGTGACTACGAAATATTAAAATATGTTCCTGAAGAGCATTCCTTTACAACTTCTATTTAATTGAGAACATTATCCCTCTATTTTAAAAAATAAAAGCCACTCAAAACCACAATTGCCTTCGCATATTATTATTTTTTAAGTAAAAGGCTCGTGCTACATTAGGAACAGTTTCAATGAAATTTTGAAATAAAATTGCAATAAGTACTACTTTATATCAGAATTTAAAATGGTTTGTAGTTTGTAGCACCTCTTTTTCCCCTTGAGAAGAGAGCGCAACCTTGTGGCATTTTACAGAAGGCAAGCAGTTGAACGGGAGACCTGCATCCTGAAGTCGACTTTTTCCCTATGCGCAACCCTTGCTCTAACGCCGAATGCTATCGGTTGGAAACGGTGGAATCCCTCCACCATACTGTTTTCTTTAACCTAATTGTCTATGTGTATTTGTAAATTTTGTAGTGTACTTGTGTTTGTGGAAATTAAAACTAGTGTATTTAAAATCCGGCAGGTCATTAGAAAATCACAACACATTCATTGTAAGTTCAATTTTTTTATATATATATTAAGGTCTCATTTAGAAAAAGCAACAGTGATCAGGTTTTCTAGACGGTGAGCTATTTCTAGACTTGTAACTGCGAATCGTAGTCAGATAATAAGCACAACAACCATCAATCCCGTTTCCAGACATCCATGCTGCACACGTAGAGAGACATTTGACGTGGAGATTTAGTATGCACTGACCTTAATATACATAGTGAATAGTTAGTGTAATCGAGTTTGGGAAGAGGAATCATTACCTACAGAGCAAGATTCTACCACAAGACCACAGCAGCCTAAAAATGTTGCTTGGTATAAACTAAATGACTACTTTTATGGCAAAAAACACAATAAGAGAAAGCACGATTCCTGATCTTTGATTCTTTGTCCAAATTGAAACATTGAAATAGTAATAACCCCCATTTTTCGTTATAGAAGTTTGGAAAATTTAGTCACTTTACTGTAAATCAATATTTATTTTTTCGAATCAAAATATTTTATGATGTGAAAAGAAAAATTTTATAATTTCGTTTCCGACAGGAAATATTTTCCTCGGAAACTCTACAGTTAGAGTGAATAAGAAAATCATGTGATTGTTAAACATAAATAAAAAGGAATATATTGGAAAATAGCTATTTAATTTACTAAATTTAATGAAATCTTTTAAATCAAAATGAGTTCCTATTTTTGTTTCCAGTTGATAAAAAATTAGAAAGAAAATTATAGAAATTTTCGCTTTCCTAATATTATTAGAGAGGGGAGGGAATCTTTTAAATTTCTGAATTTAATTTATCTGAAACAAGAAAGCTCTTCTCTGGATAAAAATAATTTATTTTCTTGTAAGATTGACCACCAAATTTGCGTCCATACTTTACTTGAAACAAAGTTATGAGTTCTGCTTATCTCAAAGCATTTGCCTCAAAACTAGTGCAAGTATTATAGAAGTAATTTCCCTTTCAACCTATAATGCCTAAAAATATTACAACCATATATTCACGACATGATACAGCATTCAAATATCAAACATCATGTAGATATCATACAATAACGTGTATTAATAGGATTAAATTTTTTGGAGGAAGTAAATTATTTATATTGAATTAAAAGCAATTAAGTATTAAACAAAAGTAACAAGACAAGGTATATAATCTACACTTATATAAAGCTCAATGTGTGTGTGTGTGTTGGCGCTCTACAGGTCAGACCGTTTGATCTATAGCTACCAAATTTACATGTATACCTTGGAGGTTGGAAATGTGCACCTGGGGTCCCTTTTTTTGAATTTTTAATTATTAATTAAAAACTAACTTTTCCACCAAAAAAATTTTCCATTTTCCCCACCGCAAATTGAGTAAGGCTTCAGTTTTTTTTCTCCCAACAGTAATGAGGCTAGGATTAACATTTTTCGGCCGATTATTTCAAACGATTCTGTTTATTTTCTTAATGTTTGATGCATTTTAAATTAAACATTATTAATTAATCGATCTTTCAGATTCATTCTGAAGTACTTTTGAATTAAAATAAAACAGAATAAAGGAAAGTAAAAATTTCTAATCTGCATAGCGTTACCCCAACTGACATAGAAAAATTCACGCATTTGCGTTACAGTAACTGGTGTTGAAAATTCAAGCATGCGCATTGTGTTCTGATTGTTGACAACGGATTCGGACTTGATTTAAATTATTTTTAGGTTAGTTGTGTGCTTTTGTAATTAAATTGTATTTATGTTAGTTATATATTTTTTGTATATGCTTATAGTTTTAAGTATATCGTTTTTTAAGTAGTTTATTTTAAAAGATTCTGTTTATTTTCTTAGTGTTTGATGCATTTAAAATTAAACATTGTTAATTAATCGATCTGCTCATGGTGAATCTGAGAAAATTTTGTTGACAAATTCTCGATATATTACATAAATTAAGATATATATTCTTTAGTGCCCATAAAGTTTAAACGCTCAGTGACTCTGTTTTCAGTAATCATATTATAAAAAAATGCTTTGTTTCAGTAAAAAAATATTATTATATTAATTGCAGATTCATCCTTTCCACTTTAATTTAAAGCATAAATTCTACGGGAGCTAACAGAAACTCAGAGAGATACATATTTTGTTATGACTGAAGGCCTTTATAATATTATGAGTGAATTATATGGCTATCAAAATTTGAAGTTTTAAAATATTTTGATGAAGAAGTTATTAAAGTAGGAGTTGCATAAAATATTTAATTATTAAAATTTTAACGAACATTAAGATTGGCGAACCGGCTGGTATAAAAAAGCTGCTAGTATAAAATAAAAGTAGTATTTACAAAGCATTTCCATTTATAGTATGGAGGAAAGCGAAGCGCTCTGCAACCGGCTAGCCATCATGGTAAATGGTCGCTTCCGTTGTCTGGGTTCCATTCAACAACTCAAGTCCCAGTATGGCCAAGGATACACGTTGATCATTAAAGTAAAAAGAGAGGACCAACAAAATATTCAAAAAGTGGAGGCGATCAAATCTCACATTCAGAGAAATCTGCAAGGAGCAAATTTGAAAGATGATCATCAGGTAAATAGAATCAAACTTTAGTTAAATAATATTTACTACAATTTAAGAGAAAGAAATTTTTCGGCAATGTATTTCTTCTCTTAAAAGACCATAGAGATAATTTCTGTTAAGCTTTTGGTAATTTCTTTTTTATGCGCTAAAAGCAACTCAAATTTATTAACCGAACTTACTCTGTAAATACTTTGCTTTTATCTTAATTTTTTATTAACTCTATTATTTTCTATGGAAATGAATGTGTTTTGTGGAATGAGGAGTTACTATTAAGATTATTATATTTCAAGCATGATCCTATTTCGTCTGAAATGAGTTCAGTCCAATTAGTTTAATTAGATTTACATTCGATTCTTGAAACCATACAAGGGCTATTGAACAACGAGAAACTCAACACAGTTTTCTACAGAATACCAGCTAACGATCGTTCAACCGCGATGGATTTTAACGAGCACAAAATCCGAGTTCAAAGCGAAACCGAACTTCTCTTCGGTTGTCGAGATTAACATCAGATCATGGCAGGTCCATCTAAAAATTATAAATATATTTATGAATGCCAAGATCAATTTAAATAGTTGAAATCTCATGCTCCAATAGAATTCTAGCTTTAAAAAATGAAACGCAAGCAATATTGTTTGTTCTCAATATTTCTTTTTTAGAAAATGCACAGAAATAGAAAGAAAATGTATCATACTATATTTAATTTGGCGCATGCTTGCTTTCAGAATAAAAATTGTTGGACTACTTTCTATACGTTCTGTTCTCTCTCTCTCTCTCTCTCTCTCTCTTTTTTTTTTTTCTTTCAGAAAGGATACATTAATAGATTTAAACAAAATCAATTTAAAGCTTATTTTAGCTTATTTAGCTGAAAGCTTATTTTACTTCAAAATATGCATTACCAAAATTAATTTACACCAGATATTAATAAATTTATTATTCTATAACCTATGTGTTTTTTTTAAAAAATCATGGTATATTTTCATACCCCAAAAATAAGTAAGCCAAGGCATAATTCAACTTGAAAATATTCAGTGTTATAAATGTATTCTGAATAATCTTAATACTTTATTCCTCTTACCATAGCAATATTGTATTCTTCAGATAAGAATATCTTATTCCTCAAATAAAAACGAACTCATCCAATTGTTTTCCACCTTGATTTATGCATATTTAAACTTAAATATTATTTATTTTAATATAAAAATATGAATATTATTAATAAAATAAT
>JAPMOR010018079.1:513422-539762 GCA_026543865.1 Argiope aurantia | reverse complement strand
TATTATTTATTTTAATATAAAAATATGAATATTATTAATAAAATAATAAAAATTTATTATCATATAAAATATTGTTATTTATTTTAATATAAAAATATGAATATTATTAATAAAATAATAAAAATTTATTATCATATAAAATATTATTATTTATTTTATTCATGGATCTCATCAAAAAGTTAATACACAGCAAGAATTTTTGTCTTAAAGCTATATGTCCTATTTCATCCATCTAAGCTAATACGTTATTAAATGCATATGCACGCTGAAGAGCCAGGTTGGATTCCTATTGAAGAAAGTCTTCTTGTTTATAAATGGACAGTTAACATATATATTTTCAATTACAATTTTTCGAACAAAAGAAAGTATAAAATGTGGCTACATATAAAAATATCGAGGTAGAATTTTATCATCTTTATGATAATTTCTTCATCCATATGGATAGAAAAAGAAAAACTTAAATGAAAAATTACAAAAATTTTAATTTAAATATTTAAGGTTATTTAAATGCTAAAATTTCTGATGCTTCTAATCACAAATAATATATTGTTTATTTAAACATTGTAGGAAAACTGATAAATATTATTTATTTTATTCATGTATTTAATCCAAAATTTATTTTGCATTAAAACCATTATAGTATTTAACATTTTAAAAAATATTTCTAAAGGTATAGAATTTTGATTTATATTTATATATATATATATATATATTTATTTATTTATTTATTATTTTCCAGGGTATGCTTCAATATCATATCGTCAATCCGTCCATTACTTTGAGTTATCTTTTTAAGTTTACGTCGGGGATGAAGATTCAATTTGAATTAGAAGACTACCTCATCAGTGACACTTCACTGGAGCAAATTTTCTTAACTTTCGCACGTGCACAAAGAATTTGCAGATAATAAACTTTCAAAACTGTTTACTTAAACTGTGTAAATTATTTAAGGATAAAAACTATGTACTTAAATAATTGTGCAACCATTATAATTTTGAATTGTTGAAGACCGTAGCGTTTGTTTATTTTAAAATTTAACAAAGTATTAATTGTCTGAGTTTTTTTTTCACGTTTTTATTTCACTTTTTTTTTCATGTCTGAAAAGATGCCTTTTTTTTTTTAAAATAGGGCTTTTATTTATTTCTTCATGCGTTAGATTTGGAAATTCGGTACATTAACCATCAGATTACTATACATTTTTTCATAAATTAATTTCTATTAAATAATTGTATGTCAAAATAAAAATCCATCTGCATTATAAAATGCTCCGAAGCTTAAGGTTCAGAACATAATTGTTATTGAGCTCATAATATAAAATAAAAAAGCAGAACATGCAACAAATAAAACTAGAAATAATTAGAAACAGAAAATGTACAAATTATTAAGATCAAATATCATTTAAAACACGTGCTTTTTTCAAAATTGTAAAAATATTGAAAAGACTTTTTTATTTTATTTCCAAAAATAATAGCAAATGTGAATACGTTAGAGCTTTACAGAGTTAAAAGACCGTTAACAAAATTTGCAGACCAATACATTGGATGGTGAAAATCACAATCGTTTTTTTTTCTAACTTTATTTAATTAAATATCAAACAAAATTTTAACATTTCACTTTAAATTTCGAAAACATTAATGATCAAAAATTATTTTTATAAAACCTTAAAATTCAAAAAAAAATTCATTTATTCAAATAGATTTTTCCTATATTTAATAAATTTTTTAAAGTAATTTTAAATATATTTTGCCATAATACTTTTCATTACTGTTGTCATGGGAATAATTTTATGGTCTTGTTAACATCTTAATTACGTATCTTTTACATGATAAAGTTGGAATTAAAAAAAAGTGTTTATTTATTTTCCATAAATTTAAAACCAGTAGTTATTTTTACTATGACTCGATATTGCACGTGCACAATAAGGAAATACAAATGCCCTTCAAATACAGAATTTTGCTATTTAAAACAATATCAATCATTAGTTTGAATGATGGAATGTTCCTTTAAATTTTTTGCTTTTATTTTTACAGTTTTAAAATCCACTGCATCATATTGAAGAAGAAAAATTAAAATATACTCTTTGAAGTTTATTAATTGCGATGAATAGGCAATTTGATTTTTATAAAATGGAAAGTGGAATGGGAACACTCGCTAAGCGAAACTTTTTTCATAGGAATTCATGTAAAATAGAACATTGCTTTCCATTCCGAAGTAAAATGTTCAAACAAATTCATAATAATGTAATTTATTATTTATAATGCGTATTTTTTACAGGTAAATGGTCCAAAGACATTTGTTATTGGCTGCATTTCAAAATCTGGTAAAAATGAAATAGAGTATTATCATTAACACATTGACTGCCCCGCTAAATTTCTTACGATGTAATTTATATGGACACGTGGGTCATCGGCACCCCCCTCCCTCACGGCATTAAGGTATTAAGTAAATCTACAGCTGTCACTAACTATAGCTACAAATATAGATATAGTTATCACAATTGACACTTACAGCTCAAAATTTTGCTGATCTATTAGTTTGTAAACTAAAAAGTCTCAGTTCGAAGTAAGTGAAAAATAGAAATATAGCAAATTTAGGTTATAAAATAATTAAGAGATGCTCTAGAATTTTAATAGTCTAATAAATAATTGGAATTAAATTTGAGAATATTTATAGCATCGGGAACTGATTTGTTTAATACCTGAAAAACTATAATGTTTGGAACCTAATTAGACAAGATCGAATGCATCTATCGAACGCATCTATTGATTTGCTATATTGACCAATGATGGTCAATATAGCAAAACTCTTATATTATGCGCTGTTTTATTACCATCCAAATTTTACAATATGTGTTAATTCGATATATTGATAGAGATGTATAATCCACGATTTTTTGAATAACAAATAATTTTGCTATTGTTATTTTTAAATATTTGTTCCAAATATCGGTTATTTCAATCATATTATTAATTAAAAATTATTAATTTGCATTAAATATAAAATTTATTAATTGTAATTAATACTTAATTTACTAATTTAAGTAACGTGTGATTGAATTAATTTATCTATTTCAGCTTACTTCTTAAATTTAATTTTTTGTTTCAAACTAATTATTTAATTTCTTTATTGGAGTAAACCATTTTCTGAAAAATTTGAATTAAAAATATATGTCATTTCTTTAAAATGTTTACTTTGGTTCTATATTCTACCAATAGATGGCGCCAGCAGTAAAACAGAATATATGCAATCATGTCACAGGCAATTAAAAATGATTTTTATGGAATAATGCAGTCAAATGCGAATATCGGAGAGTCAAGGTCACTCCCATACAGTGGAGAGGTGACTTCACACTTTCCAGAGAAGTCTCACACTTTTCAGTGAAGTCACCGCTCCGATAAATTTCAGTGATATGCAATTCAATGATACGATAATTCCAAGAATAACCGGTTCGTTCACTTTTCAACCCATTCACAGATCGTATCGATTGTTACTTAATATCGTGATCCAAGACCTGTAATCGAAATATCACCAGTAAGATCGTATCAAGGATTTGAATCACACCCCTCTTTGAAAAGTATTGATCACTGGTATTTGTAATTTTTTGATATTGGTTATGTAATAATCGCTCGTAAAATATTCGTCATCCTTATATATAGAAGTTGGCATAGCATTAGGAATAACAAATATTTTATGAACTGTTATGTAACCAATATCAAATAATCGCAAATACCAGTGATCAATATTTTTCAAAGAGATGTATGATTCAAATCCTTGATATGATCTTACTGATAGTATTTCGATTACATGATCAAGACAGAAAGTATCAATTGATGCGATTTGTCTAATTGAAATTCTAGGCAAAATTCATTCATTCACTGGAAAATCCCTTACGCACTCATGCGTGTTTCATCAAAAGACTTCTAAAAAGCTTCAGGGGGAGAAATGTTCACATGCAGATATTCTTTCCTTTTTCAAAAAGATAGGCAGAAGCACTTCCGAAACTACTGCGTGATAATGACTATTGCTAGAAACAATAAACTGCTTATTTCATTATATGTAAACAAGATTTCATTTGCACTCAGACCTTTATTGAAAAATATTTTCTCCCCTTAAAGAAGTTTTTGCAGATATTTAGTGCTCCAAACAAATTTCATATATAATATCTCTTAAATGGATATAAACACCATAATTACTGCTAATACTAATCTTTTTCGATTATTGAAACGGTTTGATATTCACATAATTAAATCCAGTGTCCTATTAACATGAAAATAGAACTTTCACTAAAGATCGAAAAGCTCTTTTAAACGAATACATGGTTTACTTTTAAGCCCTATTAAAAATAAAAGTTATATTTTAAATGAATTGCCACTGATGAAATTATCTTCATAGATTTTTAAATACATCTTGATGATACATAGAAATGTAAATTTTTTAAACGTACATCAGAAAATTTGAAATCTTGAGATAAGTTGTACTTATCTTTTTATAACACTTTTATCTGTACTTTTTATAATCATCATCAGGTTTTTATAAACGGTCAGTTATATAATTGGCAGTGTGGTAATAAAAACTATTTTGTTTATTAAAATTTCTAAGTTTTTATTATAATATTAATTTTCTTTTCAGCGTACTGTGAGTCACTCCTTAATGGAGAAAGCTGTAATGTTCATATTAAAATTTACTTTAATAAATTCTTTTTCTTTTTTCAATAAACAAATTGTTTTAAAATATTTTATTTTAAATGCAAATAAATAAATTTCCTCTTTAATTTGAAGCTTTTTTTCTTTCTTCTTCTTTTTTTTTTTTTGCAACAAAGTGTGCGAAAAATAAATAAAACAGAAATAAAATAGATAGATTCAAAAATATAAGATCCCATAAATTTCCAAAATAGTTAGTCCAAAGCTGTTTGCTAAAGTCTCTGCGTCTAAATTAAATTTTAAAAAAAATCGAATAAAAACTAAATTCTTGGAAATAAAGGAAGGTGAATCGATGAAAAAGCGTTGTAATCAGCCTTTAAACTATCAGTCTGTATATTCCGGTATGTAATGCTTGCACATTATTTTTATTGGAATGATATAATAGAGTAAATAAAATTCATCGTGAAATTCAGGTTAATTACAAAATATTTATCACTTACTCCAATCCACATTATTAGAAGAAATCCAGAGCTTCCGCTGTATTGCGCAACGTTGTGGAGCATGAATAATACTTACCTTCGAAAATAACTTTTTCGGAACTTTCCTTCAGAATAAAAAATTTGTCTAGTGAATTGTTTGACATTAATTCAAATTAAAGAAATCATTAAACTATTGTAATACTCCTGGGATTCCAAATTCCAGTAATTTGCTCCTCTATAACAATCAATTAAAAGTTTTGTGTTTATTTTCATAATACACAAATGCCAATAAACTTCAGAAGTGTTTTTATGAATTGTATTTTTCAAAAGTGTAAAAATTTTAAAAACATTATTTTGTAAACAAAATATTATAAACATTATTTTGTTAACAAAACATTATAAACATTATTTTAAACTGAAACTCTATTCTTTATTAGGCTTGTTAATAGTTTAACATCTTAGATTTGAAATTCTTGGAATGTTAAAATTCTAAAAAATCTGAAAACTTCTACTTTCTAATTCATTGCATTGAACTTCTTGTTGTTGCTTGTAATGTGGTTTAGAGATAGGAAAGAACGTTCAGCTGTAAGATACGAGTTTTTCGTTCACCATTTTAACCCGTTGGTTTCAAGTCTTCGTAAACGAACGATTTTCCTTTTTCTGAGTTACGAGTCTGCTTTTTTCGTTTTTGAACGAAAAACATAAGATTTGCCTTTTTCTTTCGTTGTCTCTGTTAACCAAACTGGTACTTTCGGTTGTACTGAATGTAAATGGTGGCCATAATAATGGGGAAATATGACGCATGCGAAGTTATTTTTCTTTCATTCTCGGAAGTTTTTAGTGAATGAAGTGATTTCAGTATTTCACATAAACACCAGGGATGTGATAGACTCTCTGTAATCAATTCTTCCTTCTCAGTTTTCAGTTATTTTTGACATTCTAAGTATTAAGTAAGTAAGTAAGGGCTAGAAATCAGACATGTTTCTTCGATTTTGACTTATTTTAGAATGAGCCTTTTGGATCGGCATGTCCGACAACGTCTAAACGCCTTTCCGTTGACGTTCAAGAAATGATAATCGATGATAAAAACGAAAAGATAAATTCATACGAAAACTGCTTCCGCAAGGAAACATACATGATGTATATTAAACTAGTAGGGATGGATTTGGAAAATCATTGCCGCAAAGAAAGACAAAACAGAATGAAGTTTGAAATGAAAAAAAGTGAAGATGTATATGGAAGAGAGAAAGATCCCTATAGATAAGAATGCCAGATTCGCAGATCTCAATGGACAGCACATCTCGAAAGGAAATCATGCGGAACACTTAAATGGTATAATTATCCAAAATTTCTGTTTCTGCGTATATGCGGAAAAATGTAGCACATACCTTAAAAACAATCCATTAAATAGTAAAGATAAATTCAAAAAATAACTAAACGTAAAGCAACAAAAAAATACCTCCATCCAAATGCAAAAAGAGCCTATCTCAACGCAAAATAAATATCATGATTTAGCAATTACTGTAGACCATCCAACTAATTGGAACGAAAACGTAATAAAACAAATACCCCTAAAATGCTTAAATTTACTACAAACTGCCATAGAGTTCTTGAGAAATTATACGAAAACGTCTCAATCAAAGAAACAAATTTAAGTAATGGTTACATCAAAGTGTTTACTGACTCAGCTGAAAGTCACCAAAAAACATTTTCAGGAATATTGTATAGGAGACAAATTTGAATTTTAAATTATGCAACTGAAAACTTCTAGACCAGTAAAAGCTGTAATCAAAGAACTGCATATTAACCATATGGTAGACGACATAAAGGAGCGCCTAACTGAAAAACGCTTTGCAGTAGATAGACTTATGAAGCTTACGCAAACAAAACCCCGACGCTCCCCATCAATATTTCTCATTGAAGTGAGGTGAACATCCAATTAAAAAGATATTTATAAAAAAATATACATAAGGTATTTAAAAGTCACTATCGAAGAATGCAAGGGTCGAAACACCATAGCCCAATGCTATAAATGTAACCTCAAACTAAAACAAGAACGCAAGATGTCTTAAATGCCAGGGAGAGTATGAAACAAAAGATTGTCATATTGAGGAAAGAATTGAGTCCCCTAAATGTATAAATTACATAAAAATAGAGTACATTACATCTTACAGAGGGTGCGAGCATTTCCAAAGTTGAATCAAAATCTCAATCAAACCACCAATATACGAAACAAACTCAGCCCGAAAACCAATAGTCAGGAACAACGTGAGCTACGCTGAACTTTTTAACAAAAATTCTGTACAACAGACGGCATCAACAACAGCACCCGCTCGCCCAACAAGGAAATCCTTTCCTTCCACTCACGCGGATGGTCACTGCAATGCTTGAAATCAATTTACAAATTAAAGAAATATGGCACAATATAAAACAATATATAACAATGGCACAAGAGCTTAAAAATGCAATCAACGTTACCGACAAATAGTGAAATCTTACTCAGAAGATCAGTGTAGGTAACCTTAATAATGTTTAATGTTCATTACCAAGTCTCATAAAATTGTGTTCTGGAACGCAGACGGAATCAGGTGATAAATCAATGAATCAACTCAATGAGCGAAAACTGTTTATAAATAAGTATAACCCCGATTTTATTTTATTTCAAGAGACCTACCTGAGATCTGGTCGAAAAATCTACATCACAAACTATGCACCGTATTATAGCTATCGCAAAAATCATTACCCCGCTAGATCAAGTGAAGGTACGGCAGTAATTGTCAAAAATTGTATCCTCCATCACCAAATAATTCCTCAAATTTTAAATTGCGTTGAAGATTCACTAATTCCCATATTCTCCAAAAATAGTGATCCTATCACCTTAACTTCTATTTATGCGCCCCAGGTGTTGTTTGAAGACGAGGAAATGCCGATGAATGAATGTGATGACGATGTATGTATTCCATTTTTGTAAACTTTTAATATAACACTGTGTTACAAATTTCGTAATTTCTTTCTGATATTTTTTGTTTAGTGCTTGAGGGAAACTTCTCAGATATTTATTGAAAATGATATAGAGGCTATGGAATTCTTCAAAGACTTTGATAATGCACGTATATCGTGGAATTTTCTAAAGAAATTTGTAGTAATGTTATATGTTATTAGAAATTCTGCAAATTTTTTGGGGCTTTTCCTTTATTAGTGTTTGAGCGAGATTTCACAAGTTTTTCGCGAAAATTCGATTGAAGACTTGGAAGCGATTTCAATGTGTGATAGTGATGTATGTATTTCGCTTCATTCTGGAATTTACTGATATGTACAATTATTCTGCATGAAAATTACCATCTTAAATCTTATTTTTTTAGGTTTTGAGTGAAACTTCACAATTGTTTAACGACAATGAAATCGATGGAATAGATGATTGTTTAAACGACTTTGATGACGATGATGTATGTTTATCATTAAATTTTTCAACTTGCCTAAATTATTTTATATTTATTCCAGTTCAAGTATTTTTACTTTTTTTAGCTTCCTCAGAGTGAGACATCGCAAATGTTTTACTATAATCCTATGCCTCTTCCTCTCTACTATCAAGTAGGATCTGGATGTGAGGTAAATAACGAAAGAGTTTTAGATTTCTGACTTCCTTTCTATTTTTCTCGTGGATATTCATTTAACATTAATTTTTAGAACCAGCCTGGATCTTCGACACGTGGCCTTGCCTTCCTGGAAAATGGTTCGTCCGAGAACGTAGGTATAATTAAATGTCAAATTCATACACATTTTCTCTCTATAAATACGAGCAGCCTTATGTTATGATTATCACCCATCTAAAGTAAATATTTTTTTCCAGCTGGATAATGCGGTAATCGTTGACGAAACAAATAGGAGGGTCAATCAGCGATACAACGCAGAAGAGGTGATATTTAGGGCTAGAATAGAGGAAGAGAAAATACAAGCTAGGCTTCAACGCACTCCCTTGGTTGCAGCAGTTGAAGCAGTGAGGGCTCTTTTTAGCCTACTCATTTTGCGTTGTACGCAAAATCTAAGGCCTTCTGATCTTATTCGCTTTTGCTTCATGGCAATAGGATTCGAGAGGCCTGTGTCAACGGTTCTAATGCCGGTATCCGATGTGACAGTGGAAATAATTGTTGCACCCATAATGCGGGTGCTTCAATCCTACAAGGAACTAAAACTGAAAGATGGCGTCAATATTGACATCATCATCATTCACAGGGACATAGGTGCAGGTGGCAACCGCCGCGTCATCAATATAGAAACTGATCGTCTTAAAAAACGATCAGTTCTATCGATACCGACTGACAAGGAGAGGTTATGTTGTGCTAAGGCCATTTTATATGCTTTAGCTCACCTGGAAAATGACCGGGCTGAAATAAACTCCATGAAGGATAGAAGAAGGCCAGCTCTTCTTAACAGAGCCAGAATTCTTCACAAGGATGCAGGAGTTCCTTTAGGACCTTGTTCTTATTCAGAAATCAGGACATTTGAAGACTTCCTCAACATTCAAATTGTTGTCATTTCTTCTGAAAGTTTGAACAAGGTAAGATTTGATAGTTTATCTTTAGATATTGTTTGCTTGACAAAATATTATAGATTTGGAAAAGCGACTCGTATAACTTTTTATTCTCTTCATTTCTAAAGGTTTCTTACAAAGGCAGAGACAGAGAACGACGCATCAATCTGTGGCTTCATAATGGGCATTGCGATGTAATTAAAAGTCTTAAAGGGTTTTATGGCTACGATAACTATTGCGAGTCATGTGAAAAACCCTTTATGAATCTTGAAGACCACAGATGCCAGTTTGTGTGTCTCATCTGTCTCGGGAAAGATTGCTTACCCGGTCATCCCCAACGTTGCTCCGACTGTGAGTGACTTTGCCGCTCTTCCAGTTGCTTTGAATGGCATAAAGCAACTTCTGAAAAAAGACAGAAATCTTTATGCGATAAGGTAATGACTCCATTTGTATTGATAAAATGCTTTTGACGAAAGATTAATGTTTATGCTTTTCAATTCAAAATTTATATCGTTAAATTGTTATTTTATTAGATGTACCAATGCAGAAATTGTGACAAAGTCGTATTACGGAAGATCTGCCCTATGAACATGCACAAATGTGGAACGTCCAGATGCCCTTCATGCAAGCAGTTTGTGAATGTGTCGGAACATCGATGCTTCCTGGAGGTTGTTTCACCCAAAATGCCTTCAGACAAGCTGATCTTTTTCGACTTCGAAACGGATCAGTCGTCTGGCACTCATGAAGTAAACTTTACTGTAGCACAGTATGCCAATGGGGAGGAAACAATCTTCAGAGGGTATACCGCGTGCCAAGAATTTTGTGCATGGCGTTTACTCCCATACACAAAGGATACACTGCAATAGTGCATAACATGAAGGGGTGAGTCTATTAAATATTTTTAAATATTCATTTAGTTTGCTTTTAACTATTTGCTATGTTTCAAGTTGACGAAAATACTTAAAATGCCAATTTTTTCAGATTTGATGGACAATTCGTCATGGCTTGGCTTCTGGAGCAAGGGATAGCACCATCTGTTTTACCCAATGGTTCAAAGTTTATGTCCATTGGCCACCCGACATTGAGGATAACTCTCATCGACTCCTTCAATTTTCTTCCAATGAGTTTGTCCAAACTGTGGGGTTGCTTTGGACTAAGGGAACTGAAAAAAGGGTTTTTTCCAGATCTTTTCAATAAGAGGGAAAATCAAACGTATATTGGCCCCATTCCTGACATCGCATTTTATAGCCCGGATACAATGTCTGGAGCAATGCGAGATGAGTTCCTAAAATGGCATAGGATGCAGGAAGGGGTAGAATTTGATTTTCAAAAGGAAATGCTCTCTTATTGCAAGTAAGTATTGTTTCAAGTATTATTTGTAAGTATTTTTTTTGTTAAGGATATTAAAATATTAATTTTTAATTGTAGATCAGATGTGGATATTCTCAGAAGGTGTTGTCTTGAGTTCCGGAAGCAGTTTCTCGAAATTATAGACGTGGACCCATTTTGGTAATTATTTTTAAATATTCGTCTATTTTGTTGAATTAACTTGTTTTGAAATATAAAGATTGAAATCTTTTTTTTCAGTTACGTGACCATTGCCTCGGCTTGTATGGCAACATACAGGTACAAACATATTCAGAAGAATTCGGTAGCCATGGTACCAATACAGGGATACATCAACAGCACCAATTACAGCCCTGATGCTATACGCTGGATGGATTTCATTGCAACCCAGGAAAATATTGAAATTCAGCACGCGTTGAACAAACGGGACGAAACACGAATCAACGGAGTGTCTGTTGATGGATTTTGTGAAGAAACAAATACCATCTGTCAATTTCATGTAAGGTTCTTTATTCAAATACATTTTAGTACATAGTCTGAATTATTCATTTCCTCGGCTTATATTAGAATTTATCAATAAAACGAATTCTTCTTATTCTAGGGCTGTTTTTACCATGGCTGCCCAGAATGTTTCGAAGGAGGTACTTTGAATTCCTTATCTGGCGTTAGTATGAGGACTTTTTTTGAAAGAACAAATGAATCAACAGCCAGATTAAGGAATCAAGGCTATCGAGTCATCGAAGAATGGGAACACGTCTTTAAAAGAAGATCAAATGATGACTTAGAATTACATGAATTTCTTCTAGGTCATGAACTACAAGATCGGCTTGAACCAAGGGATGCCTTCTACGATGGTAGGACAAATGCGGTGAAATTGTCCTTTGAAGGGACAGTTAGATATGTTGACTTCACTTCACTGTATCCGTGGGTAAGTAAATTTGAAAAGTTTTTATGCGTATGTTTTGTATATTGTATAAATATATTCTCTTCCTAAAATATAACTTCTCCCGTTAGGTTAATAAGTATTGTCTCTATCCCGTGGGGCATCCTGAAATCATCACCGAAAATTTCCGGAATATTGATGATTACTTCGGAATTGTAAAATGCCGTGTCTTGCCTCCCCGAGGACTCTATCTGCCTGTTCTCCCTGTCAGATGTAATGGAAAACTTATGTTTCCGCTCTGCCATTGCTGTGCTGAAAGCTTAAACCAACGCTCTTGCCATCACAGCGACGAAGAAAGATCTATAGTAGGAACATGGGTGACGGAGGAAGTGAAATTAGCCGTTGAGAAAGGCTATTTAATCTCAAAAGTAAGTAGCATTCTCTCAACCCTTGTTTGCATATTATCTTCATAAATATTTTTGGGGTACTGATATATATAATTTCAGATATAGGAGATGTACCACTTCCAGGAGAAATCCAAACGTCTCTTCCAGTCCTACATAGATCTTTTTCTAAAGATTAAGCAGGAAAGCAGTGGATATCCTTCCGATTGCACAACTGCTGAAGAAAGGGCTTCCTATATTCAGCAGTACTTCGAGAAGGAAAGTGTTCTACTGAATCCTGCTAAAATCAAAAAAAAAAAAAAAAAACTCCAGGGAGACGGCAAGTTGCCAAACTTGCACTGAATAGCTTTTGGGGGACGTAAAGTATTCTATTTTTTAATAAACTGTAATTAATAAACTATTTGTATTTGTGTAATTAGCTAATCCTTTTTTCTTCTAGTTGGGGAATTAACATCAATAAGTGCCACCTATCTTATGTCGATAGCTTACCTGCATTTAATAAGATGTTAGCTGATCCTACAAAAAAGGCAAGCCGTTTTATTCCTCTGTAATCAAATTCAACTAGAATATCTAATTTATCATTACAAATGCTCATACTGAATAAAAAAAATGTAAAGATGAATATTGATCTCATGATTTTCCTTTTTCGTAGGTTAAGGGCGTCTACTTGCCAACACCAGAAGTGGCGGCAATTGTGTGGGACAGCAAAAAAGAATTCATTCCTCAAGACATTGGCGGCTTTCACTACAGCTTGGGCTCGACTGAAGCTCTATTCAGAGTTGGATAAGCTTGGAGAAGCTGTTCTGTATCATGATACAGACAGTATTATCTACGCTAGTAGTGGTGACAATGACCCTCCACTCGAAAATTTTCTGGGAGATTTCACAGACGAGTTGGACAGTGATGTAATCACTACATTCATCTCTGGTAAATATTTTAATTTTTTCGATTGTTCTATAATATTAATGCATAAAATGCTCCCTATAAAAATTATTTTCATCTAACACTTTGTTTTTATAGGAGGACCCAAGAATTATGCATATGAAACTTCGAGTGGCAAGACATGCTGCAAAGTTCGGGGTTTTACCTTGAACTTTCAAAATAGTTTAGCATTAAATTTTCACTCAATCAAGCATATTGTATGCAGCTTGGACAGAAAGGACAGCATACTGTTAGATGATGCCGCCAAGATAACGAGAGAAGCGAAAAGAAGGAAAGTCTTCAACGCGACGCAGAATAAACTATACAGGATGGTATACAACATGAGGGTTGTAAAATCAGATCTTTCAACCATACCCTATGGATTTTAAAGCAAGTATAAGTCATATCATAATTAAAAGTTGAATAAGAGCGAGTTCCTCTTACTGTTTTTAAAATTAATTTAATTGCAACAATATGAAATTTATGAACTGATATTTTTGTATAATATACTTTCCCATTACAGACTGAATTTTATGATTTTACATGTATTTAAAACTCTTATAACTTTAACAATTTTTTTATACATAATCTTGTATATATATTTTCCAGACTGAAGACAGTTTAAGACCATGTATGCAATATCGGTCTTGCGATTCCTTGTATATTTTAAAAATTGTGGAAAAAATTTCTATTTGTATTGTGGAAAAAATTTCATTGTAATTGTATTTTTATTGTGGAAAAAATTTCATCGTAATTGTATTTTTACTGTGGAAAAAATTTCATTGTAATTGTATTTTTATTGTGCATAAAGATACATCAATATGTAATCCATTTATTTAGTCTTGCATACACATGTTTAGTTGATTTAGGGTTTCCCAAAACATTATCTTTAAAAACTTCTTGGTTAACAATGTAAGTAGGAGGCATGTTCATCTCCTTTATGGCTGCTTGAAATTCCTTGAATCCTTTTGGCTACTTCTTTCTGTTCCGAAGTAAGTCTGTGAATAAATTCACGATGCTAGTTCTTGGTATCCACTGGCCCTTGTAAGCAATTTCTCCTTCAGGAGTCCACGATAGTGTTTAATGATTAGCTTTTAGGAAATCTAAAATATTCTTAGCAGTATTCAAATACTTAACAGGGGCAGACTGTAAAATTCGAGTTGTAATGGCATCCTCTTTTATTTCTGGAAGAGTTTCTGGTTCTTGATTTTCAAGTTCTTTCATTTCCTGTTGAGGTTGTATTTTCACAAATTTTTGAAGAATTTGTAAATATTGGTGTACCTTCTCACTTTCTGGCAGATCCTTCTTAAGAATATTTTGCATTTTAGTGTCTAAATCAGATAAATGATCCACAAATTCTGCCCGATCTTCGGGTATTAATACCATTTTCTTAGTGTACTCCATTTATGAGGGAACTAATCGCAGATACAGCAGCAGGTAGCAAAAATGATAAAAACCCTTCACCACGTTGAATGAGAAGTTGTCTCTTCTTATATAGGGGTATTTTCCTGTCCTAAAGTTTCCTTAAGCTGATTTTAAAAGGAATGAGTTTATTCTTTTGTTTCTTAGTTAGAGGTACATTTCCTTGAAGCACATTCAGTGCACATTCACACAGAGCTTTAATAATATTATTTGGACATGTTTTAAAAACTGAACTCTTCGATTTAATTTTACAAATAGCTTTCAAATACTCTATCTGCTGCCTCGTACACATATTGATAACTATTCTGATCAAAAACTACTCAGCAAAAGGACTTTATATAATTTCCAAATATTTGGCAAATACCTTAGCTTTGTAGACGGCACAATGATGAAAGCGTTTTCCGTACATGTAGGGACACAACAAATCGAAAGTAGGTAAATCTCTAATTTTTGGGCATTCAAAATCCTCAAGATTTAATATTTCTCGCCCGGTCAAAAATTCTAGAAATTTCTTTTTTTCAAGTCCTTTTACGTAAATATAGGAAAATGTTTCGAAAATGATTGTCAACACACAGCGAAGAGTGTCATAAGGTAATTCACCGTCATTCCATTCGATCTGATGAAAGAACTTGGTAATCCAAGAGTAAGTACTTTGTTTCTTACGATCCAACCTTTCGAAAGAATGAGGCGATTTAAAAAGCCATCGTCCGCAGAAAGTATCGTCATTCACAGCGCACACTGCCATCTCTTTGACGATAAAACGCCCCGGAAATACCTGAAATCCTTCAAAATCTAAGACTGCTTATGTCATGGTGTTTCCATAACGAAATGATTAACAAGGCTGATATACATAATATTTATCTCCTGGAAAAAGTCCAGTGCGCAGGCGCAATGAATCATCCGTTTGAGGTGTCGGATCAACAAGTAGATAGTTAAATGCTTTTGAGGTAGCATCTTCGTATACTTCTCGAAAAAATTTCACATTATTTGGGTAAATCTGGCGACCTAAATGCATGATTTGGGAATGATCGCGGGGATTTTTAAATAAAAACATGTAATGTGCATTCAATGAATATCTCGCATTTCTTTACCTTTGTGAAATATAATTTGAACTATAAAAATGATAGTTAAATTACGATGATGGCTTCCTTTAGTGAAAAGTTTGCTTAATTTATTGTCACTGGAAAGTTCTGCCATTAGATCATCGATAACAATTACAGCATTTGAAATACTATTGATATTAGAAGGCAGTCCTTCGTAAAATTCCACATTCTTCATTTCTTTGTAAAGGCTTTGATAAGCTCCATAGCACCAAATTATTTTATAAGTAAAAGGATATATCATCTGAAAATCGATTAATTTCTTCACTAAGTGTGTTTTCCCGCAACCTGTTGCTCCACCTACAAGAACGGTGCACGGGTGACGCAGATGTAATGCATTCATGATTACTAACTGAAAATTTCATGAGTGGTTGTATTTATACCAAAAAAGAACTAAATAGCTTTCAATAAATTTATTTACTGTCTAAAAATAATTCTTACACCATATCTTTTTTTCACAAATTGGTACATTCTAAAATCATTTTTCTGACAATGAGATAAATTGTTTACAATGGAATACAAAGATTGTCCTTGACATCGTTTTAAAATAAAATAAATACAATAGGCTCCACAAACATTAGACGTAAGACTTTGCATCGGTGTCGAATTCGATACCGCAGAGGAATAACGAGACACGAAATCGTGAAACAGTCGACCATAAAATGCTGGTGGCTTACCATAGGAATCAAAAAATTCAACATTATCTGCTTCAAAGTAAAAGGCTAACCAGTGTGATCCAGGCTCAGATGATATGTCGGTATTCACAACAATAGCAGACCTTTCTTTCAAGATCGGAATTGTGTCGGATGCAAATACACCACGGAAAAAGGGGGAAGTATAAGGGTCTCTTGATAAAATGTATTGTATCTGATTTCCATTCATTTTCAATTTCCAAAGTCATATAAAATATTCCTCATTTTATTTATTTCTATTACATTATCGAACTCGGCGTAAATTAACACACAGATGGTTTGTAAAAGAGCCTTTGAAAATTTAATTTCCAATCTTAAATTGCTATGCTTAATGAGATTTAAATGATCACAATGGAATACATATAATATACAAAGGTCTGGTGATAAATTGAACACAAACAATGTATTTCCCTTTATATAATCTTCTCTTGACAGAAATAATCCTCGGTCTTGTCCGAATTTATCAGTTCCAGAAAACAAGCTATTATAACCTCTGATATAATTATTTTTTATCAAAATTCATTTCGAAAGGGTTATGTGGGACTGGCTGATCATCTACATAAATTCCTATAAAATTCATGTCAAAATGTTTGAACTCGAAAGGGGATTTTTGAAATGTTCCATGAAAAGCGTCATTTTCCACACATCCTATAATGACTCTTTTGGGCATCTGTCCCACGAAAATATTATCTTGCAACATCGACATACTTCCCTGAGCAATAGAATATACTTTGCAAAGTACTCTATTAATAGGATATTTTGCTGTTTCTTTCTCTAAAGCTTTGACGTGTCCTAATATAACACCTGGACTGACACGAACTTTTCGAACTAACAAATTGATTTTTTCCAAAACAACTTTGTATCCTTCATCTCCTTGCAAGCAGAACTCAGGTTTACTTCGAATCAATTTAATTTTCACATCCACCAAGTTCAATAATAGTCTTTCTTGATGAAACAGATCACTATGTAATCCTCCGATCATATCCACTGCTGCACTCGATTAAAAACATTGTGATCGTTTTTCCAATCCTTCGTCATTATCACTGTAAAACATTTCAGATGTAAGCTGAGAAGTCTTACTGTCGTAGCCATGATTCAACAACGTCTCAATATAAGATCGATAAGGATATGTATTGATAGAATTAGACACAAGGCGATCGTTTAAGGAAACATCTACTTGACTGAAGATTGAATGAAGGAATAAATTAACAGGGCCAATATTAATTTTTGTTGATGTAGATACAGTTGGTGTTGTTGATGCAGATGTAGCTGAAGATGACGATGTTAATGTAGATGAACCATTCGAATCAGTCTTAGTTTCTTTTAGAATAGGTGAACCATCTGCTTTCAAAATTTTTGCTTTTACATAAAGTTGGGTTTAACTCAAATCGAGATACTCTTCGCCGCTTCTAGAAATGTGAAATTCAACAGGTCCTCTATCGAATACATTAGACAAGGGATGAAATTCAACCCACTGACCATTTTCTACGGCTGTTTGAGTCGGAGGTAAGTGAAAAAGTTCCAGTTCCGATTTGACACATTCTGGGGATCCTTTCAAAATGTAAGCCATTACGAATCAAAGATGTCTCGACCTCTTCTCTTCTTCTGTACCTTAGATGAAATGATTTTTTTTCTGTTGTTTTCTCTTCCTTTTATATTTTCCCTTTCCTATCATTGACTGTACTTGACCAATAGCTTTTCGAACCAAGTTATTTCCAGCTTCTTTACTTCTTTTTTTGGCAGCAATTTTGATATCTTCCCCAGAAACAACATCATAAATTACATTCGTTCCTGAAACTAGAGCTTCTTTTCCAATTGCTTTTCCTCCTTTCACTAGAAATGGTAATGCTGCTCGAAACCAACAGTGAAATATTCCACCTAATCCATATCCTTTTTGAAAAGACACTCCTTCGTAATATGGAATTCCAGAACCTTTGTGATTCGAATAATGTTCCTGGAATTTCGTTGGGCAACAAGCATACGGCACTTTTTTAATACAACTCATCTTTCATATCAAAATATTAAAATTAATGCTTACACTAAGAAGTCCCGCCTATTTATAGAATCTGTCGCATTCGAAAATGCAAAATAATAATCACTTTTCCCCTTTCAAATGGAACCAAAGAACCAGAATTAAGACGAAGTTCCATTTCTATGGTTTGAAAGGAATGTCGAATCACGGGCACATAATGAGGTCAGTCATAATGAGCGCTAATAACATCTCCGTCTTTCCCGGAAATTCTCACAACTCTTAAAAGGGGTGCTTCAACATGCCCTACAACGACAGGCTGGACTATATCACTATATACATAAAATACTGGAAAAGCTGCTTGTGGATCAGCTACGAATGAGCTTTCCTCAATTCCTTCCACAACATGAGGATAGAAACCTAAGAGATTACACAAATCTTCTTATAAGACAACTCTTGATTTCTTTTCTGTTTTTATTTTCACCCACTTGTTGTTAGTATTGAATTTAAAGCTGATTCTACCTTCATGCGAAGGCAACAACATTGCTTTTAAAACATCTGGAACAGTTTCATAAGAACACGTTGGAATTTTTCTGGTAATTAACTTTCCATCACCTAAATCAAAACCAAAGATATTGTTCTTCTCGTTTATATTATACCACGTATGTGGGTAAATTATTTCGGCTAAGCCGACTTCCCATTTTCCTTCTAATAATATGGGTGTACGAAGCTGAGTTACAAAGCTTGAAGTTTTGTTATCGGAAAAATAATGTAGTGAGCTATCGGAGGGAAGTGTCAGATAGAATGACATTTTTAAAATGTACTGATTAGGTATTTTAAAACACTACGCTATTTATAGTAATTTCACCTCACTCACCCACGAATTGAATTCTTCTGGATAACCTAGAAATTTAACAAAATATTCCAATTTTTCATTTTTGTTTCTTTTTTTAATAACTTTTTCTACAGGATAATAGCCGGAATCTTCAACCTTTTGCATGTATTTCTCGTAAAATGTTCCTTCGATAATATTATTATTAAAATCTTTCAGCTTATAAGCAGTCGGGGTTCTTGGGAGAATCTTGTAAATAGTAAATATTTCTCAATTAATTTCGTATCCTTTTTCAAATCTCCCTTTCCACTTACTAATACGTACCGTATCGTCTACTTTAAAAGAGGAGTTTCTTGATTTCTGCTGAGAATGACTGTCGTATAAATTTTGCCAAACTTCTGCTTGGTTATCAATATTTACAGAAGATGGTGCCATTTTGATACTTCGGTGCCACGTATGATTATAACTAGATATTAATTTTTGAATCACATCGATGTACTTTCGTGTGTTATATTCTGTAAAATATTTCGTCAATTTTGACATCAGAGTTCTATGAAAGCGTTCGACAATACTAGCTTTAGTTTCATTATTTGTCGTAAAAAATGTACGTTCATTTTCTTGAAATAATTTTGGACTAATTTGTTTTTTAATTCTGTTCCTTTATCCGTTTGCAGTAACACCGGGGTACGTCCTTTGAATATTTTTTGAAAGCCGTTTAAAATACTATGACCCTTTTTATCCTTCAAAGAGATTGCCCAAGCATATTTTGAAAACACCTTTATTAGATTTATAACCTTTATTAGATTTACTTAGAGACTGCATGTCTAACAAATCTGCCTGAAACTGCTCATCTATTCCACCTACTATCACCCGATTCCTTTTAAAATTTCGTCTTGCTGCCTTATGTAGAGTGTAAGACTCTTTAGACTCTAACCATTTTTTAATGTCTTTAGTCTTTATACTGTTTCTTACAGCCCTGCTCAAAGCATTTATTCCTGTAAAACTTGCTGGATGCTCAGGATTTTTATAAAACTACTCAAGTGAGTTTCCTGCCATTTTTTATAAAAATTAGCAATATTTAATTAAAGTTTATCTTTCACACACATACTCCTAATGAGAACACATGGAACTTACAAAAGGCCTTTATATATGGTCGTGTAAAAAAAGAAAGACAAAACAAAACAAAACTAAAAAACACTTTTATTGAAAAAAATTAGAATTCTAAAGATGACGAAGTTACATCAATTTTTTCATTTACATACATTTCTTCGATTTTTAAAAACATTTTTTCAGTATTAATTTCTGAAAATAATTCATTTTCAAACCATCGGATATATGGTCTGTTAATGTTCATTTTTACGAATTTGGAAGCCAAAGCATCCCAATCAATATTGTATAGAACCTTTTCAAAATAGGTGACAAAATTTTCCTGCTTACTTGCAGAGATGCATTCATGCATTTCCATATTAAAAACGAAACCATGCTTACAGTCAATGCACTCTGTTTTTGAAAGCACAGTTATATTGTGAGAAATGAAATCTAACAAACACTTGCACAATGAATTACTCAGTTCTTCAAAGCCTTGAGGTGCATCTACATCCCATCCTTCCCAACGTCCATCGTCAGGATATTTACTTATTTCAACTCTTACACGTTCTGCAAGTGTATACATTAAGAGACAGTTCTTAACACTATTAAATATATTGTTGTATGATTCGCACAGTCGATTAATTTGGACACCTTTTAATAAGACCCTTTCTGGAACAAGTTGAAAGGAGCCGTTTTTTCTCTGGAACAGTCTTTGAAGGCTCACGCACTTTTCAGAGTTCACCGTAAGATTAAAAATGCACACTTCTTTTTTCACCACAGACACGGCGTCAGCATCTTCATTGATTGGAAAACTGCTAAGCGTACACAAAGTGGAACTCCACACTTCTGGTTTCAAAGACATTCCTTCTTTCGTTGGATGTAAAACACCGTTTCCGTCTGTCGAGTAGACTCGAATATGTACTCGAGTTCCCTTTTGAAATGCATTCACTAAGGTGAATAAACCATCACCAAGATGGACCATATGTTTAGGTAAAGTATCCATAGTTATTTCTTCATCCACACGTTCGTTAAAACACAATTTCTTTGGCTTTTTATCTTGATGTTCACTCTTGCGTTTTGAAATTCCACCAGCTTTAGACAGATACATCTTACAGAAAAAATTGGGTAAGTTCAACAACAACTGAAAGGAAGTCTCACACCACAGACTAGAAGCAAGCTCCAAATTCCAATCCTTGAAGTGATCTTCAAAGGATTGAGAGGAGTGCACCAAGAACTTGACACTGTTCAATTCATTGCAGTTATCTATATCAGCCAATCAGAATATTAGAAATAGTCAGCAAGTAGAAGGTAAACAACTCAACCCCATTTTCGAAAACCAATAACAACTCAACTCTTAGTGACGTCATACCACCTGCCCTTTCCTGCTCAAACATGATCACATACCTGTTGCCACTAAGAAATGCCTACGTTCCCAAATATGACGTCACAAACTTCTCTTCCCTTCTCTTCCTCTGAATCCGTAGCTTCATTTCAGTTCGACAGCAACAAACAACTCATCTCTACGTCTTTTTAAACACTTGTTGCAATTCTCACCAATAGATGGTAGCACTTGAAATACGTGACGTAATATTCAAATAGTTTATCGTTACTTCGTTGCATGGTTACAGAGTGCCACACGGTATAGTAGTCTGCACTCCCGCTCTCGGAGTTGATGGACCCGGGTTCCAATCTGACTGTGGATGAATGAAATTCTGCCCTGTTCTCGCCTCGAAAAATCGCACAAGTAAGTTTACTTAAATTAAGTTCATTAGATTAATCAAATTAATTAAAAAATAGTAATTAGTTATAATTAATTAAGATTGCTAATAATTGATCTAATTGAAATTAAGGAACTTTGAAACTTTCTAGGTCGGACACTTGGATGACGTCACACACGTTCAGTTCACATCAGCACATTACAACTCAACTGGCAAGTAGCACATTTACAACTCAATTCCTGGATGACGTAATACAGATGCAGGATGTAAATAACTCAACTCGAAGAAGGGATACAGGAGGAAAACCACTCAACTCAACTCGGGGGAAAAGGGGGTGCAAGAAAGAAACAACTCAACTCAGAGGGGGATGGAAAGGGGGAGAGTAGGAGAAAAACAACTCAACTCTGCCGCCTACCATATACCCCTGTTTACTACTAAGCATCTTTGTCGTTCTGTCGTTTTCTAAATGTAATAAATCAGAAATGGAAATAAAATCGGATAAAGAATAATTCTGCAGCAATTCTTATTTATGTTTTTCTACATCTAAATTTTCAAATCTCAAAATTTCTCATTTATTTTCGGAAAGAATGGTTAAAATTACTATAACTTAACACAGAGTTAAGCAATTTTACTGAATTAGTTTTAGCATATTTAAGGGAGTTAGCGATTAATTGAATATCGCCTAGTTTTAAAGACATTCTAATTAATTAAAAAAGAACTTATACACATTCAATCGGGATTAAAATTTAAAGGGAAAATGAAATAAAGTAATGTACAATAAATTACAATCTTATCAAGAATCGCATTTATTTAGAGGGTGGAAATGTGGGGAAAAGTTACTCCTATCTGGTTGGGAGCAGTCGAACTATTCACTCCTAAATGATTCACACATTTCCATATAATACAATTTCTTCTGTAATTTAGAAATGTCGAACAGGATGATGTTCCTTTTTTAAAGCGGCCAGTATATGTTAGCACAGTTTCACAAGAACACGAAGTAATTGAATCTTGAAAAATTTTCACTTGAATCATATCCATCAAAAATATGCACTAACGTCCATTCATCGGTCCAGTAAATCATCCATAGCAAAAATACGCTCTTATCAAAATTTTTAGCATCAATTTAGCGGCTTAAATTGTACTAACGTCCACAGCTTTTTCAACAATTTGGCAGGATTTGCTAGGAGTTTTCACAAGAAAGGCTGAGCCCCCCAAAATGTGGGAAAAGGCAACGGCCAACATTAATATGTGAAATATATTTATTGAGATTAAATGACAAAGGACAAAACATTATTAACATAGAACATAAAAAGATACATGAGCGTCAGCTGTACGTCTTATCGACACACTACCCATCTCTGGTCAGCAAATAATGGCGGGAAAGCCTCACATGATGCATGACGCAACATGATCAACATGGCGTCATACAGGATATGAGATCTGTCAGAAGTTCCCACACCTATAATTTAGTAGTGGCGTATACATTTTAGTAGTGGCATAGCTTGGTAACTGGTGATCCCCGAGAAACGTTCGGGGTGAAGCTCGTAAAAAATGTTCACATTTCATCTTTTATTAATTATATAAATAATTCATTGTATGAAATATTGAATTACTATTTATAGTACCACTAATTAGCTTTAAAATATATTACAATTTAAAAGAAGCTAAGAAGTAATTTAGTACTTATCCATATTTTTATGAAATACAATATGACATGACTACAGGGACAATTACTTTTATTCTGGTTTATCGGGTATGACATTAATTCTTTGCATAAATTTATTTTTTCAGCTTGAAGAATATGACAACTGCAGTGTCTAAGTGCCAATGTAATTATAAATCATTGAACGGGCACCTCTGAGAATTTGACAGTTTTGTCATTCTAAAGTTATCTGCTATTTTAAATGCATGAAGATCCCTGTTTGCTTAAAATATTGTACTATATTCCCACAATATTTTTCGAAGCTCTGAACGCCGGCCAATGTCTAAAAGATAATGTGACAATGTTGTTTGGCATTTTGTGCTAATAGAGATATACACTTTTATAAACATTTTAGCAGGACAACATTTATAGGTTAGAAATACCTCCTATCAGATCTATAAATTGTGTGGTGCAAGAATAATTCAAAATACTCTACAAAGCAGATCATTTAACTAGACTTCCAGCTGACACGTAGTTACTTTTAGTGTAATTTCAGCTAAAAAAGGATTTTTCAAGATTTAAATTAGATCTTCAATGAAATAAAATTAATCGAAATTTTATTATTCAATTCAATGATTTCGGAACATATTATTCCACAAATCCTCTCTACACCATATAAAAATTCAAATAATACTATAATACACCATAAACTTTTAGTATCATGACAATTTATTCAATAATATAGCAAAATTTTAATAATTTAAAAGTAAATTTTGCGTTTTCTTTTTTTTTTTGGGGGGGGGGGGTTAAACTTGCATAACAAACTTTATTCATCTAACTCTTTTCATTTTTTTTATTCAATAATGACGGAAAAAGACAGACATAATATCGAAAGTGATGTTTTTGGAGGATCTGATGAAATGTAAAATAAGGAATATCCGATTGACAAAAGTATTTTTTTTTTCTTCCAAAATATGGTATATAAGAATATAATAATCATGATTTCTCTCTCTCTCTCTCTCTCTCTCTCTCTTTCGGTTCAATTTTTTCCCGAAGAAAAAGAAAATTTAAAAATTAACTCTTCATACCTCTTTTACTCTTTTTTTTTCTCAACGTATTTAACAACAACAACAAAAGAAAGAAAAAAATTGTTGTTTTTCAATAAAAATTGTCTACTAGCACATTGAAAACATTTAGACATATGGTAAATGTTAGCATAGTTTCGACTTTTTAACTCAGATATTAGAACATTCTATTGTACTGTATGAAAATAAAATTAAATCAACATTTGACATTCTGCTTCATTCCCTTTCTCTTAAAATAATAGAAATAGTAAACATTAGCTTTTAAGTCTGTAAATTTTAATATAGATATTATATAAAAAAATTACTTGAAAGAAATATTTCATCATGTTGTTCAATTAAACACATTAGCGTTTTTTACACTAGAAAGATAGTATTTCTCTCTTTACGTAAATGCCTTTTTATTAAGTTGTATATCAGAACAAACACAAAATTTCTTACTAAATGAAACTTATTTAGTGCATATTTAGATAAATACATTTTTGTAAACCTTAAATAATTGATTGTGTAAAAAAAATATTAAAAAAAAAAAAAAAAAAAAAACTCGCCCAATATAGCGTTTACGTTGCATCTAAGAATAAATGTGCGCATTTTTTTTTAATTAATAACAAATGTTGCAGTAAAATTTTCAAATTATAGAAAAAATTCTAATTCTTTTTTTCATTCTGAAGCATTTATATATATATATATATATATATATATATATATATATATATATATACTTACTCCTCTGAGAAATAAAAAGACATTGTTTGAACATTATTATTTCAATGTAAAGTTAGTTTCCAAATATTTAATTAAAGCGAACGATCGATCCATGTCACGCTCTGTTTGCAGAAAAAATTATATAACTTGTTTTTATTTGCCAATAAATACCACTAACAATACTTGTAACTTAAGAAAAATCTGTCAACTTATTTTCTACCAAATCTTATCTTAAAAAAAATGCAATTAAAATAAAGAAAGAAAATTTTAACATTATGTATTTTATTATAATAATAGCCGCCTTTGGCTACCCGCCGGTTCGCCAGTATTACCGCTCGCTACAATTTGCAATTAAATACTTTAAGTAACTGGTCTCTTAATAGATTTTCAAACAAAACATGTTTAATCTTCAAATTTTGATAGTCATACCAAACTTATACTGTTGTTTAGATCGTTTCGTTCAATTTACTATATATATTTTGCTAATTTGTTGTCATTTTCGGTAAAACTTCAACTTTAATTTAAAGTGGAAATGATGAAATTGCAATTAATATAAAGATACTTTTTAATAAAACCAAGCGTTTTATTTTATTTATCATCTTTAATGTTATTTATTTATTATTATTATTATTGAATATGAGTATTGCAAACAGAATCGCTCGGTATTTAAGTCTTATGTGAACTACAAAATATTTTTCATAATTTATGTAATATCTCAAAGAATAATTCAACAAAAACTTCTGAAATTCAGCATAAAATTCAGTTTTTAATTTTGCTTTCAACAGGATTGAAATGAAATCAATAATAATATTTTGTTCCGGCCTATAAATATATTTCAAAAATTATGAAGTCTAAATTTAATGCAGTAAGGTATCATATTCTGA
>JAPMOR010018079.1:485897-513022 GCA_026543865.1 Argiope aurantia | reverse complement strand
TAACTTAAGAAAAATCTGTCAACTTATTTTCTACCAAATCTTATCTTAAAAAAAATGCAATTAAAATAAAGAAAGAAAATTTTAACATTATGTATTTTATTATAATAATAGCCGCCTTTGGCTACCCGCCGGTTCGCCAGTATTACCGCTCGCTACAATTTGCAATTAAATACTTTAAGTAACTGGTCTCTTAATAGATTCTCAAACAAAACATGTTTAATCTTCAAATTTTGATAGTCATACCAAACTTATACTGTTGTTTAGATCGTTTCGTTCAATTTACTATATATATTTTGCTAATTTGTTGTCATTTTCGGTAAAACTTCAACTTTAATTTAAAGTGGAAATGATGAAATTGCAATTAATATAAAGATACTTTTTAATAAAACCAAGCGTTTTATTTTATTTATCATCTTTAATGTTATTTATTTATTATTATTATTATTGAATATGAGTATTGCAAACAGAATCGCTCGGTATTTAAGTCTTATGTGAACTACAAAATATTTTTCATAATTTATGTAATATCTCAAAGAATAATTCAACAAAAACTTCTGAAATTCAGCATAAAATTCAGTTTTTAATTTTGCTTTCAACAGGATTGAAATGAAATCAATAATAATATTTTGTTCCGGCCTATAAATATATTTCAAAAATTATGAAGTCTAAATTTAATGCAGTAAGGTATCATATTCTGAGAAATATTCTGGACACACCAAATTTTAAATAAATGAATGAATGTTTCTATTTTCCACGTTCAACTAAGACTTATTTATGAAGTTTTAAATGTTAAAAATTTAGAAAAACTCAACATTTTCATAATCTTAGACCAATTAATCTTGAGTAACCTGCGCACTGATTGGCGTATTTTCTTTGAAGCGATCGATGGAAAATCTAAAATTATCCTTTTTTTTTATTGAATAGAGATATTCAAATTTTCATAAATCAGTCAGTTTAAGTGATTGATTTAGTTGACTGGAAATTAACTCTTTTTATTTAAAATATTAGTGTTTCAAGAACATTTTGTTATTCGTGATTTCCACAGCAGAAGCTTTATGTAAAATCAAAAATTCGTTATTTATTAGAGCATTTATTGAATCAAGTTACATAAAATGTAATCATTTTCCATTTAGACCATTTTAGCATATCTGTGTCTTACTAAAGGTTTACAAATTAGCTATGTGACCTTGATTTGAATGGATATCCTGTTCATATTAAACAAAACTTGCCTTAAAATAATACTGATTTATTGGATTAATAATATAGAGAGTAAATATAATAAAATAATTCATATAATAATTTTTCTTAAAAATCATAAAATAATTTTTCTTGAATTTATTTTTTTTCATATTTGTTTCATTTCCTACAGACACGTGCTGAAAATTATATTTTTGCAAATTTCATTTCCAAAAAGATTTAATTTATTTTTAATTGGAGCTTTAATCAATGTGATGGCAACATGTTGAAAAAAGATAATTTTTTCCCATGAATACGAAACGTGTTCGTGCAGCTTAAATTTTATTTTTATTTTGTACGAAAAAAATTGTTGAAAAATATAGTTAAAATATTTATTTAAAAATTCATTAAAAATAGAAATTTAATTTTAAGGTTAAAAGATTGGTATCATCTAAAAGATAAATGTTTGATCTTTAACTTCATGTAAAAATCTTTTTCGTGCGGTAATATTTTCGGAAGTTATAGCAGAAACACGCCAAAATAAAATTAATAAAATTCTAATTAAAAATTCGAAAAAATAACTCCCAGGTGCACATTTCCTGCCTCCAAGGTATACACGTGCCAAATTTGGTAGCTGTAAGTTGAATGGTCTGGTCTGTAGAGCGCCAACACACACACACACACATTGAGCTCTATTATAAGTATAGATTATATATGAAATATACTTAAAAAGCATAAATTTATTTAAAAGTTAAAAATTTACAAGCAAAATTTTAATTTTTTTAATAATTTTCTTCCAATATAATTTTGTATTTTCTGCAAACTTTTTTTTTAGCATTTATATTCTGAAAATGTATTTTCATCAGTCTGTATACGTGCAAGCATTTCTCTACTTCTCTTCAATAAATCGCCTTTCAGTCAAAACGCTCTTGAAATCCCTTACTTTGAAACAATAATTTCAAAGAAACTTTAAACCCTATGGAAACGATGCAATTCTACCCAACTCCACGACTACTGACCGGAAGAATCATCAATCACTAAGAAAAATCTTCCTACAATGCCGTTTTATCTACTGATTTTGCTGAATGATATTCTAACCTCTTCAACCCCCTTTTCCTTTTTACCCTTTCTGTGGACCAACAGCAATTCTGAAAGGTGTGCAATCGTGCTGATAGTTCCGCACCACAGAAAAAGAGAATAAGTGGTTCACAGATCGCGAACGAGTCAAATTGGATACAGTCTGTGGTTCGCAGATGAACGATATATTCAGAAAAAGATGACATGTTTCAAACCGTTCTTTTGATTTTTCGAGTGTTTTGATTCGTTCGTTCGCGAACGATCATCTGTATTGATTTCGAATTGTGCATATGGTTTTTAGGTTTCTGTTTGGAAATCAAGTATCTGAGTAATCAAATTTGACTTCTGTAATGAAGCGCTGAAGTATAATAATGATAAATTTACGAACGCAATTTATTGAAATTCAAATTGTGTTGAAAATCAACTCTGTGAAAGAAATTCTTTAAAGTTGCGGCACATTATACAGAATTGTTGAGAGATTATTAAATGGTAATTGAAAAAGTATTGCTTTAATAGTTTGAAATCATCAGTACTTGAGATTTCGACACTCCGTTACGTAGCAGGTTATACTTAATTTAAAAATAATAAAATGTAGTCTGTGTTAAACCATGAATGTTAAAAGAAGATGCAATATAGGAGGTAGAAATGTAGACCTGCATGAGATAATTAGACTGTTGATTAATTTTCTGTTGTTATGGAGTGGCTTTAAATTCATTTGAAGTCTACACATGTTGCATTATCAGTATCTTAAATTTCTTTCATTTCGGGACATCATATTTGTTTTACTCTATAAAAAAGTAGTTCTTGCTTTATTATGATACTAAATATTTTTATAATATAAAGTTATTTATACTTAATTTTAGAATAATGAGGATAATTTTGAACTAGCAAAATTATTGTGTAGATGTACTGTCACAAAAATGCCAGATGTTTTTTTTTTTGCATAATTTTTATAGTATAGACTATTTTCATATGATTTTGACTTGAGTATAAGATTCTTTTCTAACATTTTATTCATTATGTCTGTATCATTATTATTAGACTTATACGAGATTTCTCCTATTTATTTTGGAAAATGAAAATATATATTGTTCACTTGTATTTTTATTACAGGTTTTTATAAATTTTATGATGTGTTAACTTTAAATATTAACTAGCTGTCTTTGACAATCAGCTGTTAGCTGCTGTTTGTCTATGTAGCTAAAATGATTTACAAAACCAACTTTATTAGCGCAAGATATTGTACGATATTTCCATGATGTTGTTCCATATTTGGAATGCTGGCCAATGCTAATCTATAATATTATAGATTAGAATTTAATGTATTATTGTAGAATATTAATATTGGAAATTAGAACTAGAAATAAAAGGAGATGGGAAGTTCATACATTAATTTTAAAATTATGTTGAGGTGTTAATTTTAAAAATCAATTTTACTTGTTTGTATGAAACATGCATTGTCAAAATTGTTTCGATTTGAGTATTTCTATATATGATTCCATTATGACTGTGATTTATAATTCTTGAAACCTTGAGTTATGCTTTTGTGACAAAGGTTGAATGTTTATTTAATAGCAAACTGATATCCTTGGAGCTGCTTGAGGCAAATTGATTTCAATGTTCATGAAAACTGTGTTGGTTTTTTTAAGAAATAGTAATATTCTTAAAAAATATCTAAAAGGCTGGTTCTGATATTTTTTTTAATTTAATCTTGGGATAAAAGAAATCTTTGAAAGTAGTACTTTTAAGTAAAATAATGATTTAGTCATTGACTGTTAAAATTCCCTAAGTTAAAAATGGCAATTAACTAAAAAATAACAGCACTTTTTTATTAAACTGGCAAATAGTTGAAAAGCAAGAACTAAAGTTTTCTGTTGTGTGGGTATGTGTAAATACATACATTGAAAGAGATTCATACTAACAAGAGTTCATATTTTGAAAAAAATACAAGAGTTTGGTATGAAGTTGCTCAATTCATAGAAAATGATTTTTTAAGTTTTTCTTATCTACTCTTAGTGATTTCTAAATGTTCAGGAAAAATTTTGACTGATTATAATTTGCTTATTGTATCTATAATAAATTGAAATCTGTAAAGTGAGAAGTAAAAAAATATAAACATAGTGGAACATAACATAAACATGAGAATAAAACTGATTTAGTTAGAAGCAACTACTAAGACTTTCTAAAAAATTTCAAATATTAACCAAAATATTTTGTTGTAATTACTTTTATGGCATTTTACTTTTTATGGTAATATGTATTTGATTATAACACTTTAAATAATGCAGTTAATCTAGAAACAGTCTCCATAAAAACATATACAACTTTCATGTTGTTGTTCTTCATCATTCAGAATACTGACTTGCTCTGCTTGTAACAAGTTAGTTCGTATCTTTGGTGTAAATTCATGTTTATATAATGCCTAAATATAATGGTGCTTCTCAAGGATGAAATAGCTGATGGTATTCAATTATTCTTTATTTCATATACATAAGAAAATTAAAGCATAAATTATTTAATTACCTAAATAATAGTTTCATCCATCTTTGTAATGAAAGTGCAATAAATGCATGTTTTATTTTGCCTAAATAGAACACTTTTTTTAAGTTTTTTTCTCCAGTTTATCATATTTTTCTGTTTCCAGGTTCAAAGAAGAAAATGGCAGAAACAAGTGCTGTTCGACAATTTTTGATTTTACTTTATAAAGGATTTCTTCTCCGAAAGCATCATTATATTATTACTTTCATTGAAATTGTGATTCCTATCATTTTTACTACAATACCTTGCATAATATTATCAGGGATGAATTATTTGTTCCCGGGTGTTTATTTTGTAGAACCTGCTTGGTTTAACCATACGACATACCTTCCATTTGACCCATTTTACTACAAACCGTCTGCAGGTTCTTTAGAACTTGTTTATACACCTTCAAATACTATAACAGAACAATTTATGAAGGATTCAGTCAAGATGTTTGGAAAAAATGCTCCTTATAAGGGTACAATAAGTAAGTACATTTCTTTTTTTAATTCATTCAAAATTTAATGCAAGAAGTATCAATGTGCATCAAAGTGGTCTTTTGAAAAAGTTTTATCTCAATTTAGGAAAATATTAATATAATGGGGGAAATATATCTGTTTTATTTATTTGACTCTTTCTTAACCTATTTTTACTTGTTTGGATAAGAGAAAAATCTTTCTTTTTGCAGATAATTTTATTTATTCGCTAGCTACCTTTGGTGACCAGCCGGTTTGCAATCTTAATGCTCGTTAAAATTTTCAACCAAATATTCTCTGTAACTTGGTTTTTAATAGCTACTTCATCAAAATATTTTTAACTTCAAATTTTAATAGTCATATATTTCACCCATTATAAAGGTCTTAAGCCATTTGCACTATATATATCTTTAATTTTCTGTCATATCCCGCAATGTTTCTACTTTAAATTAAAGTGAAAATGATTCAACTGCAATTAATATCAAAAACATTTTTTACTCAGATCAAGCATTTTGGTTAATGTGAGTGCTGTCAACACAGTCGTTCAGCAATCAAATCTTACAGAATATCTTTCATAATTTATGTAATATAGAACATTCATGCTTTACATACACTACAGAATATCTTTTATAATTTATGTAATATCTCAAGAATTATTCAACAAAAATTCAAAATGATTTAAATGACATGAACAACATTTTATTTTATTTCAGTCTATAAATATACTTCAAGCAATTATGAAGTCTACATTTTATATAGTTCTTTGGTCCTAAAGAATAATTTTCTACAAAATATTCTTGACACTTCAGCTTTTCAGACACAGCACTGATTGGAGGTATCATTTTTGAGATGGTCAAAAATTCTTTATCTTCTTTTTTCTGTTAATATAAAATTAGTTTCTCCTTTTTGAAAAAATCATTCTTTGTTTGTTTATCTTCTGAGAAGGAGAGGGGGAATACACACCTGAGAAGCAGAATTATAGAAAGAAAGTTATGTATATAAAAATAATTCATATAATTTTAATGAAAGAAAAAGATTGTATGTTTATAAAAGTGTTAATTTTATAGATATATATTGTTGTAAGTTATTGCTTTATTGCAAACTTACTACTCGATAATGCATATATTAGTTTCCATAGGACAAATAAGTCATATGATGTATCCATGATTCCAGGATTGAGAGGTATGAAAACTGAAAAAGCATTGGAGAACTACTGTATATATGAAATACAGAAGACATTTGGCACTCGGCATATGATTGGAACTGTTTTTAATGATTTTGGAGACAAATTACCAGCATCTTTGAATTATAAAATTCGTTATGGTGCTGGAATGTATGGACCATCTGATTATATTTCATTGAAGTATCAGATAAATGGACCACATTCAGATAATGGTATGTTGTTTAGAACGATTATAGAAATTTGAATTTTGAAGTTTATTTTACCTTTAGCTGATATAATTACTTTCGTTTTATTAAGGTGTTCTGTTTATATTATTCTTGTAGTGAAATATTCATTTTTTAAGTATTTTATTTTTATATAAATAGATTAGAATTTTTTATATAAATTGTTTAATCTTTTATGTTTATATATATTATAGTCTTTTATATATAATGTAATATCTCTTAATCTAATTTAAATCCTAGTTGATTTTTTTAAATTTTTATTTTAATTTGGCTCATATTAACTTCATTATATTTCCTGAACCAATTCCCACTTTTTTTATTTAATTAATTCTGCACACGTTCTGCAAAACTGTTGATCTGAGCATTTTCTCACTCTTAGAGTGAAGAATAAAAATCCTTAATGCTTACAACGTTCTCTTAAAGATACCTAAATATCCCTTTCCTAAGTTTACATGTGTCAAAGAAATCCCTATGAAAATCTCATATTAAAAGCCACTGAAAGGAATTTTTTTTATCTCTTTTCACTTGTGTCATTATGTAAACAGACATCAGTTTTATCATTGCTTCTTCATATATTGCCACCCATAATGAAATAAATTTTAGTTTATAAAATTTCAAAAGTTTGTTCTAATCAGCCATGTAATTGCTAAAATATGTTTATATATATATATATATAATATCTGTGTGTGTGTGTGTGCATGTATGTGTGAGTGTGTGTGCGTGCATGTGTGCATGAGTGTGTGTGTGAGCGAAAAAAAGAAAAAAAGAGTAAATGGAATAAATATTTTGCATTCAGAAATGAAGTTAATTTCAAATTTTTATTATATTAATTAACTTGATCATTTTTGAGCAGTTCAAAATTTCTACTTTTTCATTAATTAAACATTTTTTTTTCTCTTTGATATAAATTATCTTTTTTGGTATTTGTGAGCAAACAATTATACATAATCTAGTGTTAAACCTTACTTTTTAAGAAAGTATGATGTATAAGAGAATTAAGTTTAATAATATCAACTATTGGTTTTTATAGAAACAATATTTCATTTTTAGTGCAATAAGAAAATTGTGCATTATATAGATCTGTTTATATATATTAATTCAAAAAATTTACCCTGAAAGAACTCTTCATGTATGCATCATAATTTTGAAACAAATTAATAATTGAAATAAATGGAAACAATAAAATATAATATCAAAATATGAGAAAGGGTCAAATTTAAATATAATGGAAGTTAAAAATTATGAAAGGATTCTAGCAGTCCTAAAAAAATTAAAATTATAAAAAAATTTTTGACTTAAAAAAAGAAATATGACATAGCATCAAGAATTTGAAAATGGAAATATTATTTTAAATAATTCATACAGAATATGAATTCAACAATCAAACTGAAAAAAATGTATATAAAATAAACTTATTGTCTGGAAAAGTGAATACTTAATCGTGCTATATTTTTTAAAAATCTGGTTACCAGTTTAATTTAATATAGATTTCTGGGCTTTTTAAACCATAATGCTCATCATTTATTGAATATCTTTAATTTTTTTATGTTTTAAAAAATAATTGTTTTCGATATAATTTTCTTGGTATGTTTTATTAGTGTTTCAGTTTATTTGGTAAACTATATATTAAATGTGTATATTCTATATTAAAAAAAATGTTTTCTTTCACATTTTTTTTTAGATTATTCTAATTCTTTTTTTCTGGCTTGGCAAGCATCCATAGAAGAGACATTTATTCTAAAGAAAGCAGAAGAGCAAGGCAAAACTGTTAATTACAAAGTTTGTAATTTTACTCTTTTCTATTAATTTATTTTCTCTTAAAAACTTGTCATTATTTTTAAAATCATTTCCAAGATTTTATTTTCTTCTGATATAACCAATATATTTTAATTTTTATCTGAAAAAATATGAATGTAAAAAAATGATGTGGATGATTGACTTATTTAATTTCAAAAGTAATTTTGTCAGTTTACTCCTCAAATTGTAATTTTGTTTAAATTTAAAAAGATTCATTAAAAGCATTTAGATACTAATTTAGTGGTAATGAATGATGCAATGTATTATTCATTAAAAAAATTACATACTTTATAAGTTTCCAGATACAAAAGTTTACAAAAGCAAGTACATAAAAATAGTTTTAGTGAAACATGGGTGTTGTGTTACTCATTTTTGTCTAAAACAGTAAGTTTTGATACAGCTTACTGTTTTTGTTTCATTTAGTGATAATTTGACTGTCGCTAAGTTAATGAAGAAGTACACATCTTTTCCCTGTTTATTTTGTAGTGCTTATAATTCAGGTTTGGCTACAACAGAGTTTTTTTTTAATTCAGTTGAATCAAATGCATTAATTTGTCTTGCTTTCTTGGCTACTTGTTTTCAAAGCCAAAAGTTATTAAAGGTATGTGTTATTTATTAAAGAAATTATTGTTTCAGTTATTGATTTGTATATGATCATGCTTTAAGTTTCAAAAGGTGTTCAAGAAAAAAGCTTTGTGAAGGAATGGGTGAGAATGTCATAAATTTAAAACTATAATAACTATAATAAAATAAAAACATAAATTTAGCACCAAGTTTAAATGAAAAATTAAATATTATAAATTACAATTAGGAAGGGTTAACATTCTCTTCTAAAAAGTTGATTTAAGTGCCATGCGATAAGATGGACTTTTCTGTTGGAAAGGAGAAGTTTAATTAACTTTAGTGATACAATTTCTTTCAAACTGTCTTTGTGAAAAAGGACAGATAAAATATTTCAATAGCTTCATTATATTCAAAGCTTCATTATAAAATATTTCAATTCTTTTTCAGTTTCATGAAATGTAACGTGCATAATAAGATAATATGAAATTAACTGCATAAATACATAATCTTATTTCCAAATTTGTCCACGTTAAATAATCAATTAAATGGCAGATATGAAATTACATTATAAATTTTAAATTGTAATCTTATTAAAATACAAATTATGTAAAACCTATTAAATTCAAAAATAATATACTGCATAAGGTGCTACATATAAAATTTTCAATAATGTATTATAAGTACACATTAATATGTCTTATAATTCAAAATAAAATGAAGCTGTAAATCTTTGTATGGTTACAAATTAATTTTTTTTAATTTAATTTTTAATTAATTTTTTTTCATTTTATTTTGCTTTCATTTCTTTGATGTCTTTTCCCCCAATATTTTATCTTCCATAATGTATTTTCTGTGTGCTATTTTGTTGTAATTTGATTAATGTGTATGCATTAATAAATCAAAATATTATGAAGAAAAAACAATAAAATCTCATCTTTTCCTGAAAAAATAATTATAAGGATTGGGTGAGAATAATTGCACTGCTAGTTTTAATACGATAATTACCAAGCTTCAATTATTCATTGGGATAATTATATATATATATATATAATTAAACCAGCAGGAATGGTCTTCGTAAAATTTTCTTGCATACCTTCTAATAAAGATTTTATCCCAGTGAACACCTTGCAAGGCATTGATGTACAATAGTTATGAATTATTAACTTTTGACATAAATCTAGTATTTGTACTGAATCTATTGTTGTCATCCTTGGGCAAGTGGGTTTTTTTTTTTTTTTTTTTTTTTTTTTTTTTTGCGATTAATCCCTAGCATCTTTAAAGTATCCAAAAATAGAATTTGGATTTTAGACTTCTTCCCAACCGATTAAAACAATAATTTCATATAGAACTATACTTAAAATCCCGAAGTCATGTACCAATTTGATATGTTTAAGTCATTGTGTTTTATAGTTATCGCATTTACATCTTTCTAAAAGTACAGATAGTCAATCCCTTGTTGAATTTCAAACAAAATTTAATAAGCATATGTATTAAAGATGTTAAATCAGTGTATCGACTTTTATCTATCTATTTCTCTTTATTTTGTAGTTATTTTTCTAACTTATATTCGAATAGTTCGATAGACAGAATTCCTGTGAACAGATTTTGCTCAACATTTGATAGAAATCTACAAATTTGGTTTAATTTGTATACCTAATTTCATCCGTATGTGGTTTTGAGGTTTTCATCTGTATGTGGTTTCATCCAAAGTGGTTTTGAGTTATTTTTGTCACAAATAGAAAAACAGACAGACATTTTCCAAAAATGTGTTTTTCGAACTCACTGAGATCTAAAATGTGGAAATTCATCAAAATCTCGAGTTTGAATTTTTTTTTTTTTTTTTTTTTTGATGATTTCTATATTTTCTCCATATTTTTCATACGAGAAAGCAAAAAGATAATTCTAATAATAAATTATTATTACATTGAAAACTGGTATTTAAAACTAAATTTTCTTCAAACATATTAATTTTTATTATATTAGGACCATATTTAGAATTAATTACATAGATGTGCTGATGCTCCTAATTTCTTCCCCCATATTTTCATTTCACATATCACTGGTTATAATGATTAATTTGAGAGTTTTATTTATTTTTATGTAAATATTAGTATAAAGTAAGTAGGGGTTTTTTTTTGTCTTTTTTTTTTTTTTTTCATTGCAAAATTGGAAGTCTACTTTTTTTTTCCCTTGAATTACTTAGGTATTATAAAAATAAATTTAAAAACAGAACTCATAGTTGGTGGGAAAGCTAAACTAATTCCACCAACTTAATTTATGAATTAATTCATCTCATTGCAAGAATAGTTTACTGATTATAACCCTCTATGCTCATTATGAAAATATATTTTTAAATGATATTTTATTTACTTCAGATATAGCTCATCACTATTGATTCAGATGACATAATTAATGATATTAATATGATGGATGAATAGCTGGTCATTGAGCGATGTATAGTATTAGAATATAATGTATGTTGAAATCTCTTGAATGAAAGAGTAGCAAACTAGATTTCATATTCTGGAATTATTCATATATATTATATTCAGTTTTATTTTTACAGGTATGGATGCAAAAATTTCCCTACCCAGTGCATAGAGATAGTAGATGGAAATATTCCAGAGTTAATGTTATTTCTTGGTTTTTGTGTTATGGGTATTTGTTTTTCTTTCTTAATATTGTGAGTAGAGTGACTGAAGAAAAATCGAATCGTTCAAAGGTATGCTCTGATATATGAAATTATGTTTTAAGATGAAAACATTATGAATGTTATAGTTTTTTTTAATCAAGTGAGCAAAACACGTGATTTTGTAAAACAATTACTCTATAATTTAAAATTTCTTTAGTTGAGAAATTCATTAATTTAAATTTTAAGAAGCATGAATACTTTTCAGAAAAATTTTGCTTTCATACATTTCTGTTTTCTATCTGTGACTAATTATGTATCATTTATACAATTAAAGCTTTTGCAAAAAATCAGTCACACTTACTTTTATCATTGATCATGGATTGTAGTTTTCAATTATTAATAAACGAGTGTTATAGTATATTGTTTTTTAATGCAGTGAAAGTGAAGTTAGCATAGAACATATCTCCTCTATCTATCAAATAATAGAAAAGCATCAGATTAGTTAAAAGATTTGTATTTATATAATTTAACACCTGGAATGCTCAACTATGTAATGCAATAACTGCAATTGAAAACATGTTTTGAAATGCAATAGATAAACTATTTTTTCAGTATTTTGTTGAGATTTGCTAAGTTCTTAGAATGACTTGACTAGGCCATAGAAGTCTTTAAATTGGTTACTCATGATCTTGCTTTAATTATAAACAGCACAATTTAAAAAACAGATTTTTATGTAAAAATATGTATGTAAGAAATCCTTGTTTATCTGCAGCTTTCAAAATTAATTAATTTAGCTATCATTATTTCTCTTCCAAAGTTATAACAATTAGGAGAAAGGTGGGAACATATAGATACCCTATGTGCTATTCTTAGAAATCACCTTAGAAGCAAAGCATTAGCATGTTTATATTGCATTTTAAAACCAAATATGATTTTTTAAAAATTTAAAAAAAATCATGACTTGGACATTTATTCTTGCTATATCACTGCTTAGTTCATTTATTTGTTTTCATTTAGCTTCATAAGCCTCTCTACAATACTTAATAGCAATTTCAGATTTATTATAGAGTTTAATTAGGATATATATTATTTAAAAAATTATTAAAATGTTGCATCAAGGATAATGTGTCTACTGCTCATAATATCCTGAAAAGATTTCTAGAATTTAAAAAAAAGGTCAAGAAAACATGTGATAATGGAAGCTATAAATTTTCATCAGAAATCATAGAGAAGTTATTCAAATTTGAGAATTCAATAAAACCTACAAAGTAATTAACTGACATTGAGCTATTTCCTTTAGTTACAAGGCTAATCTTACTCTTAATAGAATAAACTGGTCATTCCACTGATGATTTATTTTTAAATACCTTGTAATGTTTCATTATTTTTCAATAAATATGTAAATAAATTAAAGCAGAGAAATTAATTTCTTTTTAAGCATATTTTACAATTGCAAATCATGAATATTTAAAATATGTTTACTGAAACTTCTTAAAACTACAATTTATTGCTGAATCCTTTATTTATTATATAATAAATTAAATATTTTTTGTGATGAAATGAAAATCTTATTTTTTAAAATATTTTTGAAGGAATTCCTGAACATGATGGGCATGACAGACTTTACTTATTGGGCAAGCACATTTATGAACTACTTCATAATCGGTTTTGTCAGCATGTTGATTATCACAATTGTTTACAAAGATCCTTTGAATTTCTCTGCAGCATATATTAGGTTTACAGATTTTATGGTTCTGCTCATCATTTTGTCTTTTTACATGGCCAGTCTTATTCTGTTTTGTATGCTGTTCAGTATATTTTTCAACAGAAGTAAGATTTTATGAGTATTAAATGTTTATTGATAAAAAAAACTTTTAAATTAACTTTTATATTGTACGTTGACTGATGTAGATTTATTTCAATCTTGCAAAATAATATTAAGTCATAAAATAATAAAAATATTTTGTGTTTGTAGATTTTTTGATAATATTGTATGATATTAATGTCATTTAAAAAATTTATTGATGATGAAAAATTATGTAATCATATATATATATTGTATTGTTAATTGTCAAAAAATAATCTATAGAATTTTTTTTATTACAAAACAGTGTGATATGTTTTGTAAGTCTTGCAATGTAATGACTGAAAAAAACCCCACATTTTTTAATTTTCCAGCTATAATATACCAAAAAAATGATGAGGGAGGGTTTTATTCTATTTTTTTAATGAACTTTTAAAAACAATTCTTCTGCACTTTTGAAGTTTTGGGGGGGGAGGAGGTAATCTATATTTTGTATTAGAAAATACTCTTACTGTTGCATTACTGTTTATTGTTTTTTTTAATAATAATTGCTAACATGGAATATTAATTTAGCAATTGTGAATAATTTTAATTCATTAAACAATTTTCTCTCAATTGAAAATGTACATTTAAGTGATATACATATGTAATAATTGCTAATTAATCCGTGCTCTAAAAATAATTTTTTACTCAGTGGAATTCTGGTTTAACATAACTCTGATTTCTAAATTGCACAAAGTATTTTCTTTTTTTCCTCCCTATTCAGTAAACATCACTGTGCTCACCATAGTTTGGACAAAGAAATTTTGACAAATGATTAAAAAAAAATGCACTACTTTCTTGAAATTATGAAGAATAAAAATTGGTAAAATATTCCTTAACTGTTTCTTCAAGTTAACTGTTTCTTCAAGTGAAGTTTTAGTTATATATATTAATTTAGATATAAGGGATGAATTTGGATTATAATATTATTGTACTTATTAATATTTTCTGTCGTTTTCTATTATTATTTTTATTATATCTCTCCCTAATGCTAAATTAGATTTACATTGAGATTTATTATTTGTAATTTGCTCATTGTTCTTCAAAAGTTTATAATTTTTATCTGAATTATACTCATACATTTAAAAAAAATTGTTGATTCCTTTTTGCCATATGAATATAAAATTTCTTATGAATAATCTCAAATTCTTGGTGAGCATTCAATTTAAAAATATATACTGTTTCAGTTGACTTTTTTTAGCAGTTGAATGTAATGGAAAATTATTAAAAATTTCGTATTTCAAATTTTTATTTTCGTAAATGGTGTATATATATGTATGTGTTTCTCTTTCAGCCATGTTTGCTGCTATTGCTTTTTTGCTGGTCTATATTATCTCCTTTACTCTCCTGATGATATATCTATTTGATGTAGAGAAAGATTCTTATTATTTTCATTTATCTGTGTTTAGTAAATTAACCATCTGCCTTTTCCCATTGGGTGCCTTGCTTTCTACCTTTCACATCATAACCTTCCATGAAGCTATTGGTAATTCTGAATTCTTTATTATTTTGCAAAATAATTTTTGTAGTAGTATTGCATTTATTAGATAATAGATGAATATAATCAGAATTTAAAATTTAGTGTTTGGGCATTTTTCATTTTTCATTTTTTTTGGAAATGTATCGTTTGTATAAAATGTATTCTTGCATTAATTGGGTGCCTTGTATTCTTGCATTGATTGTCATATATTGTTAGCATGCTTCCAATAAATGAAAAAAAATCCCTAATAAACTGGCTTCATATTCAAATGAGCTATATTAGGTAATCAATTGGTGTGCCTGGAGTATTGATTGTGTGTTTAATTTCAATTAGATCTCTTGCCCAAAATATATAATATTTGTAATTGACCCAACAACATATTTTTAATCATCAAAATATGTTGCACATTTGAGTTATGCTTTTATAGCCTTATATCTATTATGTACTTGAACCTTTTTAATGAAGCTGAATGTCATATCATTATACTATAAAAAAGGTGTACTTATTGTCCGATATGATACTGTTTGAAAAATTAGTGAATAAACTTTATTGGAAATCCAGTGTAAAAGGATATGGAAAGAAATTGCGTCTTACATAGTTAAAATTCAAATAATAATTGTTTGAAAAATAATTAAATTACAAAAACAGAATGTTCGTGCAGGAAAAACGTGAGAAATACAGTTACAAGTATCATAATCATGTTACATTTGCCCATCCTAACAAATGAGCGACCAGGACCATAATTGAAAATGTATTTGACTCACAGCTACCATATTTAGATCATGTATACTGTGGAGGATAAAAATGTGCATCTTGGAGTGATTTGTATTGAAATTTTAATTAAAAATTATAGAAATTTCAGCATTTCTCTGCAATAACTTATGAAAATATTACAGTGAAAACTGATTTTTACATCTTCTTAAAGTTTAAAAAATAATCTTTTCAGTGGTACTTGTATTTTAACTTATAAAGTAAGATTATATTTTTAATGAATTTTTAATCAAATTTTCCAACAATCTATTCCATTGACCATTTTAAAGAAAATACACCAATCAGCGCTTAGTCTTTCCCCAAAACTGATTGTCTGAAATAATGAATTTGTTAATTGTCTTAAAATAACAATATTCAAAGTTTTATAACTTGGTGGCTTGATTGCAGAAGATTAAAGCATAAGATTGCCTAGGTAATTTTACTGAATATGACTTATAGGATCGAAGGACTGTATAAAATTTTTATCTTTACTGATATGATTTTTGTGCAATTTATGATTAGTGTGCACTCTAAAAATAGATCTCATTTATATATAATCAAAGATTAATTATATTCTAATTTAAAAAGCTTGATGAAACTATTTGTAGAAAAGCAAGATATTTTTCAAAAAAAAGAAAAAAAATTAAGTTACTAAGAACAACTAATAAATAGAATGTTTTTACCATAATAATCAAATTGACAATTATGTTAGAAAAATCAAATTGGATATTATGCATTGTCATTTTGGTAAATTTCCTATTTATTAAATTTGAGCATAAATTTTCTTTCATACCTTTTCTATGATTTTATGGGTTCAAAATTCTGTGGCATATATTTTTCATTAATATAATTTAAAATTCTACACATTGTTTCATTCTCTTTTGTTTATTTTTAGGATAATCTTTGTCATCTGATAGATTTACCTTTGATTTTAATTAGATATCCATAAAAATGTATTACATGAAGATAAAGATTTGGAATGTAGAATCATATCATTCTAATTGATAAAAATTGAGTAGGAAAATGTGTTGTAATGTAAAAAAATATGTTGAATCATGTTATTCTAATTGATAAAAAAATGTTTTGAATATTTGTGCAGTGAAGAAAAACTAGCTTCATCTTTTTAAATCTTTCTTATTGAGGAACTTTTCAAATTCTTCAAAGTAAATTTTCAAAATTATATAAGTTGACCAATGCTCAAATGTTTTTATATTGTATTGAAAAAATTTTGGCTCACATTAAATTATCTTTATTTAAAAGTACTTCATCTGAAAGAAATGGATAGGGAGAATATAAATATGTAAAAAAAATTTCAGATATTTAGATTCTGGGAATTATAAATATTTCATTATCTTTCAAATTGAGGAAAAAATAATTAGAAAATATGAAAAAAATATAAAAGTAAGGAAACATAAAAATGATTTTAATTATTTATTATCACAAATTACATGAAAAATTACATTTTAAAATTATAATTACCTTTAGATTAAAAAAAAAATATGACAATAAACTGTCATGTTTTTTTATTATTTTTTAAGGCAACTTTCATATATTTTAAGTAATAATTGTTTGAGAAAATTAAGGAAATTTTATTGAGCTTTTAATTAATATCATAAGATCTGAGACTTTCGTTACTATCTAGAACATATCTATTTTAAATTTAATTGCATTTAAAGCAAAGGTTTATTTGTGGAATATGTGAACATGAAGTTCTTAACCACTGGAGTTAGCAAATAATTAGGGTAGTGACATGGAATGAAACTGCGCAGCAAATGAGTATGTTTAATAGAAATTTTGACATGATAAGTGTGCATACTGTGTATTAGTGCTAATGCAGTGTATGTGTACTGTGTATTAGTGCTAATGCACTTCATGCTAATGCAGTGTATGGTTTTGTTAATACCCGTTTCCAGTTTTGTTGCAAAAATATGCCACATACTTTGCAAATCAAGTAAAATTCAAAACCTATTTTAATTTTAATGACTGCAGTATTTTCCTTTAGTAAAAATCTTTATAAAAATTTTCTAAACTGGCATTCACAAATTTCTGAATTGCGCAATGTTTTTATAAGATGAATAAATAGTAGCGGCGCCTGAGACTAATTATGATAATGTTTGGATTTTTTTTTATTAACTTGCAACTCCAGATTATAATTACTTTTTTATAGCTTATCTATTTATCTATAATATGCATAAAAACATTTAAATAATTTGCCCAGAAATATTTTTTCAAAAGATGTTTGCTATTACAACTTACCCAGATTTGAGTCAAGTTGTAACAACCACTGTTAAATAATTTTGATTTGATAAAATTATTTAATGGTCATCATAAAAATTAGAATGCATCAGAGTTGCTAATAATTTCATTAATAATATCTTCCTATCACACACATTTTGCAAATTAAGTACTGAACCCATTCCTCTTCATCATAATTCTGGCCTATTTTGGTTTTTTTGTAATGTCTTGAATTTAGTATCAGAGCATTTTATTTTGAAACTCCATTGCAGTGTAGAACCATTCTATAAGCAGACTTCAATGCATACCATATCTACTGAGTGAACATCTCTCCTCTATTGTGGCAAAAAAGGATTAGAGGAGATGCCAAAATATACACCATCCTCAGTGTCTGACCTCTTACATGATTATTCCAAAATAACCACACCATAGCTTCATAACAGAATCTTAATATAATTTATTATAGCATATTGTCAGAGTTGCTGTATGTATCATCACAAGCTAGAGAAAAATCGTTCTCCTTTTTCATAATCTGTATATTAGTTGAGAAATCTCTTATTTTCACTTTTTTCGTTTGACTTCTCTTATGAATTTTCTTACCCTTAAACTTTTATCTCTTGTCCTTTCTTCTTGTTTTCATTTCTTATTAATTATGTTATAGCATTCTTTTTTAATTGTTTCTTTATCAAATGGCTGAGTTAGAAATTTAAAGACAAAGATTCCATTTCTTTCAGAAATGATTCCATAGAAAAAGATATGAAGTTTGAGGAACAGGTGAATATTTGAATCTTAACTGCATGAATCAAACACAGAAATCTTATAGATTGTAGGATGTTATAACATTGCATAGTTTCAGACATTTTTATTCATTTATAAAAAAAAAAAATAAAAAACTTTTAAACATTTAATATTCAAACAAAGTAAATAAGTAAGCATTATTAAGTTCAACTAACTTATCTTAAAAAATATTTCCTACATTTAATTCACAAGTTAAATCTGAGTATGTGGTCATAACCTCTCAGTATTCATTTCGGCTTTGCTCCAACTGCGCTTATGTATTAGTACCTATCAGAAAAATCGTGTTTAGCGAAATTCCTGATTAAAAATTTTAAAATACCCTGAGTAACATTTATGTAACAACTAGACATGGACACCCTTATAATAAAAAACAAAATTTTCAGCAATTGTAACTCAAGTTATGATAATCAGTATTGTCTGCTAAAGATAATGTTGTATTTATTTAAGCAGTTCGTTTAATGTTGTCATAATCATATTAAATTCAAAGGATTTCTCATTTTAAAATTAAACAACTCTGCCATGTAGATCAATAGAAATATCAAATCAATAGTCTATTTATTTTAAAAGTAATAAAAATTTGTTTTAGTAGTTTCAAAGTTAAAAAGATCCTGTTATACTGTGCTCTGAACCATTTTTTGCAAGAAACAACTATTTTTGAAAAATACATTGCAATTTTGTAACAATTTGTCACCACACTACAGATATTTGAGAAATAATCAGACACTTTATGTTTATGCAGAATAGAATCCAGCTACACTTTTCCCACCGTGGTTTTTCTCTTTCTTGAAGAATATTTCAAAAATAAAAGCATTGCCTTAAACTATTCGATGTTTGCTAGAACAGGTTTATATTGACCTTTATACGTATTCACTTGTATCTAACAAGACTATTTTTGAGGCAGCTTATTCAAGAACACTTGTTTTCTGAAATAAAATCTGAACTCTGAACGAGTGTGAAGAGTTGATCTGCCAGACATACGACAGATTTCTGACTAGGTAGAGTATGTAGTTATAGACAACTGTCTAGTGTTGCTAAATTGAAGGAAGCTGCTGGCAAATTAATTGAAAAATATTAGATTGATTGGCATGTAAATAAGTTTTTAAAAAATGCAAATTCTAAGAATTATAAAATTCTAGAATATTGTTATCAATAGTATTATAACTATATTGTTAAGTTTATAAATCCAATGTTTATGCTTATCCAATGTTAACTTTTTATTCTTTTATAAATTAATTTGAGCTACATAGCTTGTGTTTATTTTACATGCTGATGCATATATATTTATATATTTGATGAGAATTATATATGCTTACTCATTTAATGAAACTTGTATTTTATTTATTAATTTTTTCTTTTAGGAGAAGGAGTACAGTGGTATAATTTAACTGAATTCTCTCGAATGCCAGATATAAACATACTGATGATCTTAGGAGCAATGTTATTCTCTTGTGTTCTATATATTATTGCTATTTGGTATTTTGACGCTGTGTGGCCATGGAAACCTGGCATGCCTGAGCCATTTTATTTCTTCTTAACAGTAAATTTATTTTGTTACTTTTGTTTTTAGTTTTAATTTAGTGCTTATTAACAAGTACTGATAGAGTTTTATTTTTGTAGAGAAGTTATTGGTATAGTAGAGAACCTAGTACAGACAAAGAGGTGACATTTGTGAAGAATAATAACAGTTCTGAATTTTTTGAAGAGGAACCAAGTGGTATGTCCCCAGGTGTAGTTATAAGGAATTTATTTAAGGTAATATAACTGTCCTATGGTGTAATAGGTATCTTATAAGCATAATTTTGAAATTAAATGTGTTTTTATTTTTGCACAACTGTTTTTAAGAACAAAAACAAAAAAAATTAATATAAACTTATAAATAACTTATAAAATAATAAACTTATTTTAACTAGAAGGTTAATTTATGTTTGATAATTCTTGTACTTGTTTCTAGATTGTTTTATTAATTAAATAGATTATTTCTAAAGCTTAACATTTCATGTATAAAATAAATTATATTCAATTGATGTTCTTTCCATTATCTATATAAACTTTGCAAATGCTTGAGATGTTTGTTTTTGTTAGTAAAATAAAAAAGAAATTGGTTTCTATCTTGAAAAATATGTCAAACTTTTACTGTGAACTTGAAAGAATCTTGAATTTTGAGGTTCCAAATGGTGAATAATGTGTGCTTGTAACTAAGCAGACAAAATATTAAATATTAAAAAATTTGCTCCTTGAATGTATTTTAGATGGAGAAATTTATATTGTATTCTTCTAAATTAATTGAATCTTGTGTATGTGATATATCTTTACAAATGTATTGTATTTTATACTAGCCACTTTTGGCGACCAGCTGGTTCACCAGTATTAATGCTCGCAAAAATATTCACTTAATATTTTATGTAACTTATTCTCATAATAGGTTTTTCTGCAAAATATTTTTGGGCTACAAATTTTGATAGTCATATAATTCACTTGTACTATTATGTAGACATTAAGCCGTTCTCTTCATTGTACTATGCATCTCTCTCTAATTTTCTATTAGCACCCTTAAAATTCAGTTTTAAATTAAAGTAGAAATGATAAAAATGCAATTATCATAAGAACGTTTTCTAAAGAATCAACGTCTTTAGAAAAATAATCTGAGAACTGAAAGCAGAGTTGTTTTGGCATTTTGAAGTCTTATGTGCGCTTTCCTAATTTATAATGTCTCAAAAAATTATTTAAAGAAAATTTCACAGATTAAATAAAAAATTCAGTTTTTAGTTGTATTTTTAAAATATTAGAAATGATATCAATAATAATAATTTAATTCGGTTTAAAATTGTATTTAAAAAAATTATGAAGTTTCAATTTTGTGCATTCTTTTGGACCTAAGGAATCATATTCTGCAAAATATTCTTGACACTCCAACTTTTAAATAAATAATTGAGCATTTCTTTCTGCATTCAAATCTGACCGATTTATTAAATTTTGAATATTACAATATTAGAACAATCGATATTTTCATAATCTAAGCGAATCGCTCTTGAGCATCTCCCAGATGGTTGGCTTCTTTGGGACAGTCGATAAAGCGATCTAAAATCAATAGCGATCTAAGATTTATAGAAGCGATCTAAAATTTATAGAATACTCATATTGAAATTTTCATTAATCGGTCCGCTTTTGTGGTTGATTTAGTTGATTGGAGTGCAATATTTTTATTTAAGATATTAGCGTCTCAAAAATATTTTGTTAAAAAGGATTCACAAAGCAGAGGATACATGCAAAAATTTAAAATTCATTATTCATTAGTGTTTATTGACTCTATTTACATAAAACTTTTCATTTAGACCATTTTTAGCTGATATATGTCTATTACTAATGGTTTACAATTTAGTTGTTGGGCTCTGGTTAGAATAGATGTATATATTAAACCAACCGAGTAATATATGTATTTTGAAAGATCATAGAAAACGTTTCCTTGCATTTACTTTTCAAAACATATCATGTTTCATATTAATTTCATTTCATACAGACACGTGACGAAAATTACATTTTTATGTATTTAATTTGGAATGGTAGTTAATTTATTTTTTTAATGTAAGCTTTTGTCAATATGATGGTATCGTTTTGATAAAATACATGTATTTTTTCCATTAACATGCAACGTGCCTGTGCAACTTAAATTTTATTTTTATTCTGCGCAAAATAAATTGTTGAAAAATATGATTAAATTCATTAAAAATCGAAATTAAATTTGTTGGTTAAAACATTACATTAAAAGATTATTGAGATTAAATAGATTATTTTTTGAAAGATTATTTATTAAAAGATTAACAAGATTATTTTTTGAACTTCAAAATGATTTAAAAATCAATTTTGTGCTGTAATATTTTCGGAGGTTATAGTGAAAAAACGCCAAAATTTTGTTTACTTATTAATTAATTAAAATTCTAATTAAAAATTCGGAAAAAGGTTCTCTGAGGTACACATTCCCGACCTCCAAAGTATGCATGTACCAAATTTGGTAGCTGTAGGTCAAACGGTCTGGCCTGTAGAGTGCCAAAACATACACACACACACTCACTGAGCTTTATTATAAGTATAGATTACTTTGTGCAAGTTCTTATCTTCAGGTTTACTGACAATAGCATTTCTTTTTACATGCATTTCTTTTTACATTTTTATTACAGCTGAGTTTCAAATGGTAGAAATTATTTCTATTCAATCATATTTTAGTCTTGAATATCATGATAACGATAATGATATTTCCTTATTAAATGATATGCATCTTAATATGTCTTAAAAATAAAAGATTCCAAATTTTTCTTTAAGCATTTAGTGTACTACTTTTTTAAAGCAGTGTATGTATGTTTTGCATTGCAGGCAGGAAAAAAGTAACCAATTTTTTAAAGTAAAAATATTTAGAATTTCATGCATTTTCTAAAATATTTTCTTTGTTTTATTTTAATAGAAGTTTCGAACAGGTTCTAGAACCAAATTAGTTGTGAATGATTTGTCTTTAAATATCTACCAAGGGCAAATTACTGCCCTTCTTGGGCATAATGGAGCTGGCAAAACAACCATCATAAATATTCTTACTGGTAGGTTTGAAAGAATTATACTATCTTTGATGCATCTGCCATGAAAAGGTTTTAAAATTGTTTTATTTTAAATAAGGATTAACTATCTATTTTCTTATATTGTTTACTTATTTTAGGCTTATACAAACCAACAAGTGGAACAGCTTCAATAAATGGTTTCGATATATTAACAGAAGCAACAAAAGCTCTCAGAAATGTTGGTGTATGTCTTCAACATGATGTTTTATATGACACTCTTACAGTTGAAGAACATTTAAGAATTTATGCTGCAGTAAGTTAAGTTTCTTGAATTCAAAATTTTATTTCTTTTTCTTTGACCTTTATTTATTGAAAAGAAATGTGGCATAAAAATAGTTTATGTTAAATAAATCTTTAGATTTAAATAAGAATTTTAATGTATTTTTTCCCACTTTTCATTTGCAAAAATTTAGAGCATCTAACTGTGTAATCATAAGTTGCTTATTTTTTTTTCTTTAGTGTCTAGAAATTTTAGAAGAGTAGTATGAGAATAATAAATGAATTTTCAATTTTATATTTCATAATTTTATTTTAGTGGTGTGTCTTGAAATTTTAATATGAGAAAATAATAGACTAAGCAAATATGATTTCATTTTTTCATTGGGAATTATGTTTTTTATAGTAGTAATCACATGAAATATTCCATTATTTCATTCGCAATGATATTAAAAAATAGAATATTTATTTGTTCTCTAAATAAAGGTTTTGTTCCTTGGATTAAATTTTGTCAGAGTAAACATGAGATTTTGAATTTAGTAACCTTTAAATAAAGTTGGTGTGTCTGTTTTTAAAATTAGATATTATATTTGTTTGTAAAAATATTTTATGTTAAATATCGATGTGCTGTTACAACATTTATAAAAATCAAACAAAAAAATTGTTTTTATGGACCGACTTTTATTAATTGGGAGTCTTTATAACATTTAGATGAAAGGAGTACCATGGATAAATCTGGATTCTGAAACAACTGATGTTTTAAATATGTTAAAATTGACTGATGAAAGAACTCAATTAGCATGTGATTTATCTGGTGGAGTGAAAAGGAAATTAAGCATTGGGATTGCTATTGTTGGTGGTTCAAAGGTATACTTATTTTGTTTGCTATCAAACTATTTGTTTGTTTTATTATTTCAATTTATCTTGTAATGTTTTAAAATTGTAAGGATTTAAACCATTGAAAGTAAATTTGCTAAATTATAGATTCTGATTATTTTATCAAATTTATTAAAGATTAAATGTATTAAGATTTTCTAATTCTGCTTATGATATTCAAATTTCATCAATTCTTAAGTTACGATATTTTTATATAAGAAATATGGATATTATTTGCTTAGCAGCAAATCAGTTGTTTATTTTTTTTAAATTAAAAAACTTTACTTAAGCTCATTATAAACTTTTATGGAAGTTTTGAAATTTGTCATATATATTAAATTTATATAGAAATTACCATTTTAGATTTTAGTGGATTTAGCATTGTTTTCTTATATTTCTTTTTGCTTGTGTGATGTGAAATAAAAGGTATTTTTAACTGTTTTCAACTTTTAACTTTTTTCAAGATATTACTTTTGGATGAGCCAACTTCTGGAATGGATGTTGAAGCTAGACGAAACGTATGGGATGCATTATTGAAAATCAGACACAACCGTACTATAATATTGACTACCCATTACATGGAGGAAGCAGATGTTTTAGGTGATCGAATAGCCATTATGGTAAAAGGGGAGATACAATGTTGTGGATCACCCATGTTTCTTAAACAGAAGTTTGGTATGATTTTTAAAGTATATGCCTTATTTTAAATTCTTTGTGACAGTCATTAAAACGTAAATTATTTTACTTATTTTAATGTAAATTGGTTTACATAGTTGTTTTTAATTTTTTTATGTACTAAATTTATTTACACAAGGATATTCAGAAAACTGAGCTTATTTTTAACTTTTAATAAGAGAGTCCAATTAAATACACAACCTAGATATATGCTTTTTAATTTAATTATTTTGGGAGTGTATTTCAAATAGTATTCAAAACTTTAATTGAATTCATTAGTTTATAAATAATTATGTTTCAAGTTGATGAATATTTGTTTTATTTATTCAGATTTATATTTTGACTTATGTATTTCACCATTGCTAGTGACTTTTATATTATGAATATACTGAAAGCTAAATAAAATGTTTACAACAATGGTTTTTTAATACTGATACACTTTATTTTTATATCTGTAATCAGGTTTCACAAATATTACTAAATATTCCTGATTAAAATATTAAATTCTAAGTGGCATAGTATAGTGCTTTAAGCAGTGAGGAAAAATTGATATACAGTCTTTATTGATTACATTTTATTCCTGGGACATATAGGAAAGACATCTAGTAAATGATTCTAACTATTAGGGATGGATTCATTTATCTTCCTTTATTGAAGAAACAATATGTTTATTTGACCTGGATAATTAAAATCTGGATTAGGTTTTTTCTTTCTAAAAACTTTCAATTTAAAGAGTCATAAGATAAAATATCAGAGGAGAAATGTATGCAATGAAAAATATAAAAGGAATATATATATAATTTTATCTTATGACACTTTAAATTCAAAGTTTTCAGAAAGAAAGCACCTAATCCAGATTTTAATTATCTAGGGCAAATGAACATATTAATTCTTCAATAAAGGAGGATAAATGAATCCATCCCTAATAGTTAGAATCATTTACTATATATATATGATATAAATATGTTTACATTCTTATTATAAAAAAGTTTCTAGTTAAAAAAAAAAAAAAAGGAATATGAACTAAAAATTACAAACATTTTTTTAATCATGTGTTAATTACTTTTAAAGCTATTTACTAAACTTCTTTTGATTATCTTTTTTGGATGCAGTGGTTGCAATATTAAATAAACTTTTCTCTTTATATATCTATAATAATATGTATTAAATGTAAATTTCTTAGAGGAGCAAAAGTCTTTTAAATGAGTTGTGGCCATTTAAATCCTATCTTTTATTTTAAACCTTCATATATTATTTAAAATGGCTGGGACATTATTTTAAAATTTTCCAGAAAGGTTTTTCATATAGTGCAAGTCATTGCTATTGTTAAAATTTCCTGTATGCAAAACAAAATGGATTTAGTAAAGTTTTAAACATACAAATTTTTTTAATTAAATACAGGCTAGAGTGTTTTATTTCAGAAGGGGAAAGTTACAATAATTAGATTTGTTGATTAAAGATTCTCATGATTGATAAGTAGAAATTCTTTTATCTTTAAATTTAAATGGATTCTCATTCGTTTTTGAAATGTAAGTTTTGTGAAGAAAAATTATCACATTTATATGTATTCGTACAAAATGTCTCTTACATATTTATAATATCTAATATATGTTTGTGTGTGTTTTTTAGTTTTTAATTTTGCATATATTAATTTAAAGTGTTTTTAAGAATGTTTTTATTTTATGAAATAATTTGAATCTGTATATTTAAATTATGCATATGAAATGTATTTACTTAAAGGACAAATTATTTATCAGTGTTAACTAATTTATAAAATAATATTAAATCAATTAATAATTTGTAATTGTGATGTAAACTGAAATATTCTCTTTCTCTCTCTGTATTTTCTTAAACTTTAGTTTGTTAATCTTTTTTATGCAAAGCATTTTTCAGTAAAGAAAAATATCATTTAATTTTTGGGCATAATTGAAAGTGTTGAATTTTTCTTTTTAGATTATAAATCTAAGATTATGCATTTAGGAAAAAAAATCCATAT
>JAPMOR010018079.1:440612-485887 GCA_026543865.1 Argiope aurantia | reverse complement strand
GACTTACTACTGGGCTGTGTAAAAGAAATCATTTACTCTCAGGTTATAATGGTTTTTAAACAATTAATAAATCTGTAAATATTTTTTGCTTAATTTTTTTACCTGATAATTATTGTAGTATTTTTTTATATTTATTTAGGTACTGGATATCATTTGCATGTTGTGAAAGATATCAATTTTGATTTGAATGCATTGATATCTCTTATTAAGAAATATATCCCTAAAGTTACTCTTGGAAATGAACTTGAAAAAGATATATCAGTCAATTTGTCAACGAATACCATTAGTGAATTTGGAGACATGTTTGAAGAGTTGGAAAACTGTAAAACTGAACTTGGGGTTATTTCTTTTGGAGTAACTATAACTACTATGGATGACGTTTTTTGGAAGTAAGTGAAAACACCATTTTTATACCTATGGTTTATTTTAATCTTTTAAATATATTGTAGGGACTTACCTAATTATTATAAAATCATTGCTGAAATTTGGGAAAGTGAATGCCATTTGCATAAAATGAGAAACATTTTAATCAACTTTGTGTATTAATATTTAGTGTTATTATGTTGTATTTTATAATTATCTATTTATTTTATTCATTTATTTACTATTTATTATATTTATTTAATTTTCTAAGTACTATTTATTAAATTGAATATTGATTGATTGATTGAAATGGGAAGAGAATGGGAATTTTGGCAACAGCCATTATCCCCTAATGCCAAAAGAGTTCATTCAATAGATGTTAAAAAAAAACTTCAGAGATTGGATAATAATCTGGAGATACTGCTTATTAGAAATAGCCATTTGAATATACGTTTTGAATGAAGAACAAGAATGAAGATCAAAATTAAGTTTTGCAAAAGGAATATTTGGAACAAAACAAGATGATGCGTTCAGTGTTGTTTTCAAGATTACAAACTTGGCAGTGAGGGTAATTGTATAGACCAATTCTATTCAACAGAGCTGGAGTTATAATCATTCAGGTTAAAAGTCGTACAGTTATGATATCTTCTCTTCTATTTTTGAGCCATGGATTAAAGGAGAACATGGTGTAACATCACCAATAGATTCTTGATATTTGCTTTTTTGGAAAATGTGATTCGTTTTTGTAATAAGGTTTCCTGGTAATGAGAAATTAAATTTTCTGAAGTAATCCACTCCAGCAATGGGCACGACTTCTGGACCATTTTTGCGAGTACATCTGCCTTTTCATTCCAATGAATTTGTGACGGTAATTGTGTTAGGATTGTGTAATTGTTCTAGAAACCACGCCAAACATATTTTCTGATTTAATTTTCCCCATGCTTGAATTTTGCCAGCTAATCTATGATTGGCTTTTGGGGATTTGTAAGGCATTTTAAAGCTTGAAGGGCTGAATAGCTGTCTGTCAACAAAAGCAGATTTTTTACTGTAACTGAAAATTCATCCAGAGCTTGACAAAGTGCCAAGGCTTCTGCTATAAAAATGGAATTGATAGGGTAAATTCTATAGATGAAGGATCGGTTACAAGAGATACCCACAATAAAAATGGAAGATTGAGGTTGGTTGATTTAATTTTAATGGTGCAAGAGCCAAAAATAGGCTATACCATCTTCGCCAACCATATAGTTTGAGAAGTGAAAGATTGATATTTGGATGTGTCCATAGCGATAATATAATAATCTTGAAATTATTTGCATACAGTTTCTTCAAAGAGATTCTTGATCATATAACTAGGAAGAGCTTTATTTTGATAACTAAGGTCCGAAAGATGAATTTCACAAAAAATTGTTTTGAGAGACAATGTAATCTGGTAGAGCAATAATATGATTTGTTGTACCATTCAGGTTTGCATATAAATTAATTTTCACTTATAATTTCTTCTTTTTTAACTTATTTGATTTCATGATTGGAATTATGATGATAAATAGGTGAATGAGTGTCAACGGCAAGTTGCCCGAGAAAGAATTGCACAGCTAATCTTTCAATTTTTTCCGACAGCTTTTCCTGACTTGCGATTTTCATTAAAACAATATTTAGGATCCATTTAGGCAGTCTAAGTGCTATTCTAAGAGCTATAGTTTGTATTGAATTGCAGACTTTGTATTGAGTTTTGGAGAATTTATTGGTAATTGATCTGCTTTAATAAAACAGACTTAAAATGCTATTATTGGTTATGTTTACGAGATCCGTAAATTGAATATTGATTCTATTTTTCAGTGTTTCAAACATTTCTGTGGTAAAGTATAAACTTCATTCTGAGAGTGAAAAAGGAACTGCTACTTATTTTGAAGATGAAGGTAAATCTTTGGTTTATTTTAGTTGTAATTTTACTTGAAATATTTCTTAATAATTTCTCTGTTTGAAAGACATGATGCATAATGAGAAAAATTTCTTAACTGATTTTTTTTTTGTGTATTAAAGAAATCAGTTTACAAGTAATTGAACATTTAGTTCTTATTGCAAGTTTACATTTTTTTTTCTTTTTGTAATTATTATTAATGTTACAAAGATATTTTTGCTAAACTGAAAAAGTCTTGTATCAGTGATAGCAGTAAAAGTTATTTCATTTAATTTTCCCCTTACTATCCTGAGCTTTAGAAAAATTATTCAAATATATATATGATTATATTTACTTCTATAAAATAGCAGTTAGTTTGAAGTTTTTTTTTGTATTTTTATGTTGTTCTTTAATAAACATATTTATGGTTTTAGTGTATCATTATGAGCCGTTTCATGAATTTTTCTAATTGAAAATCATGCACTATGAGTAAAACTTTATTCTTTTTTTTATTTTTGCATATTGTGAATCAGCCATAATTGTAGTAATTGCTTTTCTTTCAGTATTCAGTAAACAAAAAAAATTAGTAATTGTTTTTGTGTGTTCAGAAAGTGTTTTTGTAATTTTTGATTCCAATTAATGTTGTACTTCTGACTTATAAAAAAATTTTGGTTTATTTTTTTACCATAAATCTTTTTAAATATGAGAAGACCTTTTCATTTCTTCATTTTTCATTTTAAAACAGCTTTTTTTTTCTATTAATTTCATCATTTGTTTTTGCAAAAATATTAAATTATTTTTAATTTCTCTTTGATGTATTTCTAAAATACTTTTGTTCAGTATACTTTTCTGTTTAAGAGAAAAATCAGAAAAATATTTTTACTATAACAAATCCTCCTCCTCGTTTTTGTAATTGATTTAACAAAATTGAAGAAACAATCATAAATCAAAATTTTGGTCCATTTGAAAAAAATGGATTTTTTCCCAATGAACTCACTTAATAAGAACTGCTGTGTTAGAAATCATAATTATCTTAAATCATAATTATTTTTATTATCTAATTGCTTTACAAAAATATAAAAATTACTGTAGGCTTCTTAGATATGCATCATTGGAAAACTTTATACCAAATGCTGCATATTTCATTAAGCAAAGATGTTTATTTCATTGGCCACAAATAAACATTTCCTGCAAAAATCTAAAGCAGACTTTCATTTTATTTACCTACTATAAAAAAATGACAAAATTCTGACAAGACAACAGCATAATATTGCTGGAATTGGGGGAGGGGGTTGCAGACAAGTCAGTCAAAAAAAATGCTTATTAGCCTAGTTGCCAAATAAACAAAGTTGTAAAAAAAAGTAAATATCTTAGAAATGATAAAATGTTTCAAAGAAGTTTATTATACATTAATTATTAGATCAATTAAATGCTTTAATGTTTTTAAAGAAATCACTAATTAATAATTATGGTTAAATTTTTCAAGAATTTTTTTACTTCAATATTTTTTTCCATGATAATTGTATTTAAAATTTTTAAAGACATATCTCTACGGAGTTATGATTATTAAATTACAGTAAACCATTAGAATAGTGATTAAATTAAAAAATACTTGAACTGTTCATCTAAATTAACCAGTTATTAAAACAAAGGTTACATGATGCTCACTGTGATCACCTAATGTCGGAATTGGTTCGTGACTGTAAGATGAGAAATATTCTGTTATCTTTCATAACATTTTAATGGCATGTTGATATCATTTAATAATGATTATTTTGTTATTATAAACATAGATAATAATTATAAGATAATAATATTTCATCATATTTCTTTAAAATATTATCGGTCTATTAAAAGATTTGGTGCAAATTAATAATTTTAATTTTGATTTTGGTAATTCATTTGAATATATTATAACCTGAATTCCTTCTTTTTAATCTTAAAAAGAATAATTTTAATAATAAAAGAATAATATTTCTGTATAACTATAAATTAGAATTACTTGCAAAAATTAGAATTATTGGCCAAAAGTGATTTCAACAAACAAAACATTTTAATAGTCATAAGAACATCAAGATATAAATTATGAATCTTTTTACTAATAATAAAGCAATAAAAATAATTTTGAGATTTTTTTGATTATTGATTTAAAAAAATTCCATATCTTTGTTTTTATTCTTACATTCATTGTATCCTCTTCTTATTTGTCAACCACAATTATTTAAAATATCCATAAGAAATATAGGAAAAGTAATTGCAAAATTAATTTGTAGCTTAAATTTCCGATTAAAATTATCCAATTTAAATATCTATTTCAAATAAAAAATGTAATAATTAATGTTATCAATTATTTATTAAACTATTCTTGCTTAATTAACAAAAGGCAAAAGCTGTGGAAATATGCATCACTTCATATGATTATAATGATCAATTTGCCACTAATTATATATATATATATATATATATCAGTATTCACTTTAAGCTTAAGATTTGCAATTGTGTTTATAAAATATTTTTATATATTTTTTAATTGAATATTTGTTTATTTGCTAAGACCTAGTGTTAATGAAGTAAATAATTTAATTTGAATTATTCTAACAAAATAATAATATTATTTTGATAATATTATTAAGTAATAATAATATTTTGTTATAATTCTTTCTTATCATTTGGATCTCTGGATGTCTATTTATTCACATTATTTCTGTCAAAATTATTAAGTAACATTTACAAAGATCTGTTTCAATTTGAGGTATTAATTCATAATTATATTTTGGTACTACGTTTAGCTTTTAATTTTAAAATGTTGTCAAATTTTAAAATTTCATCATATTATATAAAAAGTGAACTGCAATTAAAGCTGCTAAATACATATAAAATTTAAAATAAAGTTTCTAAAGTGTTTTTGATAAAAATGTGATTGATTTTAGATATTTGAATAATATAGAGTATATTTATATGTATTTGAGTCTTACTTCATGCTCAACTTCATCAGCTGTAAAAATTATTTTAGTTTAGTTTTAGTTATTTAGTTTAATTTAGTTATTAAAATAAAGTGTATATTATTGTGATAACATTAAGAAATGTTTGTTGATCTATACTTTATTTCAACATGTGTTTATATTTTCAGACGTCTTTGGTGACTCACCTGGTATAAAACCACATCCTAAGCTGATTAATCAATTCATTGGTCTGTTATTAAAGCGTTTCCACTATGCTAAACGACACTGGAGCATTCTTGTTACCCAGTTAGCTATCCCCCTTGTTCTCATGTGCCTGTGTCTTTATATCATTAAATTTAATAGTCAACAATTCAAATTTGAAACTGGTTCTCTGAAACTTGATATTTATTCTGTATATGGTGCAACAGATGGATTTTATTATTTCAAAAACCCACAACTCTCTAGATTAGCTAAGACATTAAAGAAAGTATATGAATCAAATCAGATCAATGTAGAGAAAGTTTCTGAACCAACACGTTATGTCTTTGATTATGGCAAAAAGGATATATCTAAGTACTTAAAGAGTTTCCTTGTAGGAGGAGCAATAGATGAGTATTCAAATGGAACTTTGAACTTAACTGCTTGGTTTAATGGAGAACCCTATCATGCTTTACCAATGTCACTTGTTTTAATGCATTCTGCATTACTAAGGAATTTAACAAGCTCTGGGAGTATAACTTTAACCAATGCACCATTTCCAGAGTTACGTTTATTTATAGTTCACGGGAGAGATGTAACAATCAGAATTTTGGCCATTGTCTTTGTTCCACTAGCATTTGGTTTTCTTTCGGCTAGTTTTACTTTGTTGCCAATTCACGAGAGAGATACGAAGGCGAAATTGTTGCAGATTATGAGTGGAATTCCAGCTGCTATATACTGGATTGCTATGTTTTTCTGGGACTTAATGATCCATTTTATCGTTTGCATTTTGATGATAATACCTTATGTCATTTTTGTCCACTATGCATTCTTTGGAAGACATTCAGGTGCTATTGGTAAGTTCCTTTATTTCCTTCTAGCCATAGTGATGTATTTTTGTTCGGTTTTAAACTGTTTTTAATTTTTTTATATTTGTTGATAAAAATTATGTTGTCAATTTCTTATGTTAAAAAAAGTTATACTGTGAATTTTTATGATCTTGTTATGTAGTTAAAAGATTTAAATTCTAGATTCTGCAATTTCAAATATTAGATTATGACTATATAATTTTTGACAAAAATGCTGTTATTGAATAACATTTAAATACTTAAGGAACTCTTAATTTAGATTATTCCTAACAAGTAACTGTTTTAAGTATTTTTCAAAACTTTGATCTTGAAAATATTTAAAACATTTACTTGTTAGGATTAGGATTTAGATACATATTCTATTATATGTTAAAGCGTAGCCATTCTATAAATTGTTTTTTTTTAAATTTTTGGAAATTTAATTTTTTAATAAATATTTATTTGTTGCTTTATAGATACATCATTGCTATTGATGCTGTTATATGGTTGGTCTTCAATACCTTTCAGCTATTTAATATCGTTTTTGTTTAAAAAGGGAAGTACTGGATTCTCTGCTGTTTTGGGGATATGTGCACTTATTGGTGAGTATTTTGCATTTACATAAGCATTTTAGAATACTTATTTTCTACATTATCTTATACATATAAAGAAAGTACAGTAATCGAGAGAAAAAATTCGGACTTGGGATTTCGACGAATTTCTACATTTTTAGACCTCTCCGAGTTTGAGAAACACATTTTTGTTGAATGCCGGGCCGTCTGTCTCTGACACAAATAATTCAAAAACGCCTTGAGCTAGATGAATGAAATTTGGCATACAGTCTTTATACTAAATTTGAAGATTTTAATCACATTTTGACCAAAATCCGCTCAGAGGAAACTGTCTATTCGGCTGTTCAAATATAATTTAACATAATAACTACAAAACGAAGAAAGCTAGATAGATAAAATTCAGTACACTGAATTAACATCCGTAGTGTAGATGCCTTTTAAATTTTGAGCCAAATCCAACAAGGGATTAACCATCTGTTGGTCTGTACTTTGAGTTAACACGTTTACAGATTTTTAAAAGATGCAATGATTTAATATATATAAAATTTGGTATGGATTTTGCAACTGTAAATGTAGTGTTGGTCCAAATTTTTATTTCAATAGGCTAGGAAAACGCATCTAAAACACAAATTTGGTTTTCAGATACTGTTAATTGCATGGCAGCAATTAATTGTTCAGGTAACTCGCCAAGGATGACTTGATAGATATAGTCAAAGATTTTATGTTATTATATATCATAATATTTAACTGATATCTGCTGAAAATAAATTATTATATTTAAATCAGGAAAAAACTTACATAAAGTTAATTATTTTAATATTTTTACAAAATACATCTTCATTACTGTAATGTTTGAGAAATAAACTAATGTGTTAAAACAAAATGTAGTGTAATAGAAAACTAAATTAAAACTAATTTGTGGAGATAGTAAAAAAATATAATGGCTGAAGCGATTTAGAATTAAAGTATATTTTACAAAATATTTAAATTTCCCCATCAGTGAGGAAGAATTATATTTTTCAATAGCATGATTTTTAAATAGGAAAAAAATACCCTGTTCTTATGGATTCAATTCTACTAGATGTGAAAATGGCGGGTAAAATTGATAATTAACTCTAGTATTTTACAATTGTGAATAGCAACTTAACATAAATAGGAAAGTAATGATGTTAAATTTTTAATAAGGTTTTATTACTTTTGCTCCTTTGAGATTACTTAATCAATTTATAAAACGCTTACAACAAGAAAGTGAAGGTTTCATATATTTGATATCAGAATTTTCCCAATTAAGTCATTCAAAGTTGAAGGAGAGACCATTACTATTTTATGTTAAGGAAATTTTTCAAGGACAAATAGTGCCATAAAATATTTTCTGGCTGACCAGCATGTAATGAGGAATAGTTTAGATTTTTCACAATTTTGAAATACGAGTATGTAACTAAAAGTGGACTACAAATCAGTTTTTGGTGAGTCGCAACCAGATTTTGAATGCACATTTATCTTTCCACAATTTGCAAAAATGGGATCTGAGTTTAAAATCTTCATTGTACCACTCATTAGAATTTTTTTTCGTAAATACCAAAATTACAAAATATAATTTGATATTCTAATTAAAATACATTAGATTATCAAATTTTATTTTATAATATTTTTTTCCTTCACAAAATCTTTGCTACCCATCAAATCTCTTTCACATCAAACATGTGCTATTTGTTACTGGGAAAATTTAAAGTTTTTAAGATGAACTATGTAGGTAATTACAGATTTGGTTTCTAGAAAGTGGATCACAATATTTAAAATTTTATTAACCTTTGTTTAAAGTAATGGAATATTTGTTATTATATTTTATATAACAACATGTCGAACTTTTTACTGAAATATTTTTCTTATAACTGCTAAACTACTACTTAACTTGTCTCAAATGGATAAAAGACAAAAATTGTGTTAATTTTATGATAAAAGTTTATATAAGTATGCTTAATGTTTAAAATTAAATATTTTTTTATTAATATTCTGTTAAAATCAGTGAAATATTTTTAGGTGTTGGGTGTGCTTCAATTTTAAAAACTATACAGGTAATGAATAAATTCAGTCCCATGAAGTCAGTAGATCAGGCTGTTTGGGTTTTTCGACTTTTTCCAACTTTCAGTCTTGCTTCTGGAATGTCAAGTCTGTATGGTGTTGCATTTTATAATGCATTTTGTGAAAGTGTGCCTCCATATGATCTGGAGTTCCATTGCAATTCCCCTACAATGGATATTTCAAATCCTTTATTTAGATGTTGTAAAGGTAAATATGATTATTTGCTGCTCATTGCTAATAATATTAATTGATGATTTTTGAAATAAAATTATATTTAAAAATTGTGGGGAAAAAAACAATTACTTTTTATTTATTTCATTTTTGTTTGGACACAAAGGGAATTCAGAGTATAAGATTATCATTCATATTTAAAATATTTTAAATAGTTTTTCCCTTCACATTTTTTAATTGTATTGCATTTAATTGTAAAAAATTTTGTAAGATATTGAATTTTTTAATTTCTTATTTTTTGTAATAAAAGCATTTTTAAAAATGTTTATTAATTATATTTTAAAAATTTCCTTGAAAATTCTAATTTTATTCTTTACTACTTTCTATCTTCATCCAGAATAGCACTTGATCAATTTTTCCAATTATAATTTCTTTTTGAAGGATAAGAACTATTCAATTTTGATGAAAAGGTTAGAAAATAAATGAAAGGAGCATTCATTAATGACCAGCTGAAAATACTTATTTGGGAGTTTTTTTTTAATGAAATCTGGACTATTCATGGTTACAAATGTTACAAAAATCTCAAAGTAAAAGGTCATGTCAGAAATTTTACAATCTGGTGTCTTTTTGTGCTTGGGAAAGTAACCCTTAGTTTAAGAAATTCTGTATCCGAAAATGATTACAAGCATTTAATAATCGTTATTAAAAAATAGATTGCTTGAAAATAAAATGAATTAAAAAAATTGCTAGTAAAAAAATTCCTGGTTTTATTTTTTAATTTAATGGTATTTGATTAGTTAAAATCTTGATTTTGATCCAAGCCCTTTCTTTTTGAACTTTTGCTTAGATATTATTATTTTAAAATTTATTATTTTTGATTAATTAATACAGCAAATAGTGATGTTAGTGTAATTAATAAATACAGCAAAAAATATTATTTTTTAAAAAATATAATCTAGCACAACTTTTTTATTTGAATTCTATCATTCATGTTTCCTGTGAATATTAAGGTGTGCTCTCTTCTAGATATTTGTGAAAATAACTGTCATCAGAACAAAGATCCTATACAGTGGAACAAGAATTCTACAGGACCAGATATATTGTTCCTTTTCATTGATGGTGTAATTTATTTTGGTCTTGTACTCTTAATGGAAACCAAGGCCATGGCTAATCTTAATCGAATTGTAAAATACTATTTTCAGAAAATACGTAAATTTGTAGTAAAGGAAATTATGCGAGAAGATATTGTTGAAGACTCTAATGTTCGAGAAGAAGAAGAGAGGATTCGAAATTTATTAGAAACTCATCCAGATTCAGGTAGAGAGGCACTAGTAGTATCTGATTTGACCAAAGTGTTTCAGAATTTTTATGCTGTAAATCACTTGACATTCGGTATTCATCAAGAAGAATGTTTTGGTCTTCTTGGTGTGAATGGAGCAGGCAAAACAATGACATTTAGAATGTTGACTGGTGAATGTTATCCCTCTGAAGGAAATGCCTTAATACAAAATTGTTCTTTGAATAAAAATTTGAAAAAGGTAAGAATTTTTTTATTTGATTACCATTTGTAATGAAAAGATTTATGATGAGATGGAATATATTAAATGGAAGAGTTACTCCTTTATGCTTTATTCAAGATAAATGCATTCTTGTATTATCAAAACATGTTTTGCATTTAATCATAAATGCATTACTTATAAAAAATGAGATTTTTTTCATAACAATTATTTTTTTCTTTTATTGCTTTACCTTAAATTTTTAATATAATTTATATAATCATCTATAGTTCTTCTTAGCTATTGATTTTCTTTGTTGCATGTTTGGTATGCTAGTTTAAAATGTTAACTAGAAATATAATGTACTTAATGTTACTTGATATCAATAATATATCTAGTGTATATTTGTCATATATGTGTGTTGTAATTTTCTTTATTGTGTTTGGTTCAAAATGATGGTTTATAAGTAGGAAAATGACAACAAGCATATTTTGCATAAAAGACAAAAATAAAATTCATATCAAAAGCCTTGTTTTATTTAAAACTTTTCATTTTAATTAATTAATTTGTATTCCAAGTAGATATTTTGATACTATATAGAAAAAGAAAGAAAAAAGTTTATAAGATTGAACTTGCTAGTTTTTTATATACAATATTTTTTATTATTTATATGCCTTATAGTTTCAATCTTATCTTGGTTATTGCCCACAATATGATGCATTGATTGACCGCTTAACTGGTCGAGAAATGTTGATGCTTTTTGGTCAGTTGAGAGGTTTAACTGGATCGGATTTGTATGAGAAAGTGGAAAAATTGATTAGAATGACTGATTTGACAAAACATGCTGATAAACAGACACAATTTTACAGGTATATATAGAAAATTCCATTTTTTATTGTACATTTTAATCTCTTTTCACTTTCTTAAAGATTATTAAAATAGATTTTAGCTCATAAAATATTTTTCTACAATAAATAATCTGAAAAATCTGTTAAATAAAATTTGTTTCATGTTGCAAAGAGAGAAACATGAAAGAATTTTTTATTGACAGTTTTATGAATAAAATAATTATTAAAAATAAATTATAACATTGTAGAAGAATTATGTTATACTCTGTTTCACCCCAACTTGGCAGTAGTGTATATTCTACACATGCCGAATCCCAGTCATTGTCAAGGGAACTGGGTTACTTTAAAATACAAAGTTACAAGAAATGTAGATCGCTAGGCGAAACTTTATCTTAACTTTATTATTTTTCGCCAAATAATTTATTAACTTTATTAGATTGTCATTTTAAATCAGAATTAATTCTTACCTTATTTTCATTATTTTGTTCAATATTATTGGTACATAACTTTACTGATTTATTAAAATAATTTCATTTTAAGTTTATACTTATTCATACGCGATTGAATGACTAATTAAAATCCCTTATAATTGAAAGCAATGCATAAGTGAGAGTGGCTAAAGTTTTTATTTCTTAAAATGAATACTCTTTATCAAGAAGTTTATTTTTCAGAGATTGATGTTTAGAACTGTTAAACAAATTATAATAATGGTTTTGAGTAATAAGCCGTGCATTAATAACAATGTATGACATTATTTGCGATGAAACAATATGCAGTACTTAATAAAAAGTAATGTTAAAATGAGATTTTTCACAAATATTTTAGGGTTTTCTCAGTAAAGTCTAAAAATTAACAAAAGGAAAAAATTTAAATTTTCGAATTTATTCATATTGTTACGAAATTTCTTTACCGGGGTTCGTTTGGATAGTGGAAGTGATATGGTGTAAAGAACGCTCAATCAGCAGGCAGAAGTAGAATAAAAACAACGACGTTTATTTACAGATACACAGGACAGCACAAAAACGATAACTATATACAGCATAGAGACAACTATCTTCAGTCGAGACGTGTAGCATACAACCAGGATCTACTGCAGACAGTAGCGCACAGCTCAATTCAGCACGAGCTTGACTCCTTCGCTGCTCACCGTCGTTTCCGCCTACTCCGCTCTGTCGCTTACGACTCCTCCGCTCCGCCTTCGGACTTGACTACTGACTTGACTTCTCTGGCAGCTGCAGCCCCCTTTTATAGATCTCAGGAGGCGGGGCTAGAAGCCTCTCAACCAATCAGGAACGTTCGAGGCGTATCTCGGTTCCTACTGGACGGATCGGGAAAAATCTCGAAGTTTCGGGTATAATCTATTTTGGCGCCAAAGTCGCCAAATGGTCGCCAAGCTCTGGGACCCCCGACACGACGCCCAGACTCTGTCCCATACAGATGACTGTAAAACATTCTTTCCATTGATGGAACCAACTATGCTGGGAAGCCGAATTGCAGATTTGTAACATTGCTCCCCTCTTCAAGGACTGACGTCCCGGCTGTCCTACTTCAATCCAACAGCTATCGCAGGCTTCCGTATGATGTTATGATGATGATGCTTTAGGCGACTTTCGAAGATGACATCATTTACTAATTTAGCAGCGACTGAAGATCCATCCAAACCTTCTCAATGCTTTTGACCCGGACCTCTTCGTCGTTTCGGATTGTACATCCAGACTTGATTCCGTTCCTTAAAATGCAGGATGTCCCATGGAGCCAAACGCTGGATCGTCGTAGAGACCTCCGGAATGAATTCTTGCCACGCTTTTCGGTTGGTCACTTTGAACTTCTTCCATCTAACCAGCCGTGTATCAGGATGATCCAACGGTGCCTTCTGAAGTCCACTCGAAAGCCAGGTATTCGCCTTCGTCGCCAAAGCTTTCACGGGAATACGTTCACCTCTTCCCAGTCTATTCTCGACACTCGAGAATAGTCCGCAACTCTCCACACAGGATCGTCTGAAGAGTACATCTGCCTTTACGGGAAGGTCTCTTCTGCTACAACACAACTTGACAGGATACACAACAGATTCATCAGCTCCTATTTGCATGACACTTCTATGCAGATCCACAGCAAAGATGAATTCTTGAAAGAAGTTGAGACCGTGACTACAGGGATCAGCGATTCCAGCCACGTATTCTTCTTCCGTGTCACTATGCCAGGAGATATCAGGAGGCTTGTAGAGAGGTAGTTCCTTTAATCTTTGGGACGAATCCAATCCAAACAGGGTCGCATCAACTCTTGCATCCATAGGCATCGAGCACGGGTCGCCACCAACAGACCCGTCCGAGGAAAGTCCATCTTCTCCATCCCCAAGCGCCTGCACTTTCGGTTCCACTTCAGGGGAGTCATTCGGAGAAGACTGTTTCAGTTCCGCAATTATTTGACATTCTCCCTGTTCGCTCCTCTTCTTATTGAACTTCGGTCCATTCTCCGGATGGCTAAGTTCCTTTTCAGTGACACCGGTCTCCATTCGGTCTTCAGTCTTTTCTTCCACTTGGCTCTCGCTGCTTCCTTCAATTTCTTCTGTGATAACTTGGATGTCTTCAGTTTTGTTAACTTTATCTTCTGAAATTTCTTTCCACGACGAAAGGCCTTTCTTCAATTCACTCCTCATGTCTGCATATCCGGTTTTCATTTTTTCCGTAAAGGCTTCCATTTCTTGCAAAAGTTTCTCTTGTCCAGCGTCCATAGACTTCTTCATCTCCACTAACAGAGCCAGTAACTCACCATTACAGCTATCAGCCATTTTTGCTTGGGATCTCGTCAGCACCATACACTGTTGACCACTATCCCACTTATGACACCAAATGTTACGAAATTTCTTTACCGGGGTTCGTTTGGATAGTGGAAGTGATATGGTGTATAGAACGCTCAATCAGCAGGCAGAAGTAGAATAAAAACAACGACGTTTATTTACACGAAGATACACAGGACAGCACAAAAACGGTAACTATATACAGCATAGAGACGACTATCTTCAGTCGAGACGTGTAGCATACAACCAGGATCTACTGCAGACAGTAGCGCACAGCTCAATTCAGCACGAGCTTGACTCCTTCGCTGCTCACCGTCGTTTCCGCCTACTCCGCTCTGTCGCTTACGACTCCTCCGCTCCGCCTTCGGACTTGACTACTGACTTGACTTCTCTGGCAGCTGCAGGCCCGCTTTTATAGATCTCAGGAGGCGGGGCTAGAAGCCTCTCAACCAATCAGGAACGTTCGAGACGTATCTCGGTTCCTACTGGACGGATCGGGAAAATTCTCGAAGTTTCGGGTATAATCTATTTTGGCGCCAAAGTCGCCAAATTGGTCGCCAAGCTCTGGGACCTCCGACACGACGCCCAGACTCTGTCCCATACAGATGACTATAAAACATTCTTTCCATTGATGGAACCAACTATGCTGGGAAGCCGAATTGCAGGTTTGTAACAATATATATATATGTTCATGAAAATCAAATTTTAAAATCAAACATTACTTGATTTTCTGGATTAAATTAATATTTACAAATATATAAATACGCTCAATATTCAGAATATCGTAAATAGATTAAAATTCGAAGTAATTGAGAATATCAAGAGAAATAAGTTATTTTATGAGAATAAAAAAAAATACTTACTAAAGTTATTCAGAACATTTAAAAAATATATTGAATATAATATGCATTATAAATAAGGCATGAAAAATCATCAGCACTCATTAGTTCTGTTCATGGAAATTATTAAATTTTGGTTTTCGTATACTTCCTCTACAAGTCCGTCAATTTCCCACATTTCTTTCTCTTTTGTTGTTACATGGTTAATGCATTTTCACCAATTGTCAATTGTTACTTTTTGTATTGCTTGGATTACGAGCTCCTTTACATCATTCAGCTTAAAAGTCTTATTTTCCCGTGCAACATGTCCTTTAATTTGGCTCCAAATCATCTCAATAGGATTTAACTCGCTGTGATAAGGTGACAATCTCAAAATTGTATGTCCATATTTTTCTGCAATAGCTTCTACTCTATATATATCATAGAAATGTTTCACTTCAGAAACTTTCTGCAAAAGTTCGATTTTAATCATGTCTTTATCCCATGTAATATGCTTTTGGGATAACCATTCTTGAATAGACTTTTTAGTTCAAGAAGTTGTAGGAATTTTCTCCATTTTACTGAATGATAAGAAGCATTGTCCATTACGATTACGCTGTTTTTCTTCTATGTAGGAAGAACACTTTCTAGCCATTTTTCAAAATGATCACCATTCATCTCGTCATGATAGTCACCACTTTTTTCCCAGTAAAAATCTCAGCTGCATCACGGACGAAACCTTCTTCGCTTACAATATGTGTAATAATGAGTCTTCTTCCTTTTCCTTTTGGTGCCGACAAACCTACTGTTAAATTTAAAGAGGAGGCTTCGTAGCTACTTTTAATTTTTGTATCTTGCCATACTCGACTCTGAGAATGGCCTTCATTTACCCATGTCTCATCAAGATAATAAATGGGCGTGTTTTGTTTCTTATAATGAGCAATTTTTCTCAAATAATTCCGCCGCCACAAAATAATATCTTGTCTCTCTAGAAGTAACGCCTGTCTTTTTCGTTTTTCAAAAGAAAATCCCAAGTCTTTCAATATTCTATAAAGCGTTGTTCTACTGATGTTTTTCGAAAAGATATCTCTATCATCGTTCACGTCTTTTAAAACTTTATCTAATGTTGGGATCTCATTTCTATGAAAAAATGCATGGATTTTTCGTCGAATGCAGGATAAGGTAAAGTCATCATATTTTATAAGTCTTGATTGTTTACCTTCTAAGCCTGGTCGCTTCTTTCCAGGGGCACTTAAAGGACTGGATGCCTTTTTTTCTTTTTTCAAACGGAAAACTGTTCTTTGTGAAACGTCCGTAAGATGCGGAACTGTCAACGATTTGATTGATAGAATCTTGAGGGTTTTCTTCTCGGAGTCGAGAATAAACATTTAATATGTTTCTACGTGCTGCACTTTTTATTGGTTTCCCTCGTCTTGAAGGTGTATAGAGCGTAGTCGGTGATAACACTTTTTCGTACATTTTAGAAATGACGACTTGGATAAATATCAACAATCGAAAATGAATGTGATTAAAAATATCAAAAAAATAGCTGATAAAAAAGCGAGAGCAAAAAAAGTATGTGTGATGATAATAACGGTTGAGAACTAAACGAAACAAAGCTGGCGGGGGCGTACTAGAGAAGCGCGCCAAATATTTGACTTTGGAGACCGGTTCTAGCCAAAGTGGAATTCATTATGTCAATCTTTTGGTTTTATTCGTTCGCTTTATTTATAAAATATTTAACAGCTAAGCACTTTTAACTTGAGAATAATTTTAAATACATGGTGATAAAAAAACGATTTCTGTAATTTATGATATAATTTGATAAATTTCAGCGCATTTTAGTTATTTTAAAGTCAAAATGGATGGGGAACTCTTTCCCAGCGCGGAGCGTCACATTTTCTGCCTTTTACAATACTGCCAAATTGGGGTGAAACAGAGTATAACTACTTTAAACTGTTATTGGTGAGAAATTTATATTCATTGCATTTCATATCATTCTATTATGTTTTGTCTTTTGTCTGCATTATAAATATTCATGTGCATTTCTATAGTTTTTTCTATAAAAGCTAATGTCTAAAGATTTATATTATTGTAAAGCTGTAATTATGTTATTAAAATAAGTATTTTACATAAATTTTTAAAGCTAAAAACTAACATAATTTTTAATTAGCATCATAATAGATGTTAGCAATCTTAAAATGAATTGTTTGTAGTATACAAAGTAAATTCATTTATCACATATATTATAAAGTCTAAATAGAAAAATTATTATTTTATAATAGTATATTTATTGTATAAAAGAAGTGGCATTATTCAAAATTTGAATAAAATATCTATACAGTTTTAAACAGATAAAATTTATTGATTAACTATTAATTATTCCAATTTCTTAACATTATCGAATGAAATATGCATCTAGAATAAATGTTTATAAATATGCAAATCATTTTGATGTTTCTGGATTTTATTATATTTTCAAAAATATAAATATTAATATTGTGTAATTTTTTTACCCCAAGTTTTTTTAATAAATTTTGATAAAACATAATATGAAAAAAATCTTTATTTTCTGTGTGTTTTTTTTCCAGTGGAGGAATTAAAAGAAAGCTGTCTGTTGCAATCGCATTCATTGGCTCTCCGCCTTTAGTTTTATTGGATGAACCTACTGCTGGTGTTGATCCTGTATCCCGTAGAAAGATTTGGAACATTATCTCACAAGCTCGAAATGATACCGGAGCTGCAATTCTACTTACATCTCACAGGTAAATATTTTACAGACCTTTAGTCATATTTCTTATATTTTGAAAGAAAAAAGATTTTAATATTATAGAAAAATTAACATTCTGTATAAATATTTGAAGAATACAGCTGGGTTTTTAATCTTTACTGAGAAGTTAAAGTGCAATACATGGTTCATTAAATAGTATATAATGATTTCTGAAAATTATTTCCTTTATTTGAATTCATTAAAGCAATATAAAGGGTACAAAAAGTCTGAAAGATCTCATTTTCCGCTATAGTATTTTACAGTTTTTCTTTCCTTGATGGATTACTCAGTGTTAAGGAAATTAATATTAAGATTTGTTCTGAGTATTTATTTATAAATAAAGTTTGTAAAAAATATTAATAAATTTTGTCTATTTGTGTATTTTGTTTATAAAAACAATATTTTCTCTTTCTCCTATTAATATCAATATTCCTTGTACTAACATTGATGACTTTTTAATTTTAAAAATATTCCAAGTTAAATCATATAGTTAGTTAGTGGTGTGTTTGATTTTTCTTGTCCCAAAAATAACTTTATACAATATAATAGGGTTTTTTTTTATTTTGTATTTATTTATTTTATTTATTTATTTATTCTTTTTTTTTTTTTTTTTTTTTGTCCTTTGCATTTAAAAATATTTGTGAGGAGATAAGTTTTTAACTTTTAGTAGAAAATCAGATTTTAAGAAAAATAATTGAAAATTTTCTGAATTAGTTTAGTTTTATATTTTTCAGATATTTAGAGTGAAACCTATTATTAAGTAAATATGAAATGATCTCTCTTAATATGTGTTAGGAATTATAAAAATCTGATAATAAAAGCTTTATTTTTTTATGTGTGTTTTATCCTTTTTTTTTCTGGGTGTAGGATGGTATGTATAGATTTTTGGACATAAAAAAGTTTTGATCTGAGAAAAGACATATTATTTTGATCTGAATTATAGCTTATTGTTTTACTTGCTACTGCATTTTTGTTATCTGTATACTGTAAGAAATTTGTATACTGTATGAATAGAAAATTTTTTATAGTAATCATTATAGACAGGAAAAAAAGAAAAATTCTTTTATAATAAAAAAAATATTATAATTATAAAAACAGTAACTCATACAAATTTCCTTTCCTTGCCTATTAATCTGCGAAATTTCCTAATCACACTGATTATTGTTTTCCTTCTTATCGTAATTATATCATCCTGTTAGAGGAAGCTGGATAAAAAAGAATAATTTATGCTGTGTTATCTTAAAAATCAAATTTCAGTATCTAGAATAGAGTACTCCATCAGATTCATAATGAGTAATTTGACTGCCAATGGCCCAATGAAAAGATCTACTTAATAATAAAATAGCTGAATAGAAAGCAAAAAAAGTTACCCTACCTTTGATCACAATTCGTTCGCAGCGATTTGTGTACATATTTCGCTTTCCTGTGTTTTTACGATAAGAATACAACTATGTTATGCCCATCACTTTGCCAATATATTCTAATGTGCCTACTCTTACTCTCAAGTACTGAGTTATGATGCCAGAATTTATATGAACTGAGTATAATTGCATGTGGATAATTTCATTCACACTTGATCAAGCTTTCTATAGCAACGCTCAAAAATATTCTTTTGCAAAGAAAATATTATCAGTATATTTAACAGTAAATAAGAAATTAAATCAATCTATTTCAGATATGAAAAAAAGGTAGCCTCTTTTCTGAATTATAATGCATTATAAGAAGAAGTAATATGAATAATCTACAATATGTTTAATCACGCTTTATTTTTATTTTTGAATTCCAAAACAATTTATTTTTTTCAAATATTTTTCCCCCTGTTTTACAAATTTCAACATGATATTTTAAAATACATAAAATTAAAAAATGGTTTTAAAGTGAAAGCTGTTACATTTAAATTGAGTTATGAAATTTGATATACTTCCTTATATGCTACATATCTAAGTTAAAGAAATCCTTGAATTACTTTCTAAAAATTTGTTAGAATGAAAAAAATATAAAATTCATCTCGAAACTGATATGTTTAACTTTAAAGGATCCTCTAATGAGACACATCTAAATTAGTCTCTAAGAATAATATAAAATGATCAAAAACGATTTAGAAAGATATTATTTGAAATAAATTTAAAATTAAATAAAAAATTAAATGCAAAATTATAAAGGAAAGTGTAGACTGTTTCATTGTGACAATTTTCAAAATTTATAAAGTTTTTTATTTACATTTATTTTCTTGCGTTTTTCCAAGAAAAGGAAGCATGAAATCTTTTGCACTGTGATTTAAGTTTGTCATTCTTGTTATTACATCGTTTTGTCTTGTCCTGTCGATTCCAATGTTCAATACGCATGTTTTTATAATGCAGTTAACAAATCATTTTATTAAAATTTAGAATCAGTGGAGCCTTTGAATCAAATGTGCCCCTCGGATAAAAGTGATTTATACTAGTGATTTTTTTCCACAGATAATCTAAAGGTTAAAGTTAAATTTTGTTGAAATAATAAGGGAAATTGAACAGTAGAGGGGGTAAAACTAGTTTCTAGAAATAGAAACATTTATTCACAAATGTGTTTTTGTATATCCTGTTTTGCTTATCATGTTTTCCTCTAATATCAAATAAATTTTTTCTTGTAGCATGGAAGAAAGTGAAGCCTTGTGCAATCGAGTGGCTATCATGGTGAATGGTCGTTTCCGATGTCTTGGTTCCATCCTACAACTTAAGACAAAATATGGTCAAGGCTATATAGTAATAATCAAACTGAAAAAAGAAAATCGAAATAATTATAAAATTATTAATGCCATTAAAAGTCATGTTCAGGGTAACTTAAATAGGGCATATTTGAAAGATGCTCATCAGGTAAAGAAGATATTCTTCTAAATTATAATTGTTTTATAATTTGCATATATATATATATATATATATATATATATATATATATATAATAATTATTATTTTGGCATGCTTGTAAATAATAGAGTAATATCTGAAAAACCAAGCTTTGCTTTGTAGGTTTTTTTTTTTTTTTTTTTTTAGAAAATATTTATATACGAATAACATACTGAGTACATCTGAATGTTTTTCTTTCTTACCTACATATGAACTTGTCATTTATTTTTTTAAAAAAGAATGAATGCACTTAGTTTAACATATTATTCAAAACAATCTGTCCCATTACAGTATTCATTTTATAGTTTATTTATCATTACTAATATTTTTGAACTTAGTCAGTTTAAGTCACTCAGTTTTACCATGGTAAAACCGATATGGCGCTATATGACATTGTCGGCATGAGAGCAGATAGAAAAAGACTCTAATAGTTAGTTATAAAGAAATATTTTGTTTGTGTGTGAATAAAATTATGTTTTTTTCATTAAAGATACTTATATAGAGGAACTTAAAAAGCAAAACCTTATCTAAATTAAAATTTATCTAAATCATTAGAGCCATTGAGGAAATACACGAACGAAATTTATGTATATACAAGAACTGCTTGTTTCAAATTATAAGATATGAAAATAAACTACTGCAGAAATAAAAAGGACTTAATGATTCTTATTATTTTTTCTTTTAAATTTGGAAATGAGTAATAAATTCAACTTTGTCTAGTAGCCTGGGATAAAAATTAGCTGATGTATAATGATGCTGATTTTATCATGTGGAATAATTCCTTACAAACATCATGTTTTGTTTTCTTATAAAGTTTATAGTGAACACATTACAAATATTTATTGAAATCAATAACTTAAATAAAGTTTTTTGTATTGTTTGCAATAAAGTAATATTTGGATTGTTATAAAAGTATCTGACATTTCATTTTTATGTTGTATATTTAATGCAATTATGTTACATTTTTTTTCCCATCTGAAGTATTTAAATAAAATAAAATTCTATTTTTTTTATTTCATATATAAATATTTCATTTTCCATTAAATAAAAATTAATAAAGTAATGAAACTGAAATAACTGCATAATAATTCTGTCATGATTCTCCTATGCTTATTCCTCTAAAGCTATCTTTTATGATTTTGCCCATTTAGAGATTAGAACTTAAAGTAATGAAAAAGACAATTAAAAATTTAAATTTGATTTAAACCTATTGATAACATTGAAAGTAAAATTCCAAAATAATACTCTGTATGAATTTCTGCTCATTATTTTTATAGGGTATGCTTCAATATCATGTTGGAGATCCATCTGTTACTTTGAGTTACCTCTTCAAATTTATGTCAAATATGAAGGCTGAATTCGAATTGGAAGACTATTTGATAAGTAATACTTCATTGGAAAATATATTCTTGACCTTTGCAAAGGCACAAAGAATCTCTCATGTTAAAAAACTTTAACAAAGTTATTATGATTGTTCTAGAGTGTATTTTTTTAATTCTTTTTTCTCATTTATTTTCAAAATAATTTACAAATTTGATTTTTTTTGCTATTCACTTTCTTCACAATATGCATAATGTTTATGTTTTGTAGCAACAGCATTTACTTATTGTTTTTATGCTATGTAATTATATATCTGTTTGTATATTTTTATTTTGCAACTGTATTTTTGGGTAGTGTTCACGTGTATTAAATAACTATGCATCATAATTTTAATGAATCAAGTATTTTTTTTATTTTGGATTATTCAGTTGAAGAATTTTATATTGTTTTGTGAATGTTTTGTTGTTTATAAATTAATTTTCTTTTTTAATCAGTCTATAGATTCAATTTTAACCATAATTTATTCAGAAGCATAATTTCCTATGCATTTCATCTGTTTTTATTATCACACAGTTGCAAGCTTAAAACTTGAGATCTTAAATCAAAATATCTGCTTTGTTTTAAGTTTTACTTAAATAAAACTCAATTGTTTTTAATAAATTACTGACTTTTAATAAATTTATTCAGAAAATTATGACAGATGACTGCCTTCAAAATTTAAATACAATTAAAGCTATGCTTATAAAGTTTTAAATTATGAGGATATAAATTAATACTACATGTCTAGAGTTATTCTCTTACTTATTTGGGAAGGTTAATTATCTGCCGAGAAATTAATTAATCATTTTTTATGTTGAAGTTTCATTTTCAAATTAGCTAATTTTTTACAGTTGATGAAGTTTATTTTTTAAATTCCAATTTTTATTAATGTGGCAAAAAGAAATAAATGTGATGAAATTAAGAATAATTTTTGATAGAAATTTAGTTTTGCTGTGAATAAGATTTTGATTGTAGTATATATAATATATATTAATTCATTCATTCATTGTAGAATAATGAGTGTCCAATTTTTTTATTGTTTAACTAATCCAAACTAATACATTTAACTATTAAATCCTGATTCTCATGGAAAAAATCATGCTCTTTTAATTATAATATGTTGTAATTTGTTAGGGGTATAAAAAATACATAAAATTACAGCTAAAATATATCAGTTAGTTAAGCTTTGCTATTGTTCTGTATATATTTATATGAATTATTGGTGTCAAATGGGATTATTTATTTTTATTTATAGATATTATTATTATTATAGATATTAAGGTAATTTAATAAATTTGAAAAAAAAATTATTTAAATACTTTATGCACTGGATATAACTAAAAGGCTTTATTAAAGCCATTTTTGTGATATTTTATTCTATTTTTAGATTTTTATATAGAATGGGGTAAGGTTTAAGATAGTAATATTCATTTGTGCGATAATGTAACATTCCAATATTTTTTTTAGCATCAGATTTAACGTGTTTGTGTATATAATATGGAAAAATTGTTTTAATTATCAATTGATGCATGTTTATATTTTATAGAGTCAATATTTTTTTGTCCAGTGTACTTTTAAATTGTATTACTATATATCGGGGGCTCCGCGAACGAAGAGAGCAATAAAAGTTTTATGGGCCTGGAACAGTGACCGGTTTTAACTTAGCGATGGACTGTCTTTAGCTTTGGTCAGTTGTGTCCATCGTCCTTAGCGTCTTTTCGTTTGTGACTATGAAGATTTTTAAGCATTTTTTGCATTAAAATTCTATGACATCGCCTCTGGATTACTAAAACGAAGTACCTTATCACACTTGATTATCATGTGAGTAATTAAGACTATTTATTTTTCTTTAATAGCAGTTTTTTTTTCCGAGTTATAAATTTTAATGCAAAATATACATTAAGCTTAAAATTCTTTCATGTCTCTTAGCATCGGACTTTCTTTACTCATTGCAGAGTGTAAACAAGAGTGGTTTAACGATTCATACATTCAATTTGTTTGATTCTAATAGCAGAATTATTTTGTTTGCGTATAAAATATGTTTTTGACTTCACAGAAAACCAATTTTTTTTTTCACAAATTTTTTGCTTTCAATTTTTTAAAAACATTTTTTCGCAGGAAATATTTTACTTTTTAAAATATTTGTAAACAAGTCGACAGCTTCTAAAGTTCAGAAAAAATAACATTATTTTTTCAGTTAAATAAAACTACAATTAAATATTAGAAAATTAGAGCATTATTTTATAAAAAAAAAAATATCGCAACTATTTGGAAATGTGAACAATGTTTAAATTTTATCTTTTGATTATTTTTGCTCAATGGAATAAATAATTTGATTTCTGACGATTGGCTACTGTTTCTCGAAAAATGGACAAATGAATGGAAAAAAATTCTATTTCAGGTCAAGAAAAGAAACTGGGAAAATTGACTGAGGAAACCTTTTGTTCATTCGAACAAAGAACCAAGACAATGATATACTCTGTTTCACCCTAAGTTGGCAGTATTGTAAAAGGTAGAAAATGTAACGCTCCGCGTTGGGAACGAGTTCCCCATCAATTCCAACTTTAAAATAGTTAAAATGCGCAGAAATTTATCAAATAATATCATAAATTACAGAAATCCTTTTTTTTATCAGTATGTATTTAAAATTATTCTCAAGTTAGATGTGCTTATCTCTTAAGTATTTTGTAAATAAAGCGAACGAATAAAACTAAAAGATTGCATAATGAAGAAGAACCGGCCTAGAACCGGTCTTCAAGGCCAAATATTTGGCGCACTTTTCTATTACGTCTCCGCTAACTCAGCTTCATTCAGTTCGCAACCGTTATAATCTTTCGTACTTTTTTACCAGCTGATATTTTTGATACTATTAATCACATTAATAGTTATTAGTTTTGATTGTTGAATATTTATTCGATTCGTTATTTTTATTCACTTCTAAAATGTCTGAAAAAGTGAAAATGTTATCACCGACTACGCTGTGCACACCTTCAAGACGAGTGAAACCAACAAAAAGTGCAGCATACAGAAACATATTAAACGTTTATTCTCGACACCGAGAAAACCCTCAAGATTCTATCAATCAAATCGTCTATAAAGTTTCGCACCTTGCAGGTGTTTCGCAATGAACAGTTTTCTTTTTGTAAAAAGAAATAAAGGCATCCAGTCCTTTAAGTACCCCTGGAAAGAAATGACCCGGCTCAGTAAGGTAAACATTCAGGTCTTGTAAAATATGATGATTTTACATTATCCTGTATTTGAAGAAAAATCCATGCATATTTTCGTAGAAATGAGATCCCAACATTACATAAGGTTTTAAAAGATGTGAACGATTATACAGATATCCTTCCAAAAAACTTTAGCCGAACTACGCTTTACCGAATATTTAAAGATTTAGGGTTTTCTTTTGTGAAACGAAATGAAATAACATTAATGATTTATTAAAATAATGTGTCAATAATATTGAAAAAAAAATGAAAATAAGGAAACAGTTAATTCTCCAATAAAGTGATAATATAATAAGGTAAATAAATATTTACTATTTGGCGAAAAATTTGCGAGATAAAGTTTCGCCAGCGATCTGCATTTCTAGTTACTTTGTACTTTAAAGTAACCCAGTTCCCCTGACAACGACTGTGATTCGGCATGCCTAGAATATACACTACTGCCAAGTTAGGGCGAAACAGAGTATAGATATAATTATTTATCAATTACAAATTTCTCCTAATAGCTACGTCTTAACTGGCAAATATCAAACCGATCCTCGGGAAGGTAGATTTGGTCAATACAGACAGCTGTGTGGTGATAACTTTAGTGTTTTTGTTGAATAAATTTTACAAGCAGAAAAAAAAAATTAAGAATTAATACTTTGTTAAAACTGCATTTAAAAAAATGACTCTTTTCATTTGAAAGAATTTGTTTGTGAATTTTCAGAAAAAGAAGCACCCTTCCAAATCTCAGAATTCGAAACAAAAGGTGTAGATTTTACGTATGAAGAAGAAGAGTTGATTCCTTTGTATATTTATTTTTCTGGGTATGCGGTTTACAAACTAAAACCTTATTTGCAATGTAGCGACTGTATAAAATTATTATCAGTGGAAAAAGAATTGATTTTTGAAATGACGAACTCGGTTCTTAAAGAATATTTGGAATAAGGAAAGTTAACATATCTAGATGAAGACATCGTTAAAATTTTTGGGGCAAGTTTCAAAATTTTTGAATGTATTTTAACAGACAATGAAAGTCTCCTCCACTCAGAAAATGTACGATCAGCATTTAAAAAAAATAATATTAAGTAAAATTCCAGATTTAAATATTGCAGGCATATGCTGTACATGTCAACGAATAAAAGAGCAGAGTCGAAAATTTATATCTGTTTTTGTGAATATATTTTTAAATAATTATTCCAAGCTCAAAAATAGTAATTCAAAGTTAAGTAAAGACAAAAAAAGAAAACTGGATATCATCAGTGCATCTTAGTTGTATTCATGGAAACAAAGTATTAATATTGTTACAAAATTTTTACAAATATCGTCAATCAATCGCAGCTAACGAAGCGCATTTAATCGCTAGTTAGCAGCTTGCTTGCTTGCTGTCTGATCCTTTAATCTTTTACTTGTCGGCGACTCCGACTACTCTCCCACACCACCTCTGACGATATACACGACTTCCCTGCAGCTTCAGAGTGCCCGCGTTTTATAGTTCCGGGAGGCGGGGCCAGAATCTTCAGACCAATCAAGGCGTACCTGGGTGTATCTCGGTTTTTAGTGGATGGATCGTGAAAGTTCTCGAACTTTCCAGTATTATCCATTTAGTCGCCAAATTCGTAGTCGAGCTCTGAGGTCATTGACGCGGCATCCGTTCAGCACGCACAAGACGGCTCTTACTACGGTTTTTCCCACGATACCACTATTCGTGACGGGTAGCAAAATTACAGATTTGTAACAATATTAATAACAGAATTTAAATTGTTAAAGGATATATATATATATATATTTTTTTTTTGAGTGGCGAAGTCCAACCGCACCTCCTCGTGATGCTTCTTGGGGAGCTCTGGCTTTTAAAGAATCAGATGGCTGACTTGGCTTTGGCAGTTTAAAGTTCAGTAATTTTTATAATTTTTTACTTTCAAATTGTGTAAAAAATTACGCATTAAAATATTTTAAAGAAAGGAAAAAAATACTATCTTAAACAGTTTTATAATTATTCTCTGAAATTATTTTTATACGCCAAATACCAGAGCTTAAAATCAATTAATATATATTTCAAACATTTTATGTGTTTATTCTATTCATGTATAATGAAATTTAATAGCTTTATATATAAAATTATCAACAACTTAAGAAAGTGTAACGATGCTGTTAATTACTTTTAAATTTAAAGCTATTTTGCGCAATTTATTTAAGAAAGAGAGGAAAAAACAACGAAAAAAGATGTAAGCAATACGCTGAAGCGAAACGCAATCATCGCTTAGTCGCTTCCCCTTTTCTGCTATTCCAGGCTCGTAGAAGAGAAAGCTGTCTTCTTGGAGGCCCCATATATATGTGGATGTTGATGAAGTTACGCCTTTGTACTTTAGAATTTGAAATCAACTTACTTTTATATATTTTGAATATTACTAAAAATATAACATATGCAGTATTTTCTCATATTCTTTTTATTTAAAATAGCAATTTATTTTTTAAATGGAAGTTTGTTTTTGAAAATGTACAAAATGATATATCTTTGATTTCAGATTTAAAGTAAAAAAGTTGTGTTTTGTAAATTGAAGAATTTTAAAATAATAAATTTCTCTGTCATGGTTGGTGGTGGGGAAAAAATAAAAAAACAATACTAAAATTGTGTAATATTAATAAATTATTCATATTAATAATATAATTATTAATAATAAATTCATTAATATTAAGTGACTACTAATTCAAATGTAATGCAGTTTTATATAAGAAATATTTTGACGAAGCATTTTTAGTTTCAACTAATTTAAAAGTGAATTGCTGTTTTAAACCATTCACATTATTATTTAGTTTTGTAGAGTACATTTTGATTGCTTTTAGGAATTCTCTGTTTTTAATTTGAATTTTGAAATTTTCTTTTGCTGCTGTTGTGAATATTTAATTTTACATACTTTTACTATAATCTTGTCATATATTGTTATTGTAAATTGGAATAAAGAAAGAATATATGTAATTCAATTAATATTACAATTAACAATTTGTAGTTGAAGTTATATTCTAAACTAGGAAATCTGTATGAAATGTTAACTATAGTAGTATATCTCATATATGCTATATTTCATACAATACTAGTAATAATTTATTATAGTTTAGTTGTAGATGGAACTCTTTTTTTCTTGTTGCATTTGTGTAGTTCTGTATTAAATTCTTATTGTTTTAAAAACTTTTCTATGAGCAAAAAGAAATCAGCTGATCGTTGTTTTTATTTACGTTATTAAGTTGTTTTATATTTTAGTAATTTTAATAATTTCTTTAATGTTTTTGTAAACAATAATATTTTAAACAGGGAGCAAAATGTATGACTTGCTTTGCATTTTCTCTTTGTGGTTTGTCAGGTAAACATGTTGCTAATGTGTTGTAAGTAAAGCATTTCCTTTGAAATTTCACACTAAAAATCCATTTTGTTATTGCTGAATGTTATTTATTTTTGTTTGTGTAGTGTTCATTCAGAAATGCTTTTTTTTTTTTTTTGCTTAAATTGTGCATAATTTTGCATTGGGTATTTTTAGAATTCCTTTTTCTTGTGTGCAATGTTATTACAATTAATATTTTAAGTTTTAATTTTAGCATAATAATCTTAATGACAAAACTTAATTTTATTATATTTTTTTCATTAATATTTGTAGACTTCCCTTGTGTATTTACTGCAATTCAGAAATTTATTAATATTGTTCATAAATCCCATTGAAACTGTATTTTTCAGTATTACATCAATTTTTTATGAGGAAAACTATTTAAATTTCACTTTAAAAATTCGCAATGTTTGCAAAACTAGAATTTTTTTAAGTACTGTTATTACTATTGTTATGGTATACTGTTTCTTTCAATTTCTAAATGTAATTTTGAAATCACAAGGAATATTCGATGTTGTAAAATATTAAAATAGAAGTATGTGTTATGTTTTAAACATTTTTTATTGCATTGTTTGTCAAAATACAGAGTGATCAAGAAATAACAGGGCTGTTAGGGGCTCTGTAGCGTGTTATGTACTGGACGAAATATAACAAAATTTGGCCACCATACACATTAGAATATGCGGTTTTAATTTATCAAAAAAAAAAAAATAGTACCAAAAAACACCGATAGGGGAAATCTTGGCGCAGCAAGCGCATAATGTGAAGAAAAGGAGAATAAATAACTGCCAATGGATATAGTAAATAACAACACACCAAATATCAATGAAAAACGTTTATTATAGCAACTATTAAATTTGGCTCAAAGTGACCACCAGCCTGATGTTCCAGTAATTAATTGCATGCGGTACTCGAGGTTTTCGACAGTGGCACGCTACATATCGGCATTTATTCGTCCGACATGTAACGTTATCTGTTCTTTTAAAGTAAGAATGTCAGAAACATGTCCTTGATACACAACACCTTTCCAGTAGCCCACAACCAGAAATCGTTCTCGGCCTGGTTGCACACCAAGAATTTCTGTTTCAAGTCTTTCTACCATTCTTTGTTAAGTTAATTATGGTCATCGGTCCATAATTAACTTAACTACGTAATTGTTCTAACTGCCGGTATTCACGAAGAGCAGCACTTACATAATAAGGCACGTTAACGTAGTGACAACTACAGCGAATTCATGCAGAATGACTTGAATTCCAGCAACACTACCTTTTATCTTCGATATCGTGTCACAAAGTACCTTATATGTGAATTACATAATGAAGTTTTCGATCCCAGCGCCAGGATTTCCCCTATCGTCGTTTTTTGGTACTTTTTTTTTTTTTTTTTTTGATAAATCGAAACCACATACTTAAATGTGCATGCCGGGTAAATTTTGTTAAATTTCGTCCAGTACATAACACGCTATAGGGCTCCGAACACCTGTTATTTCTTGATCACCCTGTATTTCTAAATTTTGCAAAATATGATTAATTTTTTTAAAACACTGGTTAATTTTAAATTTCCAAATAATACTTATATGATCTGTGTATATGTATATACTGATTTTATCTTTTGAACAGATGCAGCTATTTTGTTTAGAATTCAATAAAGAATCTATGAAAGTTCATTAATAAACTCTTTAGAATTTTTTTTTACAGATGGTTATCTTTGAATAAAACATATTTGCATATTTATTTCTTTGAACTAGCTGAAGACACATCTAAATTTTGTTTTAATGTAGATTTAATTAGGAGAATGCTATTTGCTTATCAAAAAATTGACAAATAATTAATTTTAATAAAGTATTGTGCCAAAGAAGTTTGTCTTGAACTTAAAATTTAAAGAAAAATGTTCTTAGCATTAATCTTTTTATTTATTATGATTTGTAAATTTATTCTCAAAGCGATTTTGAGTTATCGTATTTACAGTAGGAATGGCGAATATTTTACGAATGGTTATTATGTAAGCAATATCAAAAAGTCACAAATACCAGTGATGAACACTTTTTAGAGATAGGTGTGATATGATTCTACTGGTGATATTGCAGCTCCTGGATCACAATAGAAAGTAATGATCGATACGTTCTGTCCAATTAAAGGTAAAGAACAAGAATTTTGTCATGCAAAAGGAAAGTCTTTTATGCACTGATGCATGCTCCAGGAAGTGACTCCCCCCTCCTCCTATTGTTGCAGGATTTACTGATCACAAGCAGAAAGTTTCACAAAGAGCCCCATGTGCGTCTTCAGTCTGGAGCATTTAGCTCTCTTTCCTCTCGCTTGTGGTTTTCTGGGGTTTCTTTATAGAGATGTATAATCTACGATTTTTTGAATAAGAAATAATTTTGCTACTGTTATTTTTAAATATTTGATAAAAATATCTGTTATTTCAATCATATTATTAATTAGTATTGAATATAAAATTATTAATTGTAATTAATACTTAATTTACTAATTTAAGTAACGTGTGGTTGAATTAATTTATCTATTTCACCTTACTTCTTAAATTTGATTTTTTTTTCAAAATTATTTATTTCTTTATTGGAGTAAACCATTTTCTGAAAAATTTGAATTAAATATATATGTCATTTCTTTAAAATATTTACTTTAGTTCTCTATTCAACCAATAGATGGTGCCAGTAGTAAACAGAATATATGCAATCAAAGTCATGTCACAAGTAATTAAAAATGATCTTTATGAAATAGTGCCTCGTCAAATGCGAATATCAGAAAGTTAAGGTCTCTCACATGAAGTGGAGCGATAAATTTCAGTGATATGCAATTCAATGGTACGATAATTCCAAGAATAACCGGTCCGTTCACTTCAGTGGATAAGGGACTTTCCCTATGCATTTCCCTCGAACATCTCTTGTTCGAGAGCTTCCATAGGACAGTTCGTATCGATTGTTACTTTCTATTGTGATTCAAGACCTGTAATCGGAATATCATCAGTAAGTCGTATCAAGGATTTAAATCACACCCCTCTTTGAAAAGTATTGATCACTGGTATTTGTGACTTTTTGATATTGGTTACGTAATAACCGCTCGTAAAATATTCGTCATCCCTAGTTCTTTAATGTCTGTTCATTATACTTAAGACCTTATCTGTAAAGGAACATAACTTTTCTGAACAATGGATGATAATAAGTATTGCTGGAAGCAACGAACCGCTTATCTCATTGTGCATAAACCAGATTTCTTTCGCACTCAAATTACACAATATAATATTTATTTATTTATTCTTAAAGTGGTTTCTACAGACATTCAATGCTGCAAATAACTTTCATTTGTGATATCCCATAAATGGATTATAAAACCATAATTATTGTCATATGTTTAATATTGTTACAAGCCTGCAATTCGGCTTCCCAGCATAGTTTGTTCCATCATTGGAAAGAAAGTTTTACAGTCATCTGAATGAGACGGAGTCCAGGTATGCGCCGGAGGTCCCAGAGCTTGGCGACTTTGGCGCCAAAATAGATAATACCCGAAACTTCGAGAATTTTCCCGATCCGTCCAGTAGGAACCGAGATACGCCTCGAACGTTCCTGATTGGTTGAGAGGCTTCTAGCCCCGCCTCCTGAGACCTATAAACGGAAGCGGCCGTCGCTGCCAAAGGAGACAACGGAGTAGCCCGAAGACGGAGCGGAAAAGCCAGTAGTCAGAGTGGACGGAGTGGTCGAAGAAGAGTAAGCGGAATCGACGGAGCGAAGTCGGTAACCCGAGTCAGAGAAGTAGAAGACGGAGTAGTCGGAAGCGACTGAGTCAAGCTAGTGCTGAACTGAGCTGTGCGCTACTGTCTGCAGTAGATTCTGGTTGTATGCTGCTGTGTGTGCTGTTGTATGCTACACGTCTCGGGTGAAGATAATCGTCTTCTGTGCTGTATATAGTTGTCGCTTTTGTGCTGTCCTGTGTGTCTTCGTGTAAATAAACGTCGTTGTTTTTATTCTACTTCTGCCTGCTGATTGAGCGTTCTTTACACCATATCACTCCCACTATCCAAACGAACCCCGGCAGAAAATCTCGTACAATATTTTTCTATGACTGAAAAAATTTCATATTCACATAATTAAATTGTCTATGCCCGGTTAGTATGAGAATTCCCAGCCGCCAAAGAATATCCTGCTTTTTTTAACTGATGTATTGCAGATTTTTGAATCTTAAAAATAAAAAAGATATTTTAAATAAAATGCCACTGATAAATTTCCCATCATAGATATTTAAATACATCTTGGATGAAGTATAGAAATTCATCCAAACGTGAACACTTTTAAAAAAATATATAACAGAAAATTTAACATTTTCATAAGGTATCTATCATTGATTTTTTTGCATCATCGGTGCAATAAAAAAAAGTTTCGTTCATTAAACGTTCTAAGTTTTTATTATAATATTAATTTCATTTTGAGTGTAACGTGGATTTCTCCTTAGCGGGAAAAATTATGTTGTTCGAATTGAAAATATTTATCTTAACTAATTCTTGTCCTTTTTTTCTTAAAAATATTATTAATTGCAATGCAAATAAATAACCTGCCACTTTAACATAAGGTTTCTTATATTTTTTACTAAAAATTGTTTGAAAGGTACATAAAAGGGAAACGAAACTTGTAGACTCAAAATATAATAACACATAAATTTGCTTTAAAATTGTTTCAAGAAAATGCCGATAATACTTGCTGAGTCTCCTTATCTAAAAAATCGAGTAAGAATAAAATTTCTGAAAATAAAGAAATCGATGAAAAATTATTGTAACCCGCCTTTTGACTGTCAGTTAGACTTTATTTCAGTGTGTAATATCTACATATTATTTTTATTTGAACTATATTTTATTTTTTCAGAGAAAGTTTTAATAAGAGAAACAAACTTAGAGTATATTAAAAAATTATAAAAATTCATTAAATTCAGAAATTTTATTAGCAAAATAAAAGCATCTTCAAATTACTAGTTTTAAATGTTAAAATAAGTACAATTGATTTTTTTTTTAATGTAGCACATTTCTTAGCTATGTTTCATAGAAAGATTTTTTACAAATTCGTATTGTGTATAAGTAGGGTACAGCAAAATGCAATGTTTATTTCTCCCAAAACTATATAATTTTAGAAGTTAAAAAACTTTACAGTAAAGTTAATATATTATTTCGTTAATATAACAAATAATTATATGTAATAGCATTAATAATCTCATATTTTAAATCAAATATGTAAAATCAAAATGCACTTAAAAAAAATCATAAAAAGTTTTAAAGATCGTAATTTGTAAAAGTCTCCTCCTGCCTTTGTGTATTTTGCCCTTTAACAAGGTAACCCAATAGAGGCCCGCTCGAAGTTCATTCTATTTATATAATTTTCGAAAAAGTCTTTCAGATGCTTATGGTTTAAATATACAATTTACGAATAAAAACATTTTATAGCGGTATTAGTTAAAAATGATACTATCTAGGGTTTGTTTATTAATTAAGGGTGTAAAAATCAAATTGAGTCTATAAAATACTATATAATTTCCATAGCACATAAAATTAGTTTACACAAATTTAATATATTAGTTAAATAATTCCTATGTTAGATTTTTGTCGACTATTAAGAACTCTTTAATAAATCCGAGAAGTTAAATACAATATTATTTATATTTGCTGTTCCCATTCAGATCACTGAAAGTTGAAAGCTACTCAAACGAAAATGATAAATTAGTTATAATTTAATACAGTTGAATTTAATAAAAGAAAAGGAATACCATCTAAGACATCCCTATCCTCCAAATATCCGAATTTATCAATATCAATAAACGATAAATGTAAAGTTTTCTTCAACTATATATATATATATAATGATATTTTAACTCTAATTTCAATTTAATTAATTTTCAAGATTTTCTCTTAATTTAGCCCATAGTAACTTTATTCTAAAATATTCTCTTATTTCGTGATCCAATTCCACTGTCTCTACTTAATTAATTCAAGAGAAGCTTTGTTAAATTGCATAATCAGCTAAAAATCTAACTTTCCCACACTCTGCGTGAAGAGGCAAAATACCGCTGATGAGGCAAATTCTTTTTTAAAATCTCCCTGTGTTTCCCCTGCCTTCTCCGCGCGTGTAACGAAAATCCCTATCGAAATCTCGTAATATATTAGCACTATGAAGAAATGTTTTCCCTATCAAAATCATAGGTTATATAAGATCAGGGATAAAATGTCCCAAAGCGTTTTCCTCATTCTTTTTCTGTGTCGTTCTGTGTGCTCATCGCTTGTACATATGCCTGCTTCTTAAAAATGAAATAAAACGACGTCACGAAATAGCACGTCTCTTCACTGTCTTCAAACTAGAGATGCATAATCCACGATTTTTTGAATAACAAATAATTTTGCTATTGTTATTTTTAAATATTTGTTCCAAATATCTGTTATTTCAATCATATTATTAATTAAAAATTATTACTTAATATTAAATATAAAATTTATTAATTATAAATAATACTTAATTTACTAATTTAAGTAACGTGTGATTGAATTAATTTATCTATTTCAGCTTACTTCTTAAGTTTGATTTTCTTTCAAAACTATTTATTTAATTTCTTTATTGGATTACACCATTTTCTGAAAAATTTGAATTAAATATATGTCATTTCTTTAAATTGTTTAATTTAGTTCTATATTCTACCAATAGATGGCGCCAGCAGTAAACGGAGTATATGCAAAGTCAAGTCACAGTAATTAAAAATGATTTGTATGGAAGAGTGCATCAAATGCGAATATCGGAAGTGGAGCGGCGACTTCACACTTTCCAGTGAATTCACCGCTCCGATAGATTTCAGTGATTTGCAATTAGGGATGGCGAATATTTTACGAGCGGTTATTACGTAACCAATATCAAAAAGTCACAAATACAAGTGACCAATACTTTTCAAAGAGGGTTGTGATTCAAATCCTTGACACGATCTTACTGGTGATATTTCGATTACAGGTTTGGATCACGATAGAAAGTAACAATCGATACAATATCACTGAAATTTGCCGGAGCGGTGACTTCACTGGAAAGTAACAATCGATACGATCTGTCCAATGGAAGCTCTCGAAAGAAATATGTGAATGGCTTGAAAAGTGAACGGACCGGTTATTGAAATTATTGTATCATTGAATTGCATATCACTGAAATTTATCGGAGCGGTGATTTCACAGGAAAGTGCGAAGTCACCGCTCCACTTTACTGGAGTGACTTCCGATATTCGCATACGATGATGCACTATTGAATACAGATCATTTTTAATTGCTCGTGACATGATTGACTTTGATTACATATATTCTGTTTACTGCTGGCACCATCTATTGGTAGAATATAGAACTAAAGTAAACATTTTAAAGAAATGACATATATTTTTAATTCTCCAGTTCCAGAAAATGGTTCACGCAAATAAAGAAATTAAACAAATAGTTTTGAGAAAAAAAAATAAAATTTAAGAATTAAGTTGAAACAGATAAATTAATTCAATCACACGTTATTTAAATTAGTAAATTAAGTATTAATTACAATTAATAAATTTTATATTTAATATTAAGTAATAATTTTTAATTAATAATATGATTGAAATAACAAATATTTGGAACACATATTTAAAAATAACAATAGCAATATTATTTGTTATTCAAAAAATCGTGGATTATGCATCTCTATATGCAATTCAATGATACGATACTTCCAATAACCGGTCCGTTCACTTTTCAATCCATTCACATATTTCTCCTTTTCTGTTTTGTTCGAGAGCTTTCATTGGACAGATGGTATCGATTGTAACTTTCCAGTGAAGTCACCGCTCCGTTAAATTTCAGTGATATCGTATTGATTGTTACTTTCTATCGTGATCCAAAACCTGTAATCGAAATATCAACAGTAAGATCGTATTAAGGATTTGAATCACATCCCTTTTTGAAAAATATTGATCACTGGTATTTCTGACTTTATGATATTGGCTACGTAATAACCGCTCGTAAAATATTCGTCATCCCTACTTCAAACTGCATTCTGCTTCACATAAAATAATGCTTATATATATATATATATATGAGTTTAAAAGTTGCTGATGTCAGTCGTAATAAAACGCATTAAAATATCGTGTTATTTAACTGCATTTATTTTTCTAGCGAAAGTTTAATCTTTCTCAATTCTCATAGAATTAGTTGACGAAACTACGTATCAATCAATGTCATGGAACTAAGATCCCCACAGAGAACATCTGCTGTAGGATATCGCCTCAGACCGACACCTCCAAAGGAAGGGCAGTAAAGGAGGAAAAGAAAGGCCGTCCCCTGCAGGAGGACAGGAAACATCAAAATAAACTGTCAGTCTCAGATTAGCCATTCTTCCATCACCTTAGTTGAAGTCATAAAAGGGAAAAGGAGAAATCTGTGAATGAGTTGAAAAGGGTACTAACCAGTTATTCATAGAATTACAGAATCATTGAAATCATGCGAAACAGCATATCACTATAATTGGAGCTATTCACAGAAAGTGCTTGTAAGTGTGAAGTCAATTGCCTGCTAGGAATGATGAATATTTTACGAGCGGTTATTACGTAACCAATATCAAAAAGTCACAAATACCAGTGATCAATACTTTTCAAAGAGGAGTGTGATTCAAATCCCTGATACGATCTTACTGGTGATATTTCGATTACAGGTTTTGGATCACGATAGAAAGTAACAATCGATACTATATCACTGAAATTTACCGGAGCGGTGACTTCACTGGAAAGTAATATTCGATACAATCTGTCCAATGGAAGCTCTCGAACGAAACAGAAAAGTAGAAATCTGTGAATGGCTTGAAAAGTGAAATGACCGGTTATTCTTGGAATTATCGTATTATTGAATAGCATATCACTGAAATTTATCGGAGCGGTGACTTTACTGGAAAGTGTGAAGTCGCCGCTCCACTTCATGAGAGTAATCTTGACCTTAAGATATTCGCATTTCATGATGCACTATTCCATACAAATCCTTTTTAATTGCTTGTGACTTGACTTTGTATATATCCGTTTACTGCTGGCGCCATCTATTGGTAGAATATAGAACTAAAGCAAACAACTTAAAGAAATGACATATATATTTAATTCAGATTTTTCAGAAAAGGGTTTACTCCAATAAAGAAATTAAATAAATAGTTTTGAAAAAAAATCAAATTTAAGAAGTAAGCTGAAACAGATAAGTTAATTCAATCACACGTTACTTAAGTAGTAAATTAAGCATTAAAGTAAATTATTAAGTAATATATTATAGTAATAGTAAGTAATTAAAGTAAATTAAGTATTAATTACAATTAATAAATTTTATATTTAATATTAAGTAATAATTTATAATATGATATAATATTTGGAACAAATATTTAAAAATAACAATAGCAAAATTATTTGTTATTCAAAAAATCGTGGATTATGCATCTCTATTACCTGCTCAGTTATATCGGTGATTTCTTAGTTTTAGTGATTTCACACTTGACAATACCAGTATTCTATGAAAATAATTTTTAATCACCTGTGGCGTGACCATCTGTTGGCATTCATTCTGTGGGCGTTATCTATTGGCAAAATATAGAACTAATGTGAAAATGTTAAAGAAATGACAGTTTTTATTTCAATTTTTTCAGAAAGTACTTTACTCAAATAAATAAATTAAATAGATAGTAGAAAAAAAATTTAAACTTTTGCTCAAATATACAAATTAAGTCACTCCCACGGTATTTAAATTACTAAATAATTTTAAATAATAAATTTAATTATTAATACTAATTATAAATTTTAATTAAAAGTGTGATTAAAATAACACTTATTTGGATCTAATATTTAAAAATAAGAAAGTAACAAATGGATTTTGCATCTCTACATTAGTGCCATTTTTCTACTTTGAGTTCGAAATGCTGTTATTGTTTCTTATGGCACTGGTTATAGACAAGCCCACTGACGAAGTCAGCAATTTTAAACCGTTAGAGCGTCTCTTGTTTTAGTGCCAAATAGGGTCAAGAATACGACTTACTAACACACACATCACAACCCTTTTTTCGGGACGGATTTCATTCATGCAATTCATTCACTCAACCACAGATCGTAATTTAGACCTGAGTCTGAGAACGATCATCTCTGAACCAGTATTCCCAGTGGTATTGTCTCGAAATGATGGACTTTGGGGCCACGGCAGATTTATACGTGCACCAGCCACCGCATACACTGGGAGTTTTCGGTCCACGATGTTCGAGCTCACAACCCAAGGGATGCGAATCCAACGCCCTACCAACCAGGCTATCCTGGTCCTCAGTTCGAAATGCTCCACATCATGAAGAAAGTGATCTAAAACAAAATGGTGTTTACTACTAAATTCGATTCAAAATTCTCTTACACAGTGCAATCGTTTCTGAGCCCATAACCTGACAAATTTTAGTAATATTTCAGATCAGAATAAAGATAGTCTAGAGCTCAGATACCTCAGATTATCTCAAAGTGACTTAAAATATTAGATTGCTGCAATCTCATACCATATCCACAAAATGTACTGGTGAACGGTGAAGAAAACCACTCACAGGCGTCACAAAGAGCAAGATCGCCAAACACAACCAGTAGTGGCAAAATATCGCCCAAATTCACCATAATTACTATTTATAAAACCGCTAATTGGCTTTAAAATGTATATAATTTAAAAGGAATAAAGAAATAATTTAGTGTTTATATATATTTTTATTTAACACAATTAAGAGAAGACTTGACTATAGGGATCTGTAGTTTTATTTCGGCCATTTGTTTTGGCATGTTTCTCTGAATATTTTTTTCCCATATTCGAATATATATATATAACAGTATCTAATAGCAATTTAGAATGAAGCCAACTGGGAATTTGGTAATTTAGCCACTTTTAAATTATGAGCTATTTTCCATGCATGATCAAATATATATTTTTATAAATATTTTAAAGTCTTAATATTTATAGATAATTGATCTATAAATTATGTGATAAAAAAGGATTCAAAACTTTGAAAGTAGACTATTTGTAGTTACACAGGCAGAAGTAGTTACTTCTTCAGTAATCTATCTATCGGAAGTGCCAGAATAGCCGGATCCACACAGTCGATCACAAACGAGAATAGCTGAATCCATACTTTGGTTTGGGAATGAAGAACATTCAGAAAATGACGATGTGGTTCAGTTCGTTTTGTCCCGTTCGTTCGCAAACTACCCATCTCTAATGCACTGCAACAAATCTAATGTATGATGTTGATGATGATATATGTATAAAAATTCTGGCATTAGGGGATGACAGCCTTTTGTCTTAAAATCCCAATTTACCCATTTTAATAGTAATAACATGTATATAACATAATTTTGGTAGTTGTGTGACCGAAAAGAAGAGACTTGAAATTTAACTTCAATTCACTTTTCCATAGGAATCGTGATTTGTGGACAAGGCTTAACACATATGTTCACACCATACCACAAAGGCAAAGTGACATAAATTTTTATCATCAGTAATTTTTTTCTGAGATTGTGATAGAAATTTCTTTGACATGTGTTCATTTAGGAAAGGGAATCTACGGTATCTTTAAATGCAATAAATACGTTTTAAGAATTTTTATCCTTTCGCTCATGGCATGTGAAACGGAGGAGTCCACGATTTTTAGAGCACATGGTGGAAATAATTAAATTAAAAAGTGGGATTTGGATCAGGAAATAAGAAAATATTTTAGAAGGAAATTAATTAGGATATAAATGAAATGAAGAGATATCATTATATATATATATATATTAATGTTATACAAGAGTTTTTACTTTGAAAAAAATGCAGGACATGATATAAAGCAGTTCATATTCTAGAGTATGACTTTTTAAGGTATTTCTTCTCTACTTTTATCAGTAATTCATATATCTGTTTGGAAAGTTTTGACCAATTACACTTTTACTTGCTACATCTGTAATAAACTAAAACAAGCAATAAAAAAAAGAAAAAAGGATGTGTAAAAATTTTTTAAATATTTTCTCCCGCAAATCAAAAAAAAATCTCGTTAAAAGATAAATTGTGAAAGAATTTCCATTTAATTAAAAACAACTGAAAAAAAGTAACTTCATTTTTTCTTATTTCTCAACTTTTTTATCTTTTAACCTACAATCTGTTTACAATATTTGCAACAACTAATAGTTTTTTAGCTAGTAATGCTGATCTAATATCGTTTAGTTTTCTATTGTTAACTTTCAATCTGTATAAAATGTATAAATTTTTCTAAGACAGTAGAATGTTACTGAACAAAAATATTGCTATTCACGGGATCTTAAGAAAATGAACAAATAAAAATAATCTAGCCATTTAGGATCTAAGACTTGGGTTGAAACTTTTTGTGTAGTTATTTGGTTATTTAAAATGTTTGTAATTATTAACATAATCTGGATAAATATTATATATTACAGAGAAAAGTAAGTGTGGCAATTTTCAAAATACCTCAAAATAACTTATATCTTTTCTTTAAGTTAATAACTTATGTTTTAAATATTCTCTAAAAATCTTAAATTTCATTTTTATAGTGCTAAACAAAAGCCAGCCACAGCAAGTATTTCTGGTTTGAATATTTTCTCATGGTTCTACATTGTGAATCTTTGTTTATATATAATTAGCGAATATGCCCAATGTTACTTGGGATGAACAGATAGAAAATTGTAAGATTTCTATAGAATCCACATTATTTATATTTTTTAAGGTTACCGGAGGTCCTTCATAACATGGATTTTATTGATATCGTCCAACGTTCCATTCCCATCCTTTACGTTTTATGGGAGTTTAGTGTTTCTGAGCACCAGAAAAAAATATATATAGTATTTTGTCATCTTCTACTTCGATTTTTTTTTGTCGTAAGTTTTTACTTTTGGTTGAATTGAGAGTTTCTGAATAAACTTTCACAATGCATTTTCTAAAGATTTTCAAAAATTAACCGAATTTTTTCATAGTATTTAAACAAAGGTCATTGAAAAAAAATTGTTTCCTCTTTTAAATAATATTTTAAATCATTTTGGTGCATTTATTATTTATAAAATTATAGGCAAAAGCAAAAATGCTGAAGTTTTACATAATTTTGCTATTTAATTAAATATTTCACTTTATATGGTAATAAGTATTTGATTTTAACATTTGTAAATAATACAATTGGTCTAGAAACAGTCTCCAAAATGACATATGCAAATTTCATGTTGCTGTTCTTCACCATTTCAGAGCACCTGTAAAAATATAGAGTAGCACAATTTTTTCTGCTTTATATTATGTAACCTGACTTGTTTTGCTCGCAACAAGGTAGTTCACATCTTTGATGTAAATCGGTGCTTATACAATGCTTAAATGTAATGGCTCTTTACCAGGATGAAATAACTGATGTCATTCGATTACTCTTATTTTATGTGCATGCCATCATTTTAAATATAAATTCATAACTGAAATCGCAGTACGATTTAAATGCAAATGATTTAAATATTCATGTATTTTTATAAAATAAATGGACTAATATTGATACTAAATATTAGAAATACAAAAAAAACCCTGATTTGTTAATTTAACTGGTTATTTAACAAGATATGAGATATGTTTTTTACTTTCCATGAATTAAAAAAATAAATGAATGAATACTGGAGATTCAAATCATATTGATAAAATTCTTTAATCCATTAAGTCATTAAGCCAGAAAGTACAAAATTTCGTTCTTTTTTTAAATGTAATAAAAATAAATAATTAAAAGCTGTGTAATACATAACCTTATATATTTTTCTTTTAATATATCTAAGATGAAAAATGTTCGAGTTGCAATATTTCAGTTGGTTCCTTTCTAGTAGTTTGACAGTTGTAATATATATCAAATGACCCATTATTTTGGTTTATAGAATTACCAAAATGCAAATTTGCTAACACCAAACAAGTCATATGTTACTTAGATTGCAAATTCTTTAATTATAATGTATAATACCTATATTTGATGCACTTTGCACATTTGCATTATAAAAATAAAATATCGTAACTTATACATAATAATTTACGTTTGTGTAACTTATACAACATAATTCACGTTTGTGTAATCGCAAAAACTCTCTGCTTTCTATTCGAATCGCTATTTTTCTGTGTAGATCAGAACAATTTTGTTTTAAGAGGCAGTTGTTTCTTTATTCTATGAAATTCCAAAATTGCAGCTAATCAGCATTCGTGAGGCTGCTGAAATTGCATGTGACAGCAGAATAAAGGGATGACGAATATTTTAAGAGCGGTTATTACGTAACCAATATCAAAATGTCACAAATACCAGTGAACAATACTTTTGAAACAGGGGTGTGATTCATATGTAGAGATGCATAATCCACGATTTTTTAAATAAGAAATAATTTTTTTATTCTTATTTTTAAATATTTGTTCCAAATATCAGTTATTTCAATCATATTATTAATTAAAAATTATTAATTAATATTAAATATAAAATTTATTAATTGTAATTAATACTTTATTTACTAATTTAAGTAGCGTGTGATTGAATTAATTTATCTATTACTGCTTACTTTATAAATTTGATTTTTTTCAAAACTATTTATTTAATTTATTTATTGGAGTAAAGCATTTTCCGAAAAAGTTGAATTAAAAATGTCATTTCTTTAAAATTTTTATTTGGTTCTATATTCGACCAATAGATGGTGCCAGCAGTGAGCAGAATATATGCAATCAGAAAGCCATGTCACAGGCAATTAAAAATTATCTATATGGGATAGTGCAATGTGAAAGGCGAATATTGGAAAGTCAATGTCGCTACCATAAAGCGACATCACACTTTCAAGTGAAGTCACCGCTCCGATAAATTTCAGTGATATGCAATTCAATGATACAATAATTCTAAGAATAACCGGTCAGTTCACTTTTCAACCCATTCACAAATTTCTCATTTCCGCTATTCGCGTTAAGAGGATGGGACCTTCAGGACACAAGAGAAGAATGTTTTGTGTTTCTGGGATTTCCTTTCATTCCCCTGGTGGGTCGGGGATCACCCAATACCCCTTCTTCTCTTTCAAAGATGTCTGCTCAGGCCGCTTAAGTTTTGAGGATTCTCGTCCTGAACTCCATGTGGAGAAGATGTCCGAGAAAGACGCTCCATCAGTTTTGACGGAGGATGAGCTGCTTTCGCGGAAAAGTGCCCACAAAAGCCAAAGAAGACGGGGAAAAAACCAGAACTAAGGCCTCCCGGACTGTTACTTTTCAGGACCGTAGCGGAAAGGGCGACCAAAGCTCATCTTCAGAGGAAGAAATGATGGAAACGCAACCATTCCAAATAAATACTGAACCGACCCAAGGAACATCAATGGATATAATTAAAGACCAAACACCCATCTCCCCAAGATGGGTGTTTGGTCCCCTCCTCTGCCGTTATTTTATGCACAGATTGCAAACGACCTTTTGTCAGAAACGGTTTACACTTTGACTGAAATGTTCGGCACCAAAATTTCAGTAAATCGTTACAGAGGAAGGAAGGGACCTTCTCAATGCTGGCGGTGTCAGGGCTTCTTCCACAGCTCTGAAGCTTGTAAATTACCAATAAAATGTGTAAAATGTGCAGGACCTCATAGGGCTAAGGACTGCACTCTAGCCTTTGAGGATAAGCTAATTTGTACTAATTGAGCAGGTGATCATGCGGCGAACTGGCGCCAATGCCCCCGATTTCCTAAATCAAGTAGACGAAGCAACGCCACTAATAACTTCCAAAAAAATCACCCCTCCAATAAATCTATATGGGATGTAACCAGAAAGCATCGACCTCAAAAAAATTTAAGAAAAGTGGAAGAAAATGGGACATATTCAAATATTCTGACAAATACTCAGTCAGAATTTCCTCCATTAGAGACCCCAGCAGAGTGAGAAACAGTCTCACCAGCTGCTAAAACCTCTATTTAAAATCTGTCGGTCCCAGTGGATGCGATTAATTCCAAAATTTTCACCGATATCTTTTCAGGCCTATAATGGGGTCAATTCACGGTCACGTGTCAGGTACCAAACAAACCTGTCAGGTACCACCTGTTTCTGTTCAATTTTCATCCGTTCTACGCATATCGGGATGTCTGCCAATAACGTTGATGAAACCATTGTTTAGTAAATGTTACGCTAGCCGATCAATTATTAAAAACTTCTGATTTTTTTAAAGATATTATTTTGAATTATTTTCGTAGTTATATAATTTTATTTCTTATATTAAAATTTTAATTAGTATTTTCAATGGAATTATTGTTTTTGCATAATTAATTAAAGTCGCTTTTTAATTCGTTTGGTGCTGCTTTATTCTTTCCTTTCCCATATCCTTCGGAGCAGCTCCCGTATACGGCCTAGTGGCGCCATTTTTTTCGCCAAGAAGTCGCCAATAATGCGTGTTTAGGATGTTGTGATTCTTAACCGGAAGTTTTGAAGCCACGTTAGGCTTATTTCTAAGACTGACAAAATGCACTAGACTATAAGTCAGGGGGTGGTGCTGCCCCCTTTTTTTATTTTAAATAATTCAGATAAATATTGTGACTATTGACTAATTTTTGAAGTCATGTTAGGCTTAATCCTAGGACTGACAAAATACACGAGCGTAAGTC
>JAPMOR010018079.1:425010-439199 GCA_026543865.1 Argiope aurantia | reverse complement strand
ATATATATATATATATATATATATATATATATATATAGAGAGAGAGAGAGAGAGAGAGAGAGAGAGAGAGAGAGAAAGAGAGAGAGAGAGAGTGAGAGAGAAGTTAAATAGGATATAAAGATGAGTTAAAAGAAACACTTTTATGCTTTTACAGAATTTTATAATTCAAAATTGATATGTTGAAAAATACAAAGAAAAAAAAGTGAAACATGCATGTAGTAATGAAGTTGGGAATAAAAATTATATAATAAATGCTGATATGGAAATTGATTTTCAATGAAAATACCTGTATTTATTATAACAGAACTCACTGAGGTGCACAATGGTATAACATGATATTATGATAACAGTCAATTTCAGTTTAAATGCAATAAACTATTGACATTACATTCTTACCAATAGAAAAGTTGTTTGATATAAATTCACTTTGAATCCATCACAAATCTGCAAATGTAATTAGAAAACTAGTAATAATGCTTTCTGGAGCCATCCATTTTGCTCTTTTGTTATTAGACATGATTACCCAGCAATAACTGAATAACATAAATTACTAAAAGATAAAGAAAACTTTAAGGTTCATAATAACAAAGTAAAACCTCATAATGCACTTTATTATAATGCCAAAAACTAAAAATCAAATGCAAAAATTATTTGACGTTAATTAATGGTTTTTATACTTAACTAATTTATATACTTAATTAAATGACATGTGTTTTCAAAACTTTATATATATATTGTTACAAACCTGCAATTCGGCTTCCCAGCATAGTTTGTTCCATCAATAGAAAGAAAGTTTTACAGTCATCTGAATGGGACTAGCGCGTCGGAGGTCCCAGAGCTTGGCGACAAACTTGGCGACCATTTGGCGACTTGGCGACCAATTTGGCGACTTTGGCGCCAAAATAGATTATATCCGAAACTTCGAGAATTTTCCCGATCCGTCCAGTAGGAACCGAGATACGGATCGAACGTTCCTGATTGGTTGAGAGGCTTCTAGCCCCGCCTCCTGAGACCTATAAAAGGGTCCACAGCTGCCAGAGAAGTCAAGTAAAGTCCGAAGACGGAGCGGAGGAGTTGAAAGCGACAGAGCGGAGCAGGCGGAAACTACGGTGAGCAGCGACGGAGTCAAGCTCGTGCTGAACTGAGCTGTGCGCTACTGTCTGCAGTAGATTCTGGTTGTATGCTACACGTCTCGGCTGAAGATAGTCGTCTCTATGCTGTATAGAGTTATCGTTTTTGTGCTGTCCTGTGTGTCTTCGTGTAAATAAACGTCGTTGTTTTATTTTCTACTACCGTCTGCTGATTGAGCGTTCTACACACCATATCACTTCCACTATCCAAACGAACCCCCCGGCAGAAAATTTCGTAACAATATATATATATATATATATATATATATATATATATATATATTTCTTATAAATAGCATTCAATTTATCAAATTAAGAGCACATTTAATAAAATACATCAATTATATATATATATATATTATAACAGTTAATAAGAAAATTCAATTTTCAGTAGTTAGTAAAGATTTCACTTATTAAATAAATCTTTAAGAAATTTATTCCCTTCCACTAAGTTTAGCATTATAGCAGTTGTTATTTTTGAAGCAGGAGTTTGTTTACTTACATTAATTAAATTTAGGTAAGATTTTTTAGGAAATGCAATGTAATAATCATCTAAACATTTTAAAACCTTCCAGGCATATTCAAAATTATCAGAAATTTCATCAAATGGGAATAAAGTGAATTAGAAATACACTCACGATTTTGTTTGATTGTTTTTATTGGAAAATCGCTTACCAAATTCTTTTTTTCGAAGAATTTTTCTAAAAAATTACTGAAACATTTGCGATTACTGGAATTCCATTTACGATTTAATAAATGAACACACACTGAATGAATTCTTCAAAATGATCGGAGCATATCACCGACTTCAAAAGCTTGAAAAAAATCTATACCAAAGCTATCAACCCAAATCAGGATTGTTGAAAGGAAAATAAGAAAACATTTTATCATGACAGTCACTCTTGTGTTTCGCATTAAAACATCCATCAGCACACCAGTTATTCCTCTTTTAACACATAATAAGAGGAAAGAAAATGACTCAAAAATTATAAGTTCAAGTGTAAACAAAAAAATCCGCTTCATACTCGGCGGAGAACGTTAATGGTAGACTAATCGACGAAAGCGGTGCGATGAAACTTAAATGCCATGCGTGGATAGCTCATGACATGTGACTTTTACGTCACATGAATTGACCCCATTCGTCAAAGGATTTTGAGACGACCACATTTCGACGACTCCATCTCATTAAGGGATGAGACGTGGAACGATGAGTGCATTTCCGGTATTTCCTTTGACCTTGGATTTCCCCCTATTAGATATTAGTAAATGTAAACATCTCTTCCTTTCATCTTTCCTTCCACCCCTATTTTGACGAATTAAACCCATCCTAACGCTTGCACAAAAGCTCGGAGGGTTTTACAATCCGTTGCTGAACTATAGCTATACTCATGAGAGAAGATTGGTGCGACGCAATTCTTTTACTCCAAGCTTTCAAAAAAGCTTTACCAACAATTAGTGCTGCATCCCACGGTGCTGATATGGCGTATTTTCTTTTTGAACAATACGTCAGTCTTAGTGACGGTCCCAACATTAACATTCAATCGTTACAACACAATGAACTTGCATAATTTTAAAATTTGCACCTGGAATGCAAGTAGCTTGCGTCCCAGGATCGCTGAGGTAAGAGACTTTGTTTTAAAGCAAAGTGATGTGTTCTTGGTTCAAGAGACCCGACTCCCCTCCAGAGTACACACCTCTAATCGATAATTACCGGATTTATAAAAAATGAGAGAACCGGAGCCAGGAATAACGATCAGCACATTTACGGAGGTACTTGTATTTATGTGAAATCAATAATTGAACATCACGTCATCCCTCCTCCCGTTTTAGAGAGGATGGACGCGACAATTATTGAGGTAAAATTAGGAAATCTCTCAACTCCCTCCCCCCTCTCAAAAATGTGTCAGCATGTGTAAGATCTGGGTCCTTTTGGAGGATCTGAAAAAACTTTTAAATTTAGCCCCTAATGTCATCATTGCGGGCAATATGAATGCGGGTCATATCGCTTGGAATAATTACAAAACAACCGAGCATGGCAATCAATTATTTAAATTTTTGACAAGTCAGGACGGAATTAATGTTTTGGCGCCCCACTCTCCAACCCACATTAATGAAGTTAGTGTAAATGATTCAGTCATAGATTTCGCAATATTAAAGCGAATTCCTTTTCACTCTCGAATAAGAGTGCTAAATTGTTTAATACTGGAACCTTTTCACTAAATTCACCAGCACAATTCTCCACAAGCTGGGAGAACTTTCGGCATGCCCTTCCCCCCTTCAAAATTGATAGCAATGATGACGCAGAAAATATAGTTGGTAGTTTAGTAAAAATTCTAATGGTGGCACTCGCAGAAGCCTCAAAACCAAAATTTAATAAACCTTCAGAGAAGCTTCCTTTAGAAATCCGAAACAAAATTAAACTGCGAAATGTGCCTGTGGAGACTTTGGCAACGCTCTCGCGACTCTCAAGTGAAAACGGAACTCCGCAGAACCCAGGAGGTGATAAAAGGGTTAAAAGTAGGTCACTTCGAGCAACGGTGAACTGAACACCTGGAAAACATTGACACGCGCGGACTTTGGCGCCGCTCCTACTTTCCCAGAAAACCATTCTCCCCGATGCTCTCCCTCCCCTAAGAGAGGAAACGGGAAACTCGCCCTTGTTCCAATCGAAAAGGTTGAAGTTTTGGCGGACAGCCTACAGAACCAGTTTGCGCCACACGCCGACCACGACCTTTTACGAAGGTCGTGCGCCGACACGTGGCTGTGACCCCCCCCCTTCACGAAATACGTCACAGATCAGCTGGAGAACTTCTTGATAAGCGAACACGTAAGCAATCTCGAGCCCGTTCGACCGACGAAGGTCATAGAATTTATGAAAAATGTTAAGCCGAATAAATCGCCAGGATTGAACCTAATTACAAATCGCATGATTAAAAATATCTCGCCTAGATTTATATTATATTAAACTTTTTTAATAAATACATTAAGTGAACTTTGTTATTTTCCCGATTGCTGGAAAATAGCTGTGGTTGTCCCTATTCCAAAACCAAACTCTGATTTGACTTTACCTCAAACTTTTCGTCCAATCTCGATACTTAGTAGCTTGAGCAAAGTGTACGAATCTATGCTTCTCAAATGCCTGGATCAATTCTTCAGCGACAACAATATAATAATTTCCGAACAATTTGGATTTCGAAAAAAATCTGTCGACGAATCACCAGCTAATTCGTGTTACAGAATTTATTCACGACCTCTTTGTGAAGTCTCAAACCACAGGTGCACTTTTTCTGGACGTAGCCAAAGCCTTTGATAAAATTTTGCACGAAGGGCTTTTATTCAAGTGCATGCGACTTGGATTTTCAGCACAATTTGTCAAAATTTTACGCTTGTGTCTACTCTCTCGTAATTTTCGGGTGAGAGTAAACGATATAATTTCATCGCCCAGACCAATCCTGAGCGGTTGTGCACAAGGGAGTTTACTTTATCCAACTCTTTTTAACATATATATTAACGATCTACCTAGAGCTAGTAATTGTCATTTAGCAGTTTTTGTAGACGATACCACCTGTCTCACACAGCATAAGGATCCACACACAGTCATTGCAAACTTACAACAATACATGACCCTTTTACAGTGCTGGCTCATCGGCTAGAAAATAAAAGTCAACTCAAGTAAATGCGCATGCCTCCTGTTTATTAAAAAATTGGTAATGCCTGATAGCTCCTATCCAAATTTTCGGCCAACCCGTCCCCTTTGTAAATGAATATAAATATCTAGGGTTAGTTCTAGACTCAAAATTAAGCTTTAATAATCATATTAAAGCAGCCCTCGCCAAAGCTACTGGAATGAGTATTAAACTCAACAGTTTAATTTCTCCATGGAGCAAGCTATCGATTAGGCTCAAGCTTCCGCTCTATAAAAGACCAATTGTAATGTACGAATCCCAAATTTGGGGGACGACTTCTGCCACTAACATCAAGAGGTTACAAGTTTTTCAAAATAGGCACCTGATGAAGATTGAAACGCTCCCTGGTATATCAGGAGGAAAATATTACATGACAATCTCAAAATTGAACCTGTTTCGGAATTTATCAGAAAAACATCAATTAAATTCTTCGACAAACTACCTCAGATTCGTAACAAGTTACTTAATTTACCTGCATACGACCCAGCTGTATCCAGCTCAAGGAAGAGAACGAGAGCTGAGATTGATAATGTTTATATCAATTTTCCCTCAGTCAAAAAACTGAGAACTTGTTACCAATCTGGTGGATAAAATTTTCAAAATTATTTGTTTAGGCCTCAGATAGCTACGATGAGCTACAAGCGTGACATTTGTCGAAATTTTTTCAAAATAACTAAGCAAAAATAGTCAAATCAGTCTCAAAAATTAGTAAGGCACGTGCAACGTAATTCCATTAAAATTCTCTATATTTACCCTATAAATAATCTAAATATTATTTTAATCAATTAATTATATCATAAATTAATATGAATTAAATACCAAATTTCATGACGTTAGAGCTTTATTGCGCTGGTCCAAACTAGTTTCAATTAAATTTAACTTTTCCATAAACTTACAAATTAAAGTATTTATTCCAAATTATGATGTGGAGGTGCTCGTGACCACTTTGTCACATAACTCCGAAACATCACGACGTTGCCATTGCTTAAGTTTTGATAGTGTAATGTCAATATGGGGAGTTCCTTTTCGGTTTTAGATTGAAGGGAATCCGCGACTCTTTTTATTCCTTTTCCATTTACAACATATTTGCCTATTGCCGACTTTAAGATTTTGCATTAATATCGTAAATAAAATTGAAATCGACAGACTCCTTCCATATCTTTTTGGTACATTCAACTAAGAAGGATCGATCGTGTATAAATTTTTAAGCATTATTAATTAAAAAAATTTTTTTTTCATTACGTTTTTCAGTATTTTAAGGTAAAAATATCAATACTGAGGAAACTTGAAATTCATTTTACTTGAATTTGTAATTGCAGTTTTTGATAATTCTATTTCATTTCTGCTGTTTTTGATAACGAAGTATTGTTAGTGTTTATCATGAGGTTTCATGATGCATTAACCTGAGAATGATCAATTTTATATTAATAAAGTGAAAAGAAAATTTATCTCCCTTTTTTTAAAGTTGATTTCCATGTATTATACAACAAAGAGGTTTTATATTATTTTTTTTTTGTTGTTGTTAAATATATTTTGAAAAAAAATGTTCTCGTGTAAATATTTCTCATACAAAATACATACTTTTATGGATGTGATTCATAGATTTTTGTAAATGAAACCATTCATTTCTTCTATTCTAAGCATAACTAATTTTATATTCCTTACATAGGCTCATTTTATTCTTTAAAAAGTATTTTGAAAAAATATAAACTTTTTTTTTCTAAAATGTCTGTTTTAAATCTAATTTTTAAGGATGGATGACGAAATATATTTATGCATTGCTCTGAAATACGATTCCTTTAAAATTAAATTCCCCCATTTCCTACATTTTTTAATATTTGCTATATTGTTTACTACTTTTAAGTGTCACTAATGGGGCAAAGATAGTGCTTTCCTTCTGCAGATTTTCCGCCCAGTAGGAATGCTAATTAATTCCCAGCCAACCGAAAGCAGTGTCAGTGTTGCTTATCGCGTCGAATTTTCGCTTTCATTCTTCGAAAAACTGCCCCAGATTCGTAACAAGCTACTTAACCTTCCTGCTTATGATCCAGCTCTAGGAAGAGACCAAGAGCTGCGATAAACAACGTCTACGTAAATTTTTCCTCAGTGAAAAAACTGAGAATTAATTAACTCTGTTACCAATCCGGTGGATTAAATTTATCAAAATTATTTGTTTTGGCCTCAGATAGCTACGATTAGCTACACGCGTGAAATTTCTTGAAATTTTTTCTTTCAGTAAATTTATTTAAAAAAAAAATCAGTCCCCATAGTTAAGGCACGTGCAACGTAATTCCATTAAATTTCTCTGTATTTTATCCCATAAATAATCTAAATATTATTTTAATCAATTAATTATATCATAAATAATAATAATATGAATTAAATACCAAATTTCATGACGTTAGAGCTTTATTGCGCTCTTCCAAACTAGTTTCAATTAAATTTAACTTTTCCCTAAACTAACAAATTAAAGTATCTATTCCAAATTATGATGTGGAGGTGCTCGTGACCACTTTGTCACATCGCGGAACTCCGAAACATCACGACGTTGCAGTTGCCCGTTCGCTTTGTAAGAAGAATAGATGCCTTCTTTTTTTCGATTTTTGAGAAAAATTAAAATTGCCTTGTAATTTCTAAACGCAGCAAATCTGTGTGGGAATTGGCAGTCATTTCTCAATTGTTTCATATAACACTGCATAAAACTTACGAAAAAACAAAAACAAATATTTATAATTTTTGCTTTGATAAGGTTCTAGTTGTTAAAAATTAAATGTATCCAATCTCATGAATTTTTTTAAAATGTTTAAACTCATTAAAACACTCTTATTACATTGAATTATAAAATTATTTCTCAAAATTAGAAAGAGAGATTTAATTCTCGAAACAAACAAAAAAATGTATATATATTTGTATAGTTTTTATATGGACTGAATTTATTTCTTGTTCTGCTATTAAAATATTTGTATCTGTTTTTTTTTTTTTGTGTGTGTGTGTGTGTGTGTGTGTGTATGCTTGTGTGCGTGTGCATTTTTAAGAATAAGTAGAACTTATTTGATTTCATAGTATCGGCAAAATAGAATTGTTAGAATATTTTATAACCATTAATGAGTTAAAATCTTAATTATTTACTCTGCATTTTTATTAATTTTTACTATACCACCTTTCTTCATAGTATTCACTAAAATGTTGCGAATACTATGTTTGCTTGTCGTAACCTCCAGAAAAATAAGATTTTTACTGTAATAAAATTTTTAAATTTTTTTCATTAATAGTCTTATTTTACTACTACTATACTATTCTGCAAGTTTACCTTAGAAGGACTTAGGCTTTGAACTTTATCCACAATTTTTTTATGAGTTAAATTTCCTGTTGCATTGCCATTAAATAAATGCATATATTCTTTTCATAAAAATAAAGAAGACATTAATTTGATTTTACAATAAAATAATAGCTAAGTAAGAATCTTATACGGTGTTCAATTGCATTAAAATTGTAACAAACAATACTATACAATAAGCGATAAATTTAATAATTAATATCACTACTTGGAATAAAGTTTTCAAGCAAATAAAAAATTCCTAGTGTCCATCCAAATGTCATTTAGACACATTTTATCAGAATATTTTATAAACTTTCTGTTTGGCCCTCGATAGCTCAGTTTTTATAAAACTCAATCACATATAAATGAAACACAAACTCTTGGACTGTATCTCCATTCCTTTATTCTCAACACTCCCTAAACACCCTCTCTCTGGAATTCGCACAAACACTCAAAAGGTTATATGATTTCACCACTTGGTGGCGCTACAAAATTAGTAGGCGGAGCGTTCTGCTGACTTACTGGCGCCAACATTCCGCCCCCCTTGAAATATCATTTCAAAATCTCAACATTACAGAAATAAAAATTTAACACATTATTTAATTAGACAATGCAAAAATTCTACAATTATCTTGCACAAGATACAAAATATATTACACTTTTAAAATAAATTTGAATATTATATACAAAACATTTCTGAAAAGAAAATATATGCGATAATTCCATATGTACTATGAACAACTTAAATATACATTATATATCCTTTTAAATAATAAATACAATAATTACACTAGATATACATTGATTTTATTCACATGGTAATAAACAAATCTTTGAAATTGCTCTTTTCGTGACTCCTTGTGGAGTTTTTATAAGTACCACTCTGACGTCTGATCCATAAATTAAATCTTGTATTCTTCCCATTGTCCACTGGCCAGGGGGAAGATTATCAGCTTTTAAAAGAACCATAGAATCCTTTGAAATGTTTTGTTTCTCAAACTGCCATTTGTGTCTTGCTTGCAAATTATTTAAGTAATCTAATTTCCAGTTTTTCCAAATTATTTGGACAGTTTTGCTCAATCTTTGCCATTGAGATAAAAGGTTATCTTTTCTCTCTGAATAATCTGGATCAGGAATACTATTTATGGGACGGCCAATTAGAAAATGGCCTGGGGTCAAAATTTCAAAATTGTTTGGATCTGATGACAAAGGTGTCAGTGGGCGACTGTTTAGAATACCTTCAATTTGAATAACAATAGTCAAAAACTGTTCCATTGTTAAACGCGCATTACCAACAACTCTCTTTAAATCGTGTTTGAAAGATTTAACACCCGCCTCCCATAAGTCACCGAAGTTAGGTGACCTAGGTGGAATAAATGTCCATATCACTTGTTCAGTTGTTAAGTAATTAGCTAGTGGCTCTGGGGGTCTACCAATCATATTTTGCAAACGTTTCAAATCTGAATGGGCCCCTTTGAAATTGGTTGCATTATCAGAACAGATAGAGGAACTAACACCTCTTCTGCTAAAAAAGCGCTTTAAAGTGGCAATCATTGCCTCTGCAGTTAAGTCAGTGACTATTTCCAAGTAGATTGCCTTAGTTGCAAAGCAAATGAAAACAGCCACATAATATTTTTGATAATTGCCTTTCCTCTGACCCTTGTATTTAATATAGAAAGGTCCACAAAAGTCTATCCCAACATGAGTAAAAGGATAACTAGGTTTAACTCTATTGGTTGGGAGATTTCCCATAATTTGGGTTACAGTTCTAGGTTTATTTTTAGCACAAATGACACAATCATGAATAATTTTTCTGGCTGTATTTCTGCCAGATAATGGCCAATATTCCCGTCTTACCAAATACAACAATGTTTGTGCACCAACATGTAAATATTTAAGATGAAAATATTGCATAACTAACAAAGTGAATTTGTGATTCTTTGGAAGTAATATGGGAAACTTTTTATCATATGACAACTCAGAATTACTTAATCTTCCTCCAACACGTAAGACACCGTTTGGGTCTAGAAATGGGTTCAAGCAACTTACCCGACTCTTGTTAATATTTTCACCTTTTTCGAGAGCTTTTATTTCACAATTAAAGGCAGCTTCCTGAACAAGTTTGATTAAAGTTAACTTGGCCAACTGTAGTTCCTTGGTGGTTAAAGGACCTGACATTTTGCACGAGTTTCTCAAATTATTAATAAATCTGAAAATAAAGGCTAAGATTTTAATTATTTTATAAAACTTATTTGACACACTAAGTATATTATCTAAAAATGATGAGTCCACAGCTGAAATTAAACAGCAATTAGTCGAATTTTTGAGTTCTGCTAAATGAAGTTTCTCAGAAGAAACGTCCCTGTCCTGCACAGAACTGTCCAATGGATCGTGGATGTCGTTGCAATCACCAGGAAGGTTCACAACCAATTCTTGGAGAAATGTTGGACCAAACCACCATAAGTCACTTTGTTGCATTCTCGTTGGATCAAGTCCCCTTGAAATAACGTCAGCGGGATTTTGTTCGGAAGGAACATGATGCCACTGATTCATTTCTGTGGATTCTTGAATAATAGCCACTCTGTTTGCAACAAATGTTTTTAAGTCTCGTGACTCTTTTTTCATCCACGAAAACACGATTGTAGAATCCGAATAATATGATACTGACGTAATATCCATTTTTAATGCACTTTTTACCTTCTGCATCAATTTGGTGAGCAGAACGGCACTGCATAACTCTAAACGAGGTATAGTTACCTGTTTGATTGGTGACACACGAGATTTACTCGCGATTAGCTTCACTTTCACTTCACCCGCTGAGTTGACTGTTCTGGCGTAGATTGCAGCACCATATGCCTTTTCAGACGAGTCACAGAATCCATGAAGCTCATTCATTTCCGCGTTTGGAATAACAATACATCTTTCTATGTTAATGTCGTTTAAGTTTCTTAAAGATGTTACAAACTCTTGCCATTCACTAGCTTCTTTCGCGGGAAGCATTTCACCCCAATCAATCTTGAGCAACCACAATTGTTGCATGAATATTTTTGCCTTCGTGATAACTGGCCCAAGTAATCCAAGTGGATCAAAAAGTCTGGCGATAATGGATAAGACCGACCTTTTGGTAGGATAGGCATTATACTGTAAATCTACTTTAAAGGTAAAGCAGTCAGTTTTAGCCTTCCAGGCAATCCCCAAAGTCTTAATTTCATCCGTAGATGAGAACTCATACTCTTTCTCCGTAGCAGGAATAAGCTCGGAAGTATTTCCACACCCCTTGTGTAATGACATCTGGGCAGTTTTTAGAATGCCAACAAGTTGATGCTGCAAACTTTTTGTCTCTTCCAATGTACTCGCTCCACTTAAAACGTCGTCCATATAAAAGTCATGACACAAGACTGATGCAGCACTTGGAAAGTTTTTTCCCTCGTCAATGGAAATTTGCTTAAGTGTTCTCATGGCTAGCTATGGAGCACTAACCGTTCCGTAGGTAACCGTATTTAGCTGATAAGTTTTAACGGGCTCATTAGCTCCCTCTTTCCATAAAATTCTTTGGAGATTTCTTTGACTCTCATCTATATTAATCATGCGATACATCTGACGAATATCTGCAGTAAATGCAAATATATGCTTTCTGAATCTAATTAGCAATGTAAATAGATCGTCTTGAATCACTCCGCCGTTATACTGAATTGAGTTGAGCGATTTTCCACTACTACTCAAGGTGGACGCATTAAACACGGTACGTAGTTTAGTTGTCGTTTTTTGAGGCCTATAGATGCCATGATGAGGCATATAATATGTCACTTCAGGCTCAACACTTTCATCTTGTATCTCGCTCATGTGGCCTAACTCCTCATACTCCTTCAGAAAATCAGAATACAGTTTCAGATATTTTTGGTCTCTAGACAGGCGAGTCCACAGCGATTCGAGTCGTTTTAGAGCAATATCCCTTGAATTCCCTAGACATGACCAATGCTCTTTAAATGGCATCGCCACAGTATATTCTCCTGTCTCATCTCTTCTATGTGTTCGCGCATAATGCTCCTCACAAATAGCATTCTCTTTACTTTTAGGTAATTCATTACCTATTTCCTCAATCTCCCAAAATTTTCTCAAGTTTGAATTTAATTCTTCTGATCCACATATTAAACCGCAATAGTTAGAATTTAATTTAACTGAACTCGAAACGCTACCTCCTACAATATACCCAAATACAGAGTCTTGTAACGTCAAATTCTCATTTTTAGCATTTAATTTTCCCGGCTTTATTATTTCATAAAAGTATTCAGCGCCAATTAAAATATCTATTTTGCCCGGAATATTAAAATTAGGGTCCGCAAGGTCAATTGATTCTGGAAAATGTACACGCATATCTATCATCTTATTCGGTATTAAATCTGTTATTTTTGATACCACTAACATCGAAATATTTCTTTCAAAACTTTTATTTTTATTAGCCACAGTTGCTGTAACTCTGCGATTAACTACCAGCGAGGCATTATTAATACAAAAATAGATTTATTTATTTTTTCACTTTGGAGTTCTAGCCCCTGCATGCAATTCTGACTCATGAGGCAGCACTGTGAGCCGTTATCCAAAAGGCACCTTACTTCCTGCCATTGCGAACATCTATCTTTTATTAAACATCTTACAGTAGACAAAAATACATTTTGATTTACGATTAGATTTGTAGCGACGAAAGACGGACTCCACTCACTGGGGGAAACCGAACCTTGTTCCGAATTTTTCCCCTCCGATTGCGAATTATTTATGACTTCAGCGGTTTTTATATTCGAAGACGAAACATTTTTTGCTTCTTTCGAAAAGTGTATTAACTTATTGTGAGCTTTGCCACAGAAACAATTTCTAAACGAACACTTTTTAACGCTGCAATTAGTCGATAAACATTTGAAGCAGGCGTTTTTATTTTTCACTACCTCTACGCGTTCAAAAACCGAAAGTCTCTTAAATTGAGGACAAGCATACAAAGGATGATTCTCGCTCTTTAGACATAAATCGCAATTTTTATTTTTAATCTCATTGAAAAATACCTTTGATGCTGGTTTTAATTTATTACTATAATTTTGCCCTCTTCTCGTCTCATTAATGGTTTTACCTTTGGAAGTAAAATACAGATCACATTCTTTTCCTAACTCGAGAGGTGTAAACCACTTTTGATTTTGTTTAATATTAATATGAGTTGCTGTTTCTTTATCCAGCGTTTGGAATAATTTATCCGAAACTGTCAATTGTTTTAGGGTCTCAAAATCTGTAACACCCCTTAATTTTAAATAATATTCAAAACTCGTCATTAAGCGTGACGCGAATTGCACATGAGTTTCGTTTTCTCTAGAAGCATATCTAAAATTCTCTAAAACCGCTTGCGCTGTTGGCTCGAATTCTCTAAGTACAATTGATTTAATTTCTTCATAATTATTTAAGTCTTTCTCAGCAATATAAGTTAGGATATTAGAAGTTCTTTCTCCTAATAAATTTAATAAAATCTCTGCTTTAAATTTCTCAGGAACCTTTTTAGTACTAAGTGCTCTCTCTAACGAAGTAAAAAAGAAACCCCAATCTTGAGCTTTGCTCGGTGGTTTAATACACAATATTCTCACAGACTTTAATAAGCTATCCAGAGACTCTTCTGGTTCGGTTTTACACTCTACATTAACGGAAGTCTGAGTACTATTTTCATTAGCCCTTAATAGCGCTAATTGTAATTCTATTTTAGTTCTCTCTAATCTAATACGCTCTAGTTCTATTTCACTCTCCTGATCGGATTTTTGCTTTCTATTCCCTGTTACTCCATCCACAGCATCTTTAACAACTTCGTTGTCATTTTTGAACACATCACTCTCCTCAATTAAACTCTTTATTTCACTCTTTTTCATGCCTTCCGCAACAACCAAACCTATCTCCTCGGCAACGAGTTTTAATTCATCTTTCTTTAATTTTGCTAAACCCGCCATTTTAAATATATAATTCAAGAGAATAATATTATCACAATTTTATTCTAAACTCATTAAAACAAAATTAACTTCGTCTCGG
>JAPMOR010018079.1:355272-425000 GCA_026543865.1 Argiope aurantia | reverse complement strand
CAAAAACAAAATTAACTTCATCTCGGGAAATTAATTAGTTAATAACTCAAAGGATAATACTGCCCATACCTCTTTGCTGGGACTGCTGTCACTCGAGACCAGTTATCCCCAAGAGAATTCTCATTCTTGGTATTTTCGCACCAAGTTCGTCATTATCGACGATATCTCCACTAATAAATCACACATTTCAAATAATGAATCACTATACAATAGATGCATAGTTGTCTCCGGCGCACTGGACCATGTTTGGCCCTCGATAGCTCAGTTTTTATAAAACTCAATCACATATAAATGAAACACAAACTCTTGGACTGTATCTCCATTCCTTTATTCTCAACACTCCCTAAACACCCTCTCTCTGGAATTCACACAAACACTCAAAAGGTTATATGATTTCACCACTTGGTGGCGCTACAAAATTAGTAGGCGGAGCGTTCTGCTGACTTACTGGCGCCAACACTTTCTTTTTTGCATAAAATCGTATAGTCTCCAGCGATATTGTATTTTAGCTTTTTATTTATTTATTTTTACATTAAGTCAGCTAAATTATATTTTGAGAACATTTTGAAATCTACAATTATCACAATAAAGATTAGTTAATCAAATATATTCGCCAGCAATTTTCAAAAGAGATTCTTAAAAAAATATCATTTTAAAATTTGGTGAAAAATAAAATAAAATTATTCTGATTACATTTTTTTTATTTAAAGCTAAAGCTTTTAAAGATGCAAGAAGCCGAAAACAAAATAAAACTGCAAGTATCAGAAAGAGTGGTGTAGAAAAGGCATGTTCAAGTCTCCACATTTGTTTAGTAATTACCTATTTAAATGAAAGATATTGATTATCTTTTTCAGATAGAGTTTTTTCCTAGAATAAATATTTTTCTGTGGGGACTTAAATGCGAAAATTTGTTTTTGTACAATGAAACAAGCCACGTATAGCTTCCAGCGATAGTCGTTATCATGCGATGGGATAGGGAGAACTCAGATCTGATTCTTTGTGAAATAGAAAGCTCTCTGCATGTGATCAATAGGTCCCACCGCCCGCCACAATTGTTTGTGGGAATACTATTCCTGGTAAGTGCATCAGTGGGTAAGGGACTTTCCCTATGCATGAATGAACTCTTGTTCGAGAGCTTCCATTGGGCAGATCGTATCGATTGTTACTTTTTTTATTGTATTTGAATCACACGCCTCTTTGAAAAATATTGATCACTGATATTTGTGACTTTTTGATATTGGTTACGTAATAACCGCTAGTAAAACATTCGTCATCCTTATTCAAATCCTTGATATGATCTTACTGGTTATATTTCGAATACAGGTCTTGGATCACGATAGAAAGTAACAATTGATACGATCTGTCCAATGGAACCTCTCAAACAAGAATTCAATCATGCATAGGGAAAGTCCCTTACACATTGATGCACTTTCCTGGAACAGACCTCCCATAAATAGTTGTGGCGGGTGTCGGAACCCATTAATCACATGCAGAGTTTCGCATTTCACTAAGAGTCATAGTCCGAGCACTTCCGATCTTATCGCAAGATAATGACTGTTGCTGGAAGTAATGCGCGGATTGTCTCATTGTACGAAAACAATATTTCTTTCGCAGTCAAGTCTCCACAGAAAAATATTTACTTGTTTTTTTAAACCCTTTACTACAGATATTCATTGCTGCAAACAAATTTCATATGCATATCCTTAAATGGATAAAAAATACCATAATTACCATTTTTCCATGACTGAAGCGATTTGATATTCCCATAATTAAATTTTCTGTGTCTAATTAGCATGAGTATTCCGCTGCTCTGAATGATTGTAAAATTTTTTTAAAACATATTTATAGTTTATTTTTAAGCTCTTTCAAAATTAAAAGGAATACCAGTCTTCCGATTGTCAGACATGTATATTCTTGATTGTATCGTCTACACATTACTATTTATCGAAATTGTATTTTATTTTTCACAGAAAGTTTTATTAAAAGAAACGCACATAAACTTTGTTAAAAAATCATAAACTCCATAAATTATAAAGTATTTACTATCAAAACTAAAATACCTTCAAATTAATATTCTTATTTATTAAAATAAATTCTGCATTTTTTAAAAATGTCTATTGTAAAATTTTTAGTCATGTTTCATAGAAAACGTTTAAAAAAATCGGTATCGTGTAGGACATAGCTAAATGCGGTGTTTGTGTCTCTCAATATTATATAATTTTAGGAATTAAAAAATAAAGTAAAACTAATGCGTTATTTCGCTAATATAAATATTATAATTATAAAGGTTTTAAAGATAGTGATTTATAAAAGTCTTCTCTAATCTTTGTGTATTTTACCCTTTGACAAGATAATCCAATTGAGATCCCTCATAAATCTCAGTGTATATACATAATTTTCAAAAAAAAAAATGTCTTTGCGGGATTTTTTTTTCTGATTTAAGCATAAATTTATAGCGATATTCGTAAAAATGATACTATCTATGGTTTAACTTTTTTATTAAGAGTGTAAAAATCTAGTTGAGCCTATAAGATACTCTTATATGCTTCACATAGCACATAAAATTACCCTAATTTAATGTATAAATTAATATATAAATTAAATAATTAAGTATTTTCCAGTTTTGGTCCTTTATACAAGAAGAAACTTTAAAAAATCCGATGAGTTAAATACGTTAATATTGTCTATATTTATTGTTCCTATGCAGATTATTAAAAATTGAAAGCTATTCAAACAAAAATAATAAACCAGTCAATAATTGAATACAATTTAACTTAACAACAGAAAAAGAGTATCATCTGAAATATTGCTACTCCTCAAATATCCGATTTAGTCAACGTCAATAAGTTATTAATAAAAAATTAATAGGAAAAAAGGTTTTTTTTTCGGGTTTTTATTTAAAAAAGCTAAAAATCATTTTATATCTTAAGCACTAAATAAATTAAATCATTATTGATGGCAATCATAAAAAGCATAAATATCGAATTATTTATTTATTTATTACTGGCAAATGTTTTATCTGATTGGCTGAATGTTTTCCAACGACTTCAATCGTTACCATTCAATCCTTCTGAGTTCCGTAAGAATTAGTTGACGAAACGGCGTGTCAAGGATTGATAATTAATCACATTCAAAAGACTTGGAATCTCACAGAGAACATCTATTAAAAACCTGAAATTGCCTCAGACCAATGATATATGTAAAGGCGCTGTTGTTGCATTAAAATTATACGCATTCTATCATTTTTAGTTCTGTTTATTGGTTTAAACAGAGATATGAGTTTTTAAACATAAGAATTATTTCTGTTACTTCATATGGTTCATAAAAAAATTCAAAATAATTCTGAAATGAAGGCAAAAAAATTAAATTTCTTTTATACAACAATGCAGGGGGAAAATGCCGCATTAGGTTTTGCATATTAATTAATAAAAATTTTGGGAAATTGAAAACAAAACAATGGCTTTGAAACTCTTTTATGATAAGATAGATTCATAAGATATTTAGAAATTATTTTGTGAAAATGGAATGCTTTGAAATGTTACATTCTAAACTTATAGCTGATAAAAATAGGGGAAAAAAAGATTTTTTTCTTTAAAACATGCCTATTTTTCTATAAGAATTCAGATTTAAAATGTGAAAGAATTAGGAAAAAATTATTTCATATGAAATTTTTTCCAGATACTTTACCCCCTGTGTTTCGAAGTATGTTAAATATGAAACAGTGCATTCAAAATGCTTACTGATTGAAATCGGTGGGTGAATAAAAGGTTTACGGAAAATCAGCAGATGTTTTGTACTTGGGAGGTCTGTCCTTTATTCGCCCTCTTCCTGAGTTTACTCGGCCTTTTACCAACTTTTATGACTCGTCTCCTGGAAAAAAAAAGTTTTATTTTGTTTTCGACTTCTTACATTTTTTCAAATTTTTATTTTAAATAAGAAAAAATAATTAGAATAATTTTATTTTATTTTTCCCCAAATTTCAAACTACTTTTTTAAGAATCTCTTTTGAAAACCGCTGGCGAATATATTTGATTCACTAATCTTGATTGCGATTATTGTAGATTTAAATTTAAAATGTTTTTAAAATAAAATTTAGCTGACTTAATGTAAAAAAATAAAATAAAGATAAATGCAAGATTACTGGTGACTATACAATTTTATGCAAAAAAAAAAGTTAATAAGGGATTCTTACAAATTGTGTTTAAATGACATTTGTTTGCTTGAAAACTTCACTCCAAGTAGTGATATAAATAATATTATTAAATTTGTTGCTCATTGTATTATACCATTTGTTATAATTTGAATTTTAATATAGTTGTACATCGTATAAGATTCTAGTTATTATTTTATTGTAAAATCAAATTAATCTCCTTTATTTTTATGTACACAAAAGAATATATACATTCATTTAATGGCAGTGCAGCAGTAAATTTAACCCATAGAAAAATGGTGAAAAAAGTTCCAACCCTAAGTCTTTCTACGGTATACTTACAGAATAGTATAGTAGAATAAGGCTATTAAATAAAAGAATTAAAAATTTTAATACGGTAAAAATCTTATTTTTATGGAGAAGGAAACATAGTATTCGCAACATTTTAGTGAATGCTATGAAGAAATGTGGTATAGTAAAAATTAATAAAAATGCAGAGTAAATAAGTAAAATTTTAATTCATTAATGGATAAAAAATATTCTAAAAATACTATTCTTTGGATAGTATGAAATCAAACCAGTTCTAATTATTCTTAAAAATGCGCCCCCTCCCCCCCACAAAACAGATACAAATATTTTAATAGCGGAACAAGAAAAAAATTGACCCCATATGAAAATATACAAATATATACATTTTTCTTCAAGAAATAAATCTTTCTAATTTCGAGAAATAATTTTACAATTCAATATAATAAAAATGTTTCGTAATTTTCAACATTTTTTTAAAAATTCAAAGGATCAGACACAATTAATTTGTTGCAATTAGACACTTATCAAAGAGAAAATTATAAACATTTTTTTTACTAAGTATTATGCAGTGTTATATGAAACAACTAAAAAACGATTACCAATTCCCACAGAGATTTGCTGCATTTTCAATTTTTTTTTCAAACGCAGCAAAAATCAAATTCAATTTTAATTTGCTGCGCTCTCTGAAATCGAAAAAGGAAAGACATATTCTTCTCACAAAGCGAAAATTCGAAGAGGTAAGCAACTGGTGCCCAGACACTGCTTTCGGGTGGCTGAGAAAGACATCGAAGGAATCAGTCGATTTCAATTTTATGTACGATATTAATGTAAAATCTTAAAGTCTGCAATAGGCAAATAGGAAATTGCAATAGGAAAGGCAATAAAAAGAGTCGCCGACTTCACGTTACTTCCCTTCAACCTAAACCCAAAGGAACGACTCCCGTATTGACATTACGCGACCTCAGCCAACATCTCTGAAAGAAAAGAAGAGGACTTAGCTGATCCCCGACCCTCCAGGAAGGAGAGGAAAAGCCAGAAACACAAAAAATTCTTCTCTTTTGTCCTCAGGGAATACCCCATCCCCTTTACGGAAGTCATTAAGAGATAAACAGAAATCTGTGAATGGGTTGAAAAATGAACGGACCTGTTATTCTTGGAATTATCATAGAATCACATATCACTGAAAGTGGAAGTATCTCAGGAAATTGTTCAAGTGGGAAATCACCGCTCTGCTTAATGATAACCGTTCCGCTTGACTTTCTGATATTCGCATTTCACAATGCGCTATACCATGAAGATAATTTCTATTTCCTGTGACATGACTTTCTAAAAGCATACATTCTGTTTGCTCTGCAGACGTCATGTATTGCAGAATATAGAACTAAAGTTAACATTTTAATGAAATGACTTTTTTTAAATTCTTCTCAGAAAATGCTTTACTCCAATAAATAAATTAAATAAATAGTTTTGAAAATAATCAAAATTAAAAACTAAGCCGAAATAGATAAATTAATTCAATCACACGTTACTTAAAATAATAAATTAAGTATTAGTTACAATTAATAAATTTTATATTTAATACTAATTAATAATTTTTAATTAATAGTATGATTGAAATAACAGATATTTGTAACAAATATTTAAAAATAACAATAGCAAAAATATTTGTTATCCAAAAATCGTGGATTATGCATCTTTAAATCAAGTAAATTTAAAGTTCAGTCTTTCTTTCTTTTTGTTTTTTTCATAATTTCCAAATATCGATAAACGTTGTTAAGTGTCTTCAAAAGTGTAAAAAAATTTAAAAAGTTCTCATTATTTTAAACCAAGGTTCTTTTTTTATAAGGCCTGTAAATAATTAAGCAACTTAAAATTGAAATTGCTATCCGCTATTTAAAGCATTTATAAACTTCTACTTTCTACTTCATCCATTGATGTCATTGTTTGTAGTTGCGGTTTCGAATTGTGTATATTGTTTAGGTTTCTGTTTGGGAATCAGATACCTGAATCATCAAGAACTACGATTCTGGAGCATACGCTGGAGAACACAGCTTCATTCCTACCTTCCTGAATCATCATATTTGATTACTGTAATTTCCACGCTGAAATGTAGTACGCATAAGTATATGAATTCAATGTACGGAATTAGAAAATCATCTCCGAGAAAGAAATTATTGTTTAAATCAGTGGCAAATTTTATTGAAACGTTGAGAAATTCAAATGATAATTGGAAAAGTATTACTTTAATAGTTTGAAATCTTCATAAAGAATTTGAAACTCTCTTTCTTTGCAAGTAAGACTTAAATAAAAATAATGATGTCTTTGATTTTTCCTTTAAAGGGAGCGTAAAAGTTTATTTTATTCTAACTTTCATATTTAAAGTTAGCTTGAGTATATATATAAAATGGTGTTTTAAAGTTCAGAGAACATAAATTTACCATATTTTTATTAGTTACGTATAATATTTAATTGTGTTATATGGAGAATCTTAACTGGAGATGCAATAAAGAAAGTGGAAATTTGGAACTGCATAAGTTAACTTGATATAATTGATTAATTTACTGCTATTACAGAGTGTCTTTAAATTCATTTGCAATCCACACATATGGGATTTTTACTAACGTAGTTTATTTCATTTCACAGCTCCATATTTGTATTATCCTATAAAACTATAGTTCTTGCTTTACTATGATACTGAATATATTTATATTATAAAGTGCTTTTATTCTTTGTTTTAGAATAATGAGGATAATTTTTAACTAGCAAACTTATTGTGTAAATATACTGTCATAAAATGACAGATTATGATGCATATTTTATATATTGCAGACCATCTTTACAAAAATTTCCATTTGATTTTGACATTAAGTATTAAAATGCTTTTTTGATATTTTTTTTTTATTGCATTTGTATCTGTATTACCAGACTTAAACAAATTTCTCCTACTTATTTTGATTAATAAAAGCACATATTTTCCCTTTTCATCTTTACTAAAAGTTTTTAACTGTTAATATTAACAAGCTATCTTTGACAACTAATTATTCTTTGCTAATCACTTATGTAACTAAAATAATTGGCAAAACTAAAGAACCATTCCCTTGCCACTAATGCTGCATTGGTTTGTCAATTTTTATTTTATATAAAATTAATACAACAATAATCATAAGAAAGATGAATGAATTTCATATCAAATTATTAATGACCTTCTTTAACTATCATGCATATTTAAAAAAAACAGCACTTTACTTTACATTTTTATCAGGAACAAAGGCTGTGAGATGTTTGTTACAATCACTAAATAAAATATCTAGTGTAAAGCTCGCATCTTATAAATATGTCATTAAGGTTTTCTGAACATCTTACTTCAAAATGAAGATGATTTTATTGAATGGAATTAGTGCAGAATATAATATTATAGATTAAAATTAAATATTATGATGTTAATATTACAAAATAAAAACTCGTAAAAAGGGGATAGGAAGTTCACATGTTAATATTTTAACTTTAATATGTCTTTAATTTTAAAATTAATTTTACTTGTATGAAACAGGCATTGTCAAAATTGTTGTGAGCTGAGTATTTCTATACATGATTCCATTATGACTGTGATTTGCAGCTCGGGAAACCTTAATTTATGCAGTTATGGCTATAATCAAATGCTTTTTAAATAGTAAACTGTAATCCTTAGAGTTGCTAAAGGTAAATTGAATATATTTTTCTGGAAAACTGTTTTATTGTTTTTTTTTCAGATGTATCAATATTCTCAAGAAATATATGCAAGACTGTTTCTGATATTTTATTTAAACTTAATCTTTCTTCTAATGAAATCTGAAAATAGCGGTACTTTTTAAGTAAAAAAAAACATTGACTGCATGACTTCAGGAATTTTCCGTTAGCCGAAAATGATAATTAAGCGGACAAAACAAGCAAAAACTTTTTTTTATTAAACTGGCAAACAATTGAAATTCAAGAATTGTTCTGTTGTATATATATATATATATATATATATATATATATATATATATATATATTGAAAGAGATGCATGCTAATGTCATACAGTGTTTTTATTTTGTGAAAAATACAGTAGTAAAGTAGCTTAAGCCATAGCATATGACTTTTTAGGCTTTTCTTCTCTGCTCTAATCAGTAATTTCTAAACATTCTTGGAAAGTTTTGACTGATTATAATTTTGATTACTATATCTGTAATACACAAACAAAAAAATATATATAAAGCTTTTTCAAACATTTGTTTCTGTGAGTCAAAAGGGAAAAAGGGAGGGGGTGAGAATGAAGCTATATTCAATTAAAAGCAACTGCTAAAATTTTCTAAAAATTTGTAAAAATGAATGAAAATATTTCATAGTAATTAAACAAAGGTCATTGAAAAGTTAATTATTTGTTCTTTAAGATGGTATTTAAGTCATTTCTATACATTTATTATTTATAAAATTATAAACAAAAGGAAAAATCCTGCATTTTTACATATTCTTTTTTTATTTAATTTAATATTATTCTTAATTAGGCTTATAAATATTTAATGTTCACATTTGTAAATAACACAGTTGATCTGGAAATATACTCCATAATGGCATATGTAAATTAAATTTCATATTGCTGTTCTTGTCCATTTCAGAATATCTGTAACATACCATATTTTCTGCTTTATATTATGTAACCAAACTTGTTCTGCTCATAAGAAGTTAGTTGACATGTTTGCTGTACATTTATATTTATACAATGTTTAAATGTAATAGTTCTTCTCAAGGATAAAATATCTAATGGTATTCAATTACTCTTTTTTCAAATATGTATAAAAATTAAAGTATAAATAGATGTTTCTTGACTCATGTCTGAATAATTTGATCCTGCTTTGTAATGAAAGCATGGTAAATACATGCTTTATTTTGCCTTAATTGGAAACTTTTTTTAAGTTTTAAGTTTTTTTTTACTTCTATTTTATCATATTTTTCTGTTTCCAGGTTCAAAGAAGAAAATTTAAAAATGGCAGAAACAAGTGGTCTCAGACAGTTTCTGATTTTACTGTATAAAGGATTTCTTCTTCGAAAGCGTCATTATATTATCACTTTCTTTGAAATTGTGATTCCTATCTTTATTGCTACAATACCATGCATAATATTATCAGAAACATCCACTGAATACGATGTAGAATTTTATCAGAGTTCTGAAAATTTAAATGAAGAACCTCTTTGGTTTAACTATTCAACTTATCTTCCATTTGATCCATTTTACTACAAACCACCTGCAGGTTCTTTAGAACTTGTTTATACACCTTCAAATACCATAACAGAAGAATTTATGAATGATTCAGCCAAGATGTTTCTAAAAAATACTCTTTATGAGGGCACAATAGGTAAGTACATTACTTTAAAAAAAATTAAATTAAGTCTTGGTGCAAGGATTTTTTTTATTGCTATTAAAAATATTTTTTAATATTTGTGCTTTGATTGTTTTTCTTTATAATAATGTAATTTTGATTACCAACAGTGGATGGTGGCAGAAAATAATATTATTTAAATATTTATTTAGTCAGTAATTTATATTCAGCAAATTTGTCTTAGTAAGGTATAATATTTGAGGTATTTTTATATTTGAGTATTCCTATCTTTGCTTGACATGAATATAGTCATTATGCTGTGCATATCTATAAATAAGTACAAAAAAAAAAAAACCCACCCTATTTGTACTAAGATGTGGCAAGTTTTTGATTTGGTCTCTGTTAACTCAATTATATCAAATTTTAGTATGAAGTGTTTATTTATTTTTTGAAGAGATTTAAAAAATATGAATTAAAGTATCATTTTTTAAAAAGAATACTTATATTCTTGATGAATAATTTATTTTAAAATTTTTTATGTTTATAATTATTTTTTAAAAGAACATATGTAAAATAATTGATACATGTTGTCAGTTTTTATTTTTAACATTTTAAAATTAGATAAACAGTGCTAGTTAATAAAGGAAGAAGTGTAAATATTTAATGACTGTATTTTGATAGCCATTTATATATGATAAATTTCTCATATGTCAAGCTAACAAGAAGATAATTTTGGAACTAACTACAATTTATTTTTTCATCAGAGGGCATAATTTATACATGGAGATGAAGGGTAGAAATGTATCCATTCACAATGGGACATAATAGAAAAACAGTATTTTTTTCTTTAAAGTTTTTTTTTTTTGACATGTGTCAATTTAGGAAAGGAAATCTTGGATATTTTTGGAAGTAATATGATGGGTACTAGGGACTTTTATCTTGCACTTACACCAGAAGAACTGTACAGTCATCAGTTTCTTTAAAACATGTTAAAATTAATTAAATAAAAAAGTGGGGTTTAAATCAGGTGATAAGAGAACATTTTAGAGTAAAGTAGTATAGCTAATTTAAAATAAAAAAAAGGAGTTAAGATTTAAATTAGATGAAGAGATATTATTACACATATAAAAACTTACTTTCACTTTTTGGTGTATACTAAATCTACTATCAGAAGTCAAGCATCAACAAATTTATATGTGAGGCTAGCTTGAGTGTTAATGAAAAATATGCGAGTTGTCCAAAAATAGTAATTTATAAAAAGAAATGTAATAAATAATCATTTTTGTTATTTATTACATAATTTATAATGAGTAATTTGTTCAAACTATAAATTGGACAGTGGAACAGGACCAAAAAGTGTAATGAATTATTATTCTTTTTCTCATATATCAGGTTGTGTACAGTTTTTCATTTCTCAATTTTAAGAATAAAGTAGTGTTTAAGCAATATTTTCTATAATCTAATCACACAGTATTTACTTGATGTTTTCTTTTAAATGAATTGACCAGTCTTTGAATATAATCTGAAGGCTATATTTGCTCATAAAAAAATATTTTGGCTTTATTGGTAGTTGCTGCTTATATCACCTTGATCTTCTAAATGTCTTAATGTGTTTCTAAATGTGTTGATTGAATAACTCTAATTCTTGAGAAATTTATAAAGTAGATAAATCATATTTAAAAAAATATAAATTCATATAATTCTGAAATCTCAATGAATTATCTATGCTTTAAAAAAATATATATATGCTATTTATTAAAGTATTTTCATAAAATTCAATGGGAATATTTGGTACTGAATGATGGAAATACAAAAAAAACAAACAAACAATGATTTGTTAATTTATTTTGCTATTTAATAGAATATAATATACAATATGGTTTTTATATATTGTTACAAACCTTCAATTCGGCTTCCCAGCATAGTTTGTTCCATCAATAGAAAGAAAGTTATACAGTCATCTGAATGGGACTAGCACGTCGGAGGTCCCAGAGCTTGGCGACAAACTTGGCGACGAATTTGGCGACTTTGGCGCCAAAGATAATACCCGAAACTTCGAGAATTTTCCCGATCCGTCCAGTAGGAACCGAGATACGCCTCGAACGTTCCTGATTGGTTGAGAGGCTTCTAGCCCCGCCTCCTGAGACCTATAAAAGGAAGCGGCCGCCGCTGCCAAAGAGAGACGACAGAGTAGTCCGAGTTTGGGAGCAGCGGAGTCGAGTCGACGAAGTCAGTAATCCGAGTCCAAGCCAGTAGTCAGAGAAGACGGAGTAGTCGGAAGCGACTGAGTCAAGCTAGTGCTGAACTGAGCTGTGCGCTACTGTCTGCAATAGATTCTGGTTGTATGCTGCTGTGTGTGCTGTTGTATGCTACACGTCTCGAGTGAAGAAATCGTCTTCTGTGCTGTATATAGTTGTCGCTTTGTGCTGTCCTGTGTGTCTTCGTGCAAATAAACGTCGTTGTTTTATTTTCTACTACCGTCTGCTGATTGAGCGTTCTACACACCATATCACTTCCACTATCCAAACGAACCCCGGTAAAGAAAATTTCGCAACAATATATTCCATGAATTTTATTTATATTCCATGAATTAATGAGAATGAATGAATTAATACTAAGGATGCAAGTCCTATTGATAAAATTGCTTAACTTTTAACTCATTATGCCAGAAGATACAAAATTTCATACTTTGTTCTAAAATATGAAATATAATAAAAATAAACAATTGAAAGCTGCTAATATGTAGCTTTTAATATTTTTCTCTTGAGATATCTGGGATGAAAAATTTTCAAATTACAATATTTTAATTGGTTCCTTTCTGACAAGTATTTCTTTGGTTCTTTTTGACAAGTATTGAAGTACATACTTAAATATCTCATTTACTTTGTTTTACTAGAATTATCAAAATGCAAAATAGATGTGCTAATACCATAACAGGCAATTTGTTCAATTTTATTGCAAATTCTTTGATCATAGTGGATAACTGTATTGGATGTGATTTTGCATATTTTGGTGAGAAATGATATTTTGTCCCATGATATATGTTCAATTGAAATAATTGTTGCTGAAAGTTTAAAAAAATTTAATGGAAAATTTAGAATATTGTAATTTATTTATTACATGCTATTAATATCTAAATACAGTTTTTTTATTTAGTATGCCATGCATTTCAGAGATTAATTTTATGTGATTCTAAAAGACCTACAAATGTTTAACTTGAGGAAATAATAGGCTGTGTAATTTTTCGCACCTGACCTAGGATAGCTGTTTTGAGATATTTTAAGAAAATTACTCAGCTAAAATTTTTGTCGGTGATCAGAAGTATGGTGTTTGTAATATGTTATTTCTTATCTCTTTTAAATAAACTGAGTAAGTTTATGTGTCATTGTTTTATTTTGTATGATTCAGCAGAAGCGTCTTTCTGCTCATTCGATATGTTGCAACAACAAAGTATCGGATGCAATCATAGTCTCTATTAACCAAGATTCAATGAATTGCAAGAAAGTTATGAAATGTGAACTAGAGTTTTTAATCAATATTATCTACTACCATTTTCGTAAAATAATTATTCATTCAAGCATTTATATGAATAATTATTTCAAACTATTGTTTTTAAAATTTTGAACTAATTTCCTACAATCTCTTAACAAATATTGTTAAAAAAAAGGCAGTTGTTTATAAAGAGTTTTTTAAAGCACTGCTTAGAATTCATTCATTTGTTCTGTATTAGAGGAAGGGTGATTGATTTATGGTTTTGGGTTTAACTTGTAGCACCTTTCGCAACTAGCTTACCTCAGATCTTATTTTAGGATTTAGTTGCCACTATTCTCAGGTAGTCTTCCAGAAATGGATGTATCACTAATATTAAAATTGGTTTCAAAAAACTTTCTGTGATAGTTAAAGTGTATGAAATTTTCAATGGCATCATTACCAGTGATAACACGAACGAGCGCGCACACACACACATATATATTTTGTATCCTCATTGTTTTTAGAAAATACAAATAAATGAAATATCAGCAATGCACATTCACCTTATTTTATGCCCTTTGATTCTTTACAAATTTTTTAAAATACTATCAAATAAAATGTTTTTTTCTTAACTATTTGTTTCAGTTCTTTCTTTCAGACAGTATCAAAACTTTACATGTAAAATATGTAGCATCATATCCATCTAATATAAAAAATGAGATGAACTTTTGCAACAATTCAGTTTCTAATCTCTGACATTATGTATCTTCATGTTTCTAAGTTAATATAAAATTAATTCTTCATTTTTGAAAAAAATCATTCTTTGTTTGCTTATTTTCTAAAAGGGAAGGGAGAAATCACATTTGCGAAAATTATAAGAAGAAAGCTCTCTATATATAAATAATTGATGTATTTTTTTAATGAAAAGAAAACTGTATGTTCATAAAAGTTACTAGTTTATAGATATATATTGCTATAAGGTACTGTTTTATTATAAATTTGCTACTTGATAATATTTATATTAGTTTTCATATGGCAAATAAATCATATGATGTATTCATGATTTCAGAATTTAGAGGCATGAAAACTGAAAAAGAATTGGAGAGCTACTGTGTATATGAGCTACAGAAGACACGTGGTGCTCAACGTATGATTGGAACTGTTTTTAATGATTTTGGAGATAAACTACCAGGCTCTTTAAATTACAAAATTCGTTATGGTGCTCAAATGTATGGACCTTCATCTTATATTCCATTGAAGTATCAAGTAAATGGACCACATGTAAACAATGGTAAGTTATTTAGAATTTTGATATCAAAAATTTGAATTTTTAATTTTATTTTATGTTTAACTGGTTTAATAACTTTCATTTCAGAGAGGGAAAATGAAAGATTTAATCTTATATATACAATAAAATATTTGTTTGTTAATTATTTTATAAAAGTATTTAAAAATATATTTATATATTCGTTTTTGTTTCGTTTTCAAAATATTTCTTACTTTTGATTGGTTACTTTATATATTTTCAATTATTTTGTTTTGTTTTTTATATATGTTAAAAAATAAAACTGCTATAATGTTGGACTTTTAAGTGGTTTTAAGATTATTTCTGCATTGAGAGAAGAAATATCAAGAGGAATTTTTATTTTTTAAAATATGACACACATAAAAAAGAGTAAATGGTAGGAAAAATTTACATTAAGAAATAAAGAGAATTATTTTATAAAAATTTGAAAGTAAGTTGATCTTGCATGTTAATCACATTTAAGTTTTATCAGGACTTTGGTATGTGAATTTAAGCAATGGTATAGAACTGAATTGAAAATTTTGAACAATGAAATACTTCTTCTTAACCATTAATTAAACATTGTATTCATGAGCAAATAAAATGTAATTTATTTACTATATATAATCTCAAAATGTTGTAATTGTTTCATCAAATATTTAACCTGATTTTCTTCCATTGTTGAAAATTAAAGAAAAAACATTGTTTAATATATGTTGGCAAATAGTGCTAAGATGTTCTGGACTGATCTCCATTAGAAAAGCTTGCTTGCACAATCAACAGAACTTAAATAAGACAATTGAAATAATGCTGTTTTAATGTGTATCAGTTTGATGGGATTATAAGTTTGAGTATTTATCCAAAATTAAATACAGCCATTATTTGTAGCAAACCAGCTGTTTGCTAGAGATGATTTGTGTGTGCGTGTGCATGTTGCAATTAAATTTAAAAATATAAATTATTAGTTAAAGTAGAAACAGTATTTAATTATTTTTGCAATTATGCTTTATAGAAACCTGGTTGCTCTATGTTGGTGGAAATAAATTCTTTTATTAATAACTGAAATAAAGGAAACAGAAAGGTACAATAACAAAATTGAGTTGGAAAGCCAATTTTAATGTAGAAAGCAAATTCAAAAATTATTGAAGTATTCTAGCAGTCTTGAAGAAATTAAACTTAAACTATAAACATTTGTTAGACTAAAATAGAAATCTAATATAACATTAAACATGAAAATGAAAAATGAAATTGCTATGATAAATATTGTATTGCTTTGAAAAATGAAATTGCTATGATAAATAACTCAGAAATTTGAATTATGTATAATTCACATGTGAATTCAGCAAACAAACAGAAAGAATACTTATCAAACAACTGTATTTACTGGAAAAATGAATTCCAATACTCGCATACTATATTTAAAAAAAAATCTGTTTCACCATTTAATTTATATTTCCGTGTCTTTTTTTTAGTCAAAATAAATAGGGAGTTTCATAAATAGTGAACCAAATTGCTTATTATTTATTAAATGTCTTCCTTTTTTATGTTTAAAATTTTCATTTTTAAATATTGTCTTCCTTATTTTCTTTGGATAAAATTTTCTTGATTTGCTTTACTAGTGTTCTATTTAAGTTTGGCAAACTATTGCTAAATGTGTACATTGTACATTAATGATAAAATCTTTTCTTCCACCTTTTTTTAGATTATTCTAGGTCTTTCTTTTTGTCTTGGCAAGCCTCTGTCGAAGAGACATTTATTCTAAAGAAAGCAGAGGAGCAAGGCAAAAACATTAACTACAAAGTTTGTAATTTTACTCGGATCTTTTTTATTAATTTACTTTCTCTTGGAAAAAATGTCTTATTTTTTAAAATCAACTCCCAAATTTTGTTTCTTTTTGATATAACTAATACTTTTTAATTTTCATATGAATTAGTTTCTTATAAATATAAAAATATGATTGAGGGATTGAATAATTTAATTTCAAAAGCAATGTTGCTAAAGTATAAGAAGATTCAAGCTAACATCATTAAGAAAATTGCAAAGTTCTAGTTCTGTGATATTGAGTAATGCAGTGTATTATTAAAAATAAAATTGTTTTTTTATAAGTTGTCAATAACACAAATTTTTGATTAAGCCGATATAAAATGACACCTTTTGCTACAGCTTACTGCCTTTGTTTCATTTGAAGTTAATTTTGATTGTTATAAAGTTAATGGAAAAGTAATTATTTTTCCCCCTATTCATTATATAGTACATTCATATTATAGTACTTGCAATTCGACTTTGTCTACAATAGAGATAAAGTAGTGTATTGTTTATTAAAGAAATGATTAATTCGCAAATGCTGATTTGCATATTATCGTGCTTTCAGTTTCAAAATGTATCGGTGATAGAAGCTTAGGGAAAGGATGAGCGAGAAATGATAAATTTAAAACTTATTATTTAGCACCAAGTTTAATCAAATAATTAAATATTATAAATTGCAGTTAGGAAGGAGTAATATGCATTCTTAAAATTGATTTAAGTGCCATATGACAAGATACATTTTTCTAATGGAAAAAATATTTTGAACTGATTTTAGTGATGCTATTTTTTCAAATTTTGCTCATGATACAAAGAATAGATTAAATTTTTCAATAGCTAACATGAAATATACTTTACTAAGATAATATGAAATTAACTGTATAAATACGTATGATATTTACTAGTTTGTTCACATTAAATAATGAATTATATGACAGATATGAATTTATAGTATAAATTACAATTAAATTTAAAAAAAGACAGAAAATGAAATGTTAATATATGAATTAGAAAAAACTTATTGAATTTTAAAATATAGATAAAATATGATGAAAGTATGATTCATGTTGAAAGATCCTACTTTTGAAATTTGCATTAATATATTATAAATACAAATTGATATATAATATAATTGAAACTAAAATGAAGCTGTAAACTTGTGTTAGGCTAATTTTTTTTTTAATTTTTTCATTTCATTTTGCTTTCATTTCTTTGATTTACTTTCTTTGCTGCCTTTCCTCTTATATTTCATCTTGTATTATTTTTTTATATTTTTATATGTGCATATCTATTAAGGAATCAAAATATTGTGAAAAAATCAAACAGATAGAGACTGAGCAGTTTTGATTAAATGTTTAGATAAATTTGTTTAGATTAAATAAAATCCTGCTATAATTAATTAGATTATTAGAAACTTTCAAGACTACCTGAAATGAAATTCATTGTTCAGAAAGCACTATCATTAAATTTGTTTCTATGTTATTAAATAAAAGGAAAAAAATTATATAGTTAATTGTAGTTTTAATTATTAATCTTTATTACATTGAATATTGACATTTAGAATTAAATTTAGTTGAAACGTAATAATTAATTTTAATAGTATTAGGACCCTATATAGAATTACTATTATTTTCATACTTGTATAATGTACCTAGTAGCTTTCTCTATATTTGTCATTTCACATTGCAATGTTAGAATGATTGTTTTGTAATTTTATTATTTTTTATTTTTGTGTAAGTATTAGTATTGTTAAGTAAATACTTATTTTTATGGCATATTTCCATAGCAAAATTTGAAGTCTAGTGTTTTTTATTTAATTAGGTGTTATAAAATTATATAAACAAAGTTGAAAAACTCCGTAAAAATCGGGAAAATTCAAGGAATTAAAAAATTATCAATAAAACAAGGGGAAATGAATTTTGAAATTTTTCTTAAACACTGAGGAAATACAGGAAATTTCAGATATCTTAGTTTTTTTCCTCACCTAAAAAATGCCAATCTCTTTAAACATTGCCAAAGTAAAAAAAAAAAAAAAAAAAACACAACCAGTCTCTGATGCTTTAAAAACAAAACAATACCATTCGCAACTGCTAAACCACAAAAATTCACCCATTTTCTACTTTCCTTTTCTGCAGATATCCAAAACTGAGAATTTCCATTGAGACCAATTTCCAAAACTGAAGAAACAAACAAACAACAACAAAAAAAAAAAAAAAAAAACGAAAACAGAAATTGGGATAGTGACTATAAGCTAGTTAAATATTAGTGATAAAAAATGCTCTTTTTTGCAGAATGTTTTATATTTGTAAAGAATGCAAGAAAAAAAATTGAATACATGCCTGAAAATTTTGCAGTTTTATAAATTGAATCTTCTTAACCCGCTTTTCACTAATTGAAAAAAGGGCAGTTTTATGTGAAAAGTGAATGATTGATTTGCTTCAACTTCTTTATTCCAGTGTGCAAATTTCTACTGTATCTCCAAAACATGCTAAAATCCGATTTGAAATTTTCCTGAAAAAATTAAAAAGCTAATAAAAAGAACAGCTTGATTAAATTAATAATGAACTTTTTCAGATGTTTTCTGTTCTAATGTTTCAAGATCCAAAGTATTTTCTGATTTTTGGAAATTCTTGTATTGATGGAAATTCTTGTATTGATGGTCAGCTAATAATTATTGCTGGTCACTGATGTCACCAGCAATAATTTGTGCTAGTCACTGTGGGTTGGATAGTATTGGAATATATTAAATGCATGTTGAAATTTTTTAAATGAAGAAGCAACAAAGTATGGTTAAATCACTGAGACAGCTAATGTTACTTTTTGTTGGAGATTCTACATATTCTTGAATTATTTATGTATATTATAAATAGTTTTATTTTTATAGGTATGGATGCAGCAGTTTCCATATCCAGTGCACAGAAATACTAACTCGAAATTTTCTATAGTTAATATTATTCCTTGGTTTTTGTGTTATGGGTATTTGGTTTTCATCATCAATATTGTGAGAAGAGTGATTGAAGAAAAGTCTAATGGTTCAAAGGTATGCTTTGATATATAGAATTGTGTTTTAAAATAAAACCTTTGTAAATGTTATAGATTTTTTAAATCATCATTATAAAGACACAGCAAGTGAAATTTTAAACGCTTATTCTATAATCTAAAGTTTTTTTTAATTGTCTTAGATTTTTAATAATATTTAATTTTTCAAATTGTGGTTTGAAATATGAGTAGAATTTTTATTATTCTCAGAGAATTGATATTCTTTTAGTTACTAATTTGAGAAATTTATTAATAAATATATAAAAATAGCATAGGATAGTTTTGAGACACAATTTGCTATTATGCGTTTCTGCTCTCTTAACCTATTTGTGACTAATTATGCTCCATTGATATAATTGCAGCCTTCGCAAATCAATTACACCTACTTTTAAGCATTGGTTATGGATTGTAGTTTTCAGTTATTAATTAACAAGTGCCATTATTTATTGTTTTTTATTATAGTATAAAGGAAGTTAGTATGGAACTTATCTCCTATTACTATCAAATTGTAGAGAGAGCATCAGACTAATTAAATGACATATATATGTAACTTAAAAACAGGAATATTCTTATTTTGAAATACAATAAATAATAAACTTTTTTCAGTATTCCAGTGAGATTTGCTAAACTCTTGGAATGATTTAACTAAGTTATGAAAGTCATTAAATTGGTTACTTGTATGCTTATTTTAATTCTAAAGGATACAATTAAAAGAAAGATGCTTATATACAAATGTATATGTAATAAATCTTTATCGGCATCTTATAAAGTAAACTGTTTTAACTTTCATTATTTTTGCCCAGAGATTAGGAGAAAGGAGGGAGAGCATAAATAGCACATGTGCTATTTTTAGAAAGTGCTTTAGAGTGAAAAACAGTAGTATGTGTATGTCCTGTTTTAAAATCAAATATGACAAAAAATGAAAAAATTAATATAATGGCATGGGCACAATTTATCCTTGCTATATCACTACTTTGTTCATTTTTTTCCCAGTTAGCGTCACAGGCATCATTAAAATACTAAATAGCAATATCAGATTTATTGTTGAACTCATTAAGAGTATTTCCTATTTAGAAGTTATTAAAAAGTTGGATCAAGTATTGTAAGTTTTATTAATCTCCAATCAAAAGATTTAAAGAATTTAAAAACTAAGTTCAAGAAAGAATTTTGATAATGAAAGTTGTGAATTCTCATCAGAAATCATAGAGGATTTATTCAAATTTTTGAATTTAATAAACTTTATAAGATAATTTCTTTACATTGAGATTGAACATATATATAAGTTACAAGGCTAATCTTACTCTTAATAGAAGAAACTGTTCTTTCTACTGAATGTTTTTATTTTCTCCGTAATCTTTGATTTAAAAATACCTTGTAATGTCTTCATTATTTTATATTAAATGTGTAAATAAATTATTATGCATAGCATTGAATTTTCTATGAAATTTGAAATGTATATTTGAAATGTATATACTGAGACCTCTTAAAAATTTATAATTTATTGCTATTCCTTTACCTGTTATGTAATAAATTTATTATTTTTGAAATATTTTAGTGCCATTGAAATTAAAATCCCATTTTAATTTTTTTTGAAGGAATTGCTGAAAATGATGGGCATGACAGACTTTACTTATTGGGCAAGCACATTTATGAACTACTTCATAATCGGTTTTCTCACCATGTTGATTATCACAATAGTTTACAAAGTTCCTTTGAAGAACTCTGTGGTATTTTTAAGGTTTATAGATTTCACGGTCCTGCTCACCATTTTCTCTCTTTACATGGCCAGTCTTATTCTGTTTTGTATGCTGTTTAGTATATTTTTCAACAAAAGTAAGTTTTTGTGACTATTAAATGTTTATTATTGACACAAATCTTTTAAAATTAAGTTTTATACTGTGCTTCAAGTGATAGAATGATAAAATATTAATTGATAAAATGATAAAGATATTCTGTGCATATTTTTTTATAATGTTGTATGAAATTGACATTTAAAACATTTTTTGGTGATGAAAGAGCATATAATCATGCTCCATAAAATGGTAATATTAATTAAAAAAATCTATGATTTAAAAAAAGATTTAACAAAACAATTAGCTGTATTTTGTCAGTCTTGCAGTGATGACTAACAAAATAAAACTGATAAACAAAAATTTCTTGAATTTTCCCAGCTATAAACTACAAAAAAAAAAAAAAAAAAAAAATAGATGAGGGGGAGATTATTATATTGTTTTGAATAAACTTTAAAAATAAATTTTTCTACTCTTTTGAATTTGTTTTTGGTTTGCTTGGATTAATCTATATTATGTATTACAGTGTGCATAGCATCATGAAAAGTGCTTAAATTTGAAAAACATTTTGAAGCACCTTAAAATGCTTAATTTTCAGAAAAGGTCCTTAAAAAGTGCTTAATTTTCTCATGAAATGAAGATAGCTTTTTGTTTTGTTTTGTTTCCCCACAAGTTGAATATGATAATTCGAAATCGCGGTCATAAAGGCTTGTTTACCGGATGTATAAAAAAAAAAAAAAAAAAAAAAAAAAAAACCAACAAAAGGGAAGAATTCTAAGAAGTATTCCAGGGGTTCCAATACATATTAAGAAAATGTTTAATGAGTCTTTTACACTCCCTTCCTTTCTTTTTTCCATGCTCCTTTTTTCAGGTTCCCCCCTTTTTTTCCTAATGTGCATTGCTATTTATTAAAATACTGGAAGGGGCAGTGCCAAATGCGTACTATGCCATACTTAGCTTGAACGACCTACTAATGATTACAGGTATTCAACTGTATTATATTGAATTGTTATTAATTGCGGTACATAATTAATTTAGTCAATTGCTTAAAATCTAGTATGATGAAATTTTAACTTGAAGGCTTTAATTTTCACTGATCGTGATATCTTTCGCAGTATTTTTGAATGTCCCCATCCATCTGAACATTTTTATTTGTTGGACTAATCTTGCCAAATTTGTTTTGATTAAGAAAAAGAAACTGCTGTATCTGGTTCCTAAATAAATAAATAAGAAAAATTGAATAAAAAATTTTTAATAATTTTTTTTCAGGATTTAGGTTTTATCATTTTATAATGATTTTTTTTCTTTTTATAACTTTTATAGAATTTTTTTCCCAATAAAATCTCTCATTATATATAAAGTCTTGTCCTGAGCAATGCCTAGCATTAAGCCATTGAAGTTAGGAGCATGAAATTTGGGAAGTTATTTTTTGGGCATTAGAGCCATACTAAGAACAGAATTCTCGAACTTTTAATTCAAAGTTTAATTTTTAAAAAATAGAATTTTAATGTGTTTTCATCATAACATCAAAGCATATGTATCACATAAAAAATATATTAATGCCATTTTAAAGGTTAAAAAAAGAATAGCTTTTGAATAAAAAAAATTTCGTTTTGTTAAATGCAATTTTAAAAAAATAATTTCTGAGGAATTAGGTTTGGACACAGTTCATCACAAAGATTTTTATTATAATGAAATTCAAAATGATAGTGCTTCTTCGAATCGTTGATTCACATCAATCTGCAGCTGTTAAAATTGTAATAAAAGAAAAGAAAAAAAGCTTTCTTTAATTTTATTTAAACTTAAAAATTTTTTAAAAATTTGTTTATTGAATAAAATTCTTCATTTGATAAGTTTTGTTAAATTTTGAAGCAATGTGATACATTGTCTCGCTCTGGCTTAAAGAATGACTTTTTAAAAAAATGCCTCAATTAGCATTTTGGCTTTATCTTATACAAAATTTAGAGAAAATATTGTAATGATCAAAAAATTCGAACTTGAGATTTTAATGAATCTCCACGTTTCATACCTCTTTCAATTCGAAAATTCATTTTCGGAAAATGTCTGTTTGTGACAATTACACAAAAGCACTTTGAGTTAGATGGATGAAATTTGGTATACGGTCTTCACACCAAACTTGTAGATTTCGATCAGATTTCCAGCAACATCCATTTAGAGGAAATCTGTTTGTCTAACTGTTCGAATATAAGTTAGCATGATAACTACAAAATGAAGAGAGCTAGATACTTAAAATTTAGTATACAGATTTAGTATCTATTGTATAAACATCTGTCAAATTTTGAGCCAACTAGGGATTCGCCACATGTCCGTCTGTACTTTCAGAAATATGTAAATGCGATAGCTCAATATAGTGACTTAAATATAGCAAATTTGTATGTAATTTTATGACTATAAGTGTAGTTTTGAGTTAAATTTTTGTTTTAATCAGTTGGGAAGAATGCATTGCAAATAAAATTTCTTAATAGAATGAGTACTATTTAAAATGATTACTTAATACTTTTTCCACCCCAGCCATGTTGGATCTTAATTGTTGTTGATTATGTAAAAATCAGATACAAAATATGTGGTCATGCTGAATTTCTACATCTTTATTGGCATTTTCAGAAATGATGTATCTATCTGATATTTTATATTTTTTTAAAGAAATCTTGAAAAAGCTCACAGATCTTTATTGCGAATCTTATAAAATTGACTTAATTTTTTTTTGGTATTAATAGTTTTTATTTTTTATTTTTATGATCATTTCTATGTTTTTGTCAAATTTTTTTTGGTATTAATAGTTTTTATTTTTATGATCATTTCTATGTTTTTGTCAAATCCGAAAAGGTATAAATACAGGTGTAAATACAGAAATAAATAATAAAATTTAAAAAATAAACATTTAAAATTAATTTTTAAGAATTTTTTTCATAAAAATTATGCATTATTATAAAACAGGGGGAAAAATACTATGCTTAGGAAATACATAGTTTACGTATGCACACTTATACAAAGATGCTTAATTTTTGGGTCTCAAGTGCTTAAAAAAGTGCTTAAAAGTATTTAATTTTTGCAGCAGTTTCTTACTACGCACCCTGGAGAAAACACTTTTATTATTACATTTAAATTGTTATTTTTTTAAAAATCTTAATTATTAGCATAGAATTTTAATTTATTAATTGTGAAGAATTTTAATTCATTACAAAAATCCTGACAGAAGAAAAAAAAATTGAACTACTTCCTTGAAATTGTGAAATTCTTCAATGATTTTTATTCTTCATGATTGTTTTTTCATGTGAAATTTTACATATATCTCTTGATATAGATGTAAGAGATGAATTATGATTATGATATTAACTATACTTATTAATATTTTCTCTAGTTTACTTTTATTATTTGTAATATCTCTCTGCCTAATGCTTAATTAGATTTGAATTTTCTTTGTGTCTTGTTCAAAAGCATATAGCTTATCTGAATTATATCTGTGCAACTTTTAAAGAAATCTGATTTTTTTTATTGTTTGAATGTAAAAAATAGTCCCAATTTCTTTGTCAGCATTAAATTTAAAAATATATGCAGTTTTAACTGACTCATTTAGTTATTGAATTTAATACAGTCATTAAATTCACATTTTTAATAATCTGACTTCATATTTAAAATTTTTATTTTCCTTGCTTACATATATATATTTGTTTTTTAGCTGTATTTGCTGTTATTGCTTTGTTACTGGTCTACATACTCTCTTTTACTCTCCTGATGATAAATCTATTTATGTTGGAGAGTGAATTAAATTATTTTCCTTTATCTGTGTTCAGTAAGTTAGCCATCTGCCTTTTCCCATCGGGTGCTTTGCTTTCATCCTTTTATATCATAACTTTCTACGAATCCAGTGGTAAGTACCAATACTGTAATATTTACTATAGTAATTTTTCTTTATTAGTTAATGGAAATATCCAGAATTTAAAAGTCTGTTTTTGAGTGTTATTCATTTTTCATCTTTTTTGGAAACACATCCTTTGTATAAAATGTATCCTTACATTGATCCATTTATTGTTAGCATGTTTTCTTTAACTTTTTATTGACTGCAAAAATTTAAAAAAAAAGAAGAAGAAAACATTATAAACTTTTATTCCACATTTAAATGAACCACCTTTGGTAAGCAGCTGGTTTGCTGATTGTGTTTTATTTTCAGTTCGATCTCTCATGCCTAATGTAACATTCGTAAGCATTTCAAGAAGATATTTTTTAAGCATTAAGTTCTGTTGGGCATATGAGTTATGTTTTTATAGTCTCTTATTTGTTATGTTTATAATCTAATTGAACCTTTTTAATGGAGTTCAATGTCACTATAATTATAATACTATAAAAAAACATAACATAGTGTCTTTCATTATATTGCAATATCATTGTTTTATTCCTTATGTAAACTACAATAATAGTAAAACAAATCTTTTTTCCTCAGTTTTCAAAGTTGAAAGAAAAGTGCATGTTTTAATATTTAATGAAACAATAAAAATGATTTAAATTTTGTTATAACAATAAAATCTATTGTTAAACATTTTACAATAAAAATAATAATTATTATTATAATTTCTTGATATAATTAGGTATAGTGTAAAAAAAATCACAGCAATTAAATTAGTATTAATAAAAAACAGTTTATAAAAATTTTAATACTGTGTAAAAACTTATACTGTATGAAACTTTACTGTAACATGTGTAAATTTCGTACAATGTTTTGGAAGTTATCAAGAAAAATTGCTAAAATCTAATTCAGTTTTGATTAATTATAATAAAAATTTCAAAACGAAAAGAATGTATGAGTATTTTTACTTTTCAAAGTCATATTTGTGCCAAAATTGGTCATTCTAGGTTAAATGACCTGCTCTATAGATCACCAAAACACACAGATATACATTCTCTTTTACTATTAGCAGAGATAATGGATTCAAATGTTACACTTGACCAAAACAATATATTGCTTTTATTGCCATGAATAAAAAAAATTCATGTGGTTGCTGCTAAAAATTAATATAAGAAAAAGCATTTTTATATTTTGAAAGGATTGCAAATAGAAAGTATTGATGTTATTTATAAATTCTATTCCTCAAATTGGAATAGGAAATATACTTATTACTTTGATGCTCATTGAAATGAGGAATTATTCTCTGGATATTCAGTTAAGAGTTTTAGATTGTATTTTAATCTAGATAATTTACATTGAAATTTTAGCTGGGAGCAAATATAATGAATATGGCAAAATCTAATTGAATAGAAAGGAAACTTTGAATTTGTTAACTCTTAAAAATTAATCTAAATTGTAATTAGAGTTAGTAAATCATTTTAATATTTTTATACTAGCTGCTTTTGACGATTAGCTTGTTCACTAAGATTAGTGATTTTTTTAAATTGTTAAATTATTAATATAGAAAGTTTTTTAAAAAAATTATTTTATCTTATTTTTTGATCACTGAAAAAACATGAATGTAATTGAATCAGATTAATGCAAATTGAAAAAAAAATGCATACATTATGAAATCAAAGTGAAAGTGAAAATCCTAGTTCAGAGTTGAGGATTGTGTTGAAACATGTGATTGAATGTTTTGATTTATTAGTTTGAATCATAGCATATAAAAAATATTGCTGCAGATAGTATATATAATTGAAAATATAATTACTATTAAAGGAAATATTGTAGTGAAATGAAATTAATATTATTAAAAATGTAATTTTCTTGAGTCAGTACTGAGTAAAAATATTTTTTTGTAAGAATTTTAATTTTGGAAGATATGAGCAATCCCTTCACATTGAACAAATGTGAAGAAATTGATTTGTTAAATACTCAATGACAGATTTCTGACTATTCATAATTTATAGTTGTCTGGCGCTACTAAATCGGAGCTGTTGTGAAATTAATTTTAAAATATTAGACTGATTATCAAATAAATAAAATTCTAAAAAATACAAATTCTAAGAATTTTAAAATTATTAGAATAATATTATTAATAGGATTATAAGTATATTATTGGGTTTATAAATCTAATGTTTATGCTTTAACTTTTGCATGTTTTTATAAATTAGTTTGAACTATGTAGCTTATATTAAATTTTCATGCTGATTCATACATATTTGTATGTTTGATGATATATATGCTTATTCATTTAATCTAACTTGCATTGGTTTTTAGGGGAAGGAGTACAGTGGTACAATATAACTGAATTCTCTCTAGTGCCAGATATAAACATACTGATGATCTTAGGAGCAATGTTATTCTCTTGTGTTCTTTATATTATTGCTATTTGGTATTTTGATGCTGTATGGCCTTGGCAGCCTGGCGTGCCTAAGCCATTTTATTTCTTCTTAACGGTAAATTAATTTTGTTACTTTAAATTTCTAGTTTTAATTCCATGCTAATTAACAAGTATTGATGAAAGTATTTTTTATTTCTAGAGAAATTATTGGTTTGGTAGCAAACCCAGCATAGGAGAAGAGATGAAACTTGTGAAGAATGAAAACAGCTCTGAATTTTTTGAAGAGGAACCAAGTGGTGTCTCACCAGGTGTAGTCATAAGAAATTTATTTAAGGTAATATAACTGTCCTATAATATAATAAATATAAGCATAGTTTTGAAGGTAAATGTATTTTTATGTTTATATAATTTTACTTAACAACAAAGACAAACAAATTTCATTTGATAAACTTATTTTAATTGGCTAATTAATTTTATATTTCAAATTTCTTGTACTTGTTTCTAGGTTACTTTATTAATTAAATATTCTGTGCATCATTTTATATTATTTTTAAAGCTTAACATTTCATGCATAAACTCAAATTATATTCAACTGTTGTTCTTTCCATTTACTATATAAACAGATGTGTGAATTTCATTAGTCAAATATGAATGTATTCATATATCTTGAAAAATCTATCAAACGTTTATCATGAGCTTGTAGAACATTTATCGTGAGCATTATTGAATTCTGAGGTTCCAGATTGTGAATAATGTTTGCTTATAGTCAATTAGGCAAAGTATTACCTAGAAATATGCTTTTAGAATTTTTTTTAGATTCTTTACAACCTTGGATGGATAAATTTTATTTGTATACTTCTAAATGAATTGATTTTTGTGTATGAAATTTATCTGTATGCTTTTATTGTATTTTATATTCCTTTGTTTAAGTTCTTATCAGATTTATTGATAGTAGTAGTATTTTTCACATTAATTGCATATTTTTTGTATTTGGAGAAGATAGTTTCTTTTGAGGGGGAGAATTTGAAAGCTCAAATTTGTTATGGAATAAAATATTTTGGGTCTGGGATACATTCTGCTTCTTTGACACTAAAATGGATGATTATTTTATCTCTTTAAGTTTTAAAAAAAAATGATCAAACAAGTCATAATGAAACAATGGTTAATTTGTGTGTACACTGTGTAAAAAAGTAGGGCAGTCATTTTTCAAAAATAATGCTTTGTTTTTATCGTGACTATCAGACTTTTATGTAAATTTTATTTAACATTGTTTTCCTTAATTTCACATAAAAATGAAATATCTGCTTCTTATGCGAATTAAAAGCAAACAAACTTGTATATAACTAAAAAAAAGTAGAATGGCATCTGCTAAATATTTTTTTCTTTAGTTGGTTGTGCTCAGATGAAAGAACAACTATAGATTTTTCTTTATTTGATTTTTGTCAAGAAAAAATTATATTCATTAATTTCATTAATTCGTATTTCATTAAAAATTGCATTATATTCTTTTTTTACTATCCCTAGAAGATTACTTTTAAATAATTTTCCCAAAGACCAAATTTTTTCATTTAAGAAGACAGTAAAGATGTTAAAATAGATTATTCATACACTGTACATCAATCTCAATTCACTTTCTAATTTCATCAAATTCTGGATAGAAATGGAAAGAGAAAGAAGATGAGTAGATCTATAGAATTAATACCTTACGACGGAAGAATAAATTGCTTACTAACTTAAAAAGAACCATAGAAAGACCAAGGTTTGAAATCAAACAAGTTGTACTCATGTTTCAAGACAAACAGTTAATAATTACATAAACAGATCCAATAAAATTCATTTGCTAAAAATGGAAGCATTATCCAAAATAGAATCAAACATATATTCATAACCATTTATTTTAGGCTACAGAAAACATGTCGTGGGCCATTCTGTGGAATTTTGTGATATTATCAGGTGAGAAGATATTTAATTTAGGTGGATGGGATGGTTATGAATACTACTGGCTTTGTCTGAATACTATGTTACTGGCACTGAAAGATAAAGAAGGATTTTATTTAACTCAAATGGGGGAGGAAATTTAATGTTCTGTTTAGCAGTAGGATATGGAGGAAAAACAAGATTGGCCTTTCTTCATAGTAGACAGAAGCATAAAGATAATATTCAAATGCTAAAATTTCAGCCTCCTCCATATGGTTTCAATTTGGGAGAAAAAGAGTTACTGTTCCAACAAGATGGAGCTTCCATTCACTTTGATAATGAAATTAGAAATTGGTTTGTTGCAAATAATATGCAGATGTTACCAATGTTAACTAAAAGGCCTGGCCTTGACATAGTCGAAAACATCTGGACAATGCTTGAATTGCTGTTGCAACTCAAGCAAGTATATGCTGTAGCAAAACACTTTGATTCCATGAATGAACTTCAAGTTGAAAGTTCATTGAATTGAAGGGAAAATCATGGAACTATATTTGCCATGTGAATGTGTTATTGTCCTTTTTTTTAAATTTTTTTTTAATCCTTTTTCAAGTGTTAGAAATTATTTCTATTGTTCATTTCTATTTTATTTTTGAGTAACATAGTAATTATATTGAAATGTTCTTGTTAAAGTATCTGTAAATTATTCCTCATAAAAATAAGTTCAATAAAAATAGATGCCTAATTTTTCTTCAAAACTCTAATTTCCTTCTACTCTTTTTATGCAGTGTATGTGTGTTTTGCAATGAGCAAAAAAGTAGCCAATTTTTAAAAGTAAATTATTTAAAATATCAGGCATTTTCTGAAATTTATTTTGATATTTGTTTTTTAATAGGAGTTTCGTATAGGTTTTAGAACCAAATTAGCAGTGAATGATTTGTCTTTAAATATATATCAAGGACAAATTACTGCCCTTCTTGGGCATAATGGAGCTGGCAAAACAACTACCATTAATATTCTTACTGGTAAGTTTGAAAGGCTTATGCTATCCTTGATATTTCTGCTATGGGAGTGTTTTAAAGTTGCTTTTGAGTAGATATTAACTAGCTATTTTCTTATGTTTTTTATATTCGTTAGGCTTGTATGAACCAACAACCGGAACAGCTACAATAAATGGTATGGATATATTAACAGAAACAACACGAGCCCGCAGAGGTGTTGGTGTTTGCCCTCAGCACAATGTTTTATATGACACTCTTACAGTTGAGGAACATTTGAGAATTTATGCTGCAGTGAGTTTCTTGAATTCAAAATTTTATTTCTTTTTCTTTTACCTTTATTTACTGAAAAGGAATGTGGCATAAAAATATTTAGATTTAAATAATAATTTTAATTTGTTGAATTATTTTGTTGTCTCTTCATTTATAAAAATTAATAGCAAAATTAGTGACATAAACATAAATTGATTTTTTCTTTTCTTTAATGTTTAGAAATTTGGAAAAATATTATGAAAAAGATAAACAAACTTTTAACTTTATTTTTCATAATTTTTTTTTCAGTGGTGTGTACAGAAATTTTGATTTCAGAAAATAATAGACTAAGCAAATTTATCTAATTTTTTTTTGTTTATAATGTTTTGAAGTCATTGAAAATTATATTTTTACATCTCTTCATATTAGTAATTTCATTAAATTTTCCAAAATTTCATTGCCAATGAAATTAAAAGAAAAGATAATATTTATTTGTTCTATGAATTTTTTATTTGTCAAAATAAACAAAATAATTCTTGCCAGAATAAATAGGAGATTTTGATTTTAGTAACCTTTGAATAAAGTTTTGCTTGTTTTTAAAACTAAACATTGTAATTGTTTGAAAAATTATTTTGTGTTTTAAATGCCAATATGCTGTTATAATATTTATAAAACTAACACCAAAACATTGCTTTCATGAACTGACTTTTATTAATCATAAATCTTAAATGATCAAATTTAGATGAAAGGAGTACCATGGAGGAGTCTCAATTCTGAAACAACTGACATTTTGAATGTGTTGAAATTGATTGGCAAAAGAACTGAGCTAGTGAGAAATTTATCTGGTGGAATGAAAAGGAAATTAAGCCTTGGGATTGCTATTATTGGTGGCTCAAAGGTATGCTTATTTTGTTTGCTATCGAAATATTTTTTACAATTATTATTATAATTTATACTATAATGTTTTAGAACTGTAAGGATTTAAAACATTGAAAACAAATTTGTTAAACTATAGATATTTGATTATTTTTCTAAAATTTATTAAGGATTAAATATATTAAATGTTTTAAATTCTGCTTATGATATTAAGACTTCCACAATTCTTAAGTTGCAATATATAAGAAATGTAAACATTATTTACTTTGCAGAAAATTAGTTCAGTTTTTCCAGTTACAAAATTTGATTAAATAGACAGCTTTTTCTTCTCTTTCTTTAAATTATAAAGCTTTGTTAATGCACATTTTATATTTTATGTTATGCAATTTCAATTTTTTGTAAATATTTCAAATAACTATTTAAATTAGATAATTCCAATGATTATTTAATTGCTAACATTAAGTCAGTAACTATTTAAATTGATTTGCTGTGACAAAAAGAGATTCCTGACTATTAAAGGCTGAAATTGTAATGTCATGATCATAATAAAAACATAATTATAAATAACTTTTCGGATGACTTTAAAGTTTCTCTTTCCCTATGTAATATAAAATAGAAAGCCTTTTTAACTGTTCACTTTTTCTAGGTATTATTTTTGGATGAACCAACTTCTGGTATGGATGTTGAAGCTAGACGAAATGTATGGGATGCATTATTGGAAATCAGACACAACCGTACTATAATTTTGACTACCCATTACATGGAGGAAGCAGATGTTTTAGGCGATCGAATAGCCATCATGGCAGAAGGAGAAATTCAGTGTTGTGGATCGCCCATGTTTCTTAAACAGAAATTTGGTATAATTTTTTAAATATGACTTACTTTAAATTCCTCATGACAATCATTAGAACTTAAAGTATGTAACTTATTTTAATGCTAATTTGTTTACGTAATTGTTATAATAAGTTAATTAAAGGGGGTGCAATATTTTAAATAAGTTGTGATAATTTAAATCCAATATTTTATTTTAAACATTCATATATTATTTTAAATTATTGGGAGAAAGATTTTCTGAAAATTTTTCTGATAAGTTGAAGGCATTGATATTAAAATTTTCTGCATGCAAAGCAAAATGGACCATAGAGACGTTTTAAGCATTCAGAAAATAAAAGAAATTTAAAATGATTTTTCAACTTTTATACTTTTAAAATGGCAGAATTTTCCAAACTTTTGCAAGTTTAATAGATTTTTGGGTTTTTCGATTGTTACAGGCATGAATGTTTTATATCAAATGGGGGAAAATTATGGTAATTTGATTTCAGAAATTGAAGATTTTCATGATTGATGTTATTTTATCTTTAAATTTAAACAGAAACTCATATATTTAAGTAATGTAAGTGATGTCAAAAATGATTATCACGTTTATATGTATTTGTGCAAAACATTTGTCACATTTATAATATCTAATATCTTTTGTGTATACCAATTGAAACTATTTTTGAGAATACTTTTTATTTTATTTTATGAAATAATTTGAATCTGTATATTTAAATTGTGCATATGAAAGGGCTTACTTAATTGACAAATTACTTATCAGTGTTAAATAATTTATAAAATAATATTGAATCAATTGTGATGTAAATTGAAATATTCTCTTTTCCTCTCTGTATTTTCTTAAACTTTAGTTTGTTACTCTTTTTTATACAAAGCATTGTTCTGTATAGAGAAATATTATTTAACTTTTGGACAGATCTAAAATTTCTATTTAGATTAAAGTGAACTGAAAACTTTCTATTTAGATTACAAATCTGAGGTTATGCATTTAGAAAAAGAGAACAAGACCTTATCAACTCTTTATTACTCTTTTCATTCATTTTTAGCCTAGTATGACTGACTACTGAACTGTGTAATAAAAATCATTTGCTCTTGGCTTACTTACTTATAATGTTTTCAAGACAATTAATAAATTTATAAATAAATTTTTGCTTAATTTTTTGACCTGATAATTATTGTAATCTTTTTTAAAAAAATTTTTTAGGTACTGGATATCATCTGCATGTTGTGAAAGATACCAATTTTGATTTGAATGCTTTGATATCTCTTATTAAGAAATATATTCCTGAAGTTACTCTAGGAAATGAACTTGAGAAAGATATTTCAGTTAATCTGTCAACAAATACCGTTAATGGCTTTGGAGACATGTTTGAAGAACTGGAAAACAGAAAGATTGAACTTGGTGTTATTTCTTTTGGAATAACTATAACTACTATGGAAGATGTTTTCCTGAAGTAAGTAGTTAGAACATTTTTATACTTATGGTTTATTTAAAATTTAAAAAAAATAAATCATTGTAGGAATTTGTCTAATTTTTGTTAAATCATTCTAAAATTTGAAAAAGCGAATATCATTTACACGAAATGAGAAACATTTTGATAAATTTTTATCTATTAATATTTATTGTTGGAATTATTTATTTTAAAAAAGATCTAAATTTTATTTTATTTTTAATCGGATATTTATTCTATTTTTAGTGTTTCAAATATTTCCGATACAAAGTATAAACTTCATTCTGAGAGTGAAAAAGAAAATGGTGTTCATATTGAAGTTGAAGGTAAATCTGTTTTACAATTAATTTTATCCATAATTTTGTTTGAAATTTTTATTAATAATTTCACCATTTAAAAGATATGATGCATACTGAGAAGAGTTTCATGAATACTTTTTTTCTGTATTAAAGTAATTATTTTACAAGTGATTGGAACTTTTCATTCTTATTGCAAGATTATATTTGTTTTTCTTTTTAAAATTACTTTTTATCTTGTAGAAACATTTTTGTTAAATTGAAAATGTTTTTTTATTGATTATCATTTTCTTAATATGTTGGATAATTGGTATTCGCAAGTTTGGTTAAGAGTATAATGTGCAAAACTATTGGAAATAGGATTAGTTACAGGAATAGAACTTTTTCTAGTGTTTGTTATAAATTTTCATTCAGCAGTTTTGGTTATATTTGAAATATCATTTGAGTAATGTTTATCAAGTGAAATCCTTTCTTAATTATGTATTAATGTTTACTAGGTGATTATATTCATTATAAATTTGTGTTTATTAGTTGATAAGTGAATGTTATCCTGTATTATTAAGTATATATTAATGTATATTAACTGATAAGTGAGTTTCTTATTATCAAGATGGTATTTATATTCAATTGTGCATTTCTTATTTTACCTCATTGCTTTTTTAAATGTTTATTAGTAATTAGTTATTCATTCGAGTTAACTTTGCATTTGTGTTTATTTTTTATGGATAATTTGATGTTATTAGATATGTTTTAAAATCCAATTCATAATTTTAATTCAGAGGTATGTTTATGTTTTCATATAAACACTACTCTTACGTTGGGGGTGTAGTGATTGGATTTTGAAGCATTTGGGAAATAAACGTTCATAGATGGCGCTAGACAACTAGCGCGAGTGTAATTAAAAGAGTGAGGTCATTCGAGTGTTTGCTCTTGGAGAAGGTGTTACTGAGCTGAGTAACTCGAACGAATCTGCAATAAATTTGTTGTTAAGTTTTCTATTTGCCCTATTTATTCAAAGCACTCATGAACCAGCCATGACAGGGTGTTTTTTTATTATCATTCTTGTATTCTACTTAATTTTTATCCTTCTGACTTAAAACAAAACAAAAACACCTTTAGTTTTTCTTTAATATTGAAATTCTTTTTATATTTATGCACCAAAATAATATATTTTTTATCTAATTTCTGCATACACTTTCCTATTTCTTGTGCCAATTTTTCCACTTCTGTTTGTTTATTATTGCAAAAATGTTAAATTATTATTGTTATTATTATTTCTCTTTCATGCGATTCTAAGATACTTTTGTGCAGTATATCATTCTGTTCAAGAGAAAAGTCGGAACATTTTGTACTGGTTATCATACTCCTAATGTTTATAATTAATTTATTAAAACTGAAGAAACAATTGTTAATTAAAATTTTAAGACTATTTGGAAAAAAATCAGCTATTTTCAATGGTCTTAATAAGAACTATTGTAACAAGTATTAAAAATCATAATTATACACATCAAAATATCACTACATTTAGGGTTTCTTATTTCTTGTTCTAACTTTTAATCTTTCCTTTGTCCAGATGAAATTTTTGCCTTTCTTTTGAAAATTTTCATAGACATTAAAATGCAGAACACATTAATCCATAGGTTGACATTATTCAATAGGTTGACGTTAAATGCTTTACAATGCCATTATATTATACTATAATTTATTTTTTGTTATTATTGGCTGACTGCTTTACAAAAGTATACTAATTATGGTTGTCTTTCTCTAAATTATATTTGATACACATCATTGGAAAATTTCATACAGAATGCTACAGATTTCATTAGGCAAAACTTGCCATGAACAAATATTTTACACAAAAATCTGAAATAGTTTTATTTATTTCACAAACTCTAGATAATGGCTAATTTTTGATTAGGCACCTGCATAGAGATACTAGGCTGAGGTTATGACAAGTCAATTAAAAAAGTATATAATCGTAATTATTGAATAAATAAACGTAAAAAATAAAAATCTTTTGAATGATAAAGTGTTTATTTGAAATTTATTATTCATTAATTATTAAGTCTTGTAATTAAATGCTTTGTATGCAGGGCAATCTCTAACTAAATATTAAGTTAAATTTTTCAAGAATTTTATTCAGTAATTTTTTTTATGATATATGCATTTAAAAAGCACATCTCTACAGAGTTATGGTTATTAAATTACAATAATTATTAAAAAAGAGGCCACAAGAAGCTCTCTGTGATCATAAATTATCTAAATTGGTTACTGAGAAAAATTCCATTAATCTTTCAAAACATTTTAATGGTATTTAATAATAATAATGATTTTAATATTATGTGCACATAGATAATAGTTACATCCAGTGGTATTTACATCATTATATTACTTTTAAAACATTGTCAGTCTATTGAAAAATTTAGCAAATTAATAATTTTTTTCATTTTGGTATTGATTACATTAAAACTTGACTCTTAATTTTTAACCTTAAAAAGAATAATTTTAATAATAAATTAGGGTTGACATGGCACCAGGAAAACTGGAAATATATAGGAAATTTAAAAACTCTTCTAAAAAGCAGGGAAATTTGAAATTTTTTTTAAAAACTGGGAAAATATAAGGAATTTAAAAATTCTTAGTTACTTTTTTATTAACCCAAAAATACTGATCTATGAACATTGCAAGAAAATAAGCTAGTAGCCATATCACTAAAAGTGAAATAACTGTATAATCGCGCAAACTCGACTCTTTCCTAATCAATCCCCTTTTTTTCAGTATAGATTTGCCTAATTTTGATTTCAGAGACAGTTGTTTTCTTACGATGAGATTCTTGGATTGCAGCTTGAGGACATGCAAGACTGCTATAATTGTGTGAAAGAATAAAATAAATGTCTCTGGCAAGAATAGCAACATTCAGCTTGCCGAAACATTGCTATGATATTTAGTCACTCACGACTTTTATTGAATGGTTTATTTATTATTTGAGAAATTCTGAGCTTATTTAGAGTAGATTAGAGAATTTTTTAAAACAATGATTTGCTCAAAATCCTTATTTAATACAGATTCAACATATAAAAATATGAATCCTGACTTGGCTGAATGGGCTAGAGAAGTTTCGCAAAATCCGTTTGTTGTACACTGCTTGTTTTGTAAGAAGATAATAAGTTTAAGTAATATGGAAAAAACAGACAGTTATTAGTCATGCTAAAAGAGGAAAGCATATAAAATTGTGAGTCAATTAAAAAAAGTCACCATTAATATTATATTTGAAAGGAATACAGAAGATGATATTCTAAGTCTGAAAACGTCAAATGTAATTTTCAAAAATAAGTTAATTTCAGATTTTTAATACAAGAACAATAATTTAAAGTAATCTTTTTGGAGTATTAAAACTTTTTGCATCACATTCGTCCTTTAATGCATTCAGTGATTTATCGGAAACATTATCACATATATTCACTGATTGTGAAATAGCTCCCCCTCCCCCCCAAAAAAAAAACACATTGGATGAAACAAAAATGTCATGCATTATTTTATTTTTTTACGGATTAGCTCCATTTTTTCGATAATCTTGAAAGAAATCTTTAAACAATAAAAGAAATTGTAATATCCTTTGATAAAGCTTTAAATTTCATTTCACAAAAATACCAAAATAAATCAGTTCACCACCATTTTAAGCCTGTTATATACAGCTGTGTTGATAAAATATTCTTATAAATTTTCCATTTGATTAGTTGATAATTTACTTTGGCATTTTAGTAATAAAGTAAATAAGAGTGTGAGTTAACTGAATAATAATAGGTTTGTACGTTTATTTTAATTAATAATTGCTAGTATTGTATCCTTTTACTTTCTTTTAAATTTGTATGTATTTGCATAATAATATGTATATATGTCTTGGTATGTAGAATAGATTTCTGATACTATTCCCATTTCTTTATAATTCCTTCATAGCATTTTGATGTTTGAATGTCTGTTTTCTCACAATGCTTCTGTCAATAAGTTCAATTTTTTTGATTATGGATAAAAAAAAAATTATGTCTTTATTTTTACTCTTACATTCATTGCATCTTTTTCTTATTTGTCAACCACAATTATTTAAAATATCCATAAGAAATATAGGAAAAGCAATTGCAAAATTAATTTGTAACTTAAATTTCTGATTAAAATTATCAGCTTTAAATATCTATTTCAAATAAAAAATATAATTATTAATATATTATTAATTATTTATTAAATATAAAATATATTATTAATTATTTATTAAACTATTTTTGCTTAATTAACAAAAGGCAGAAGTTGTGGAAATATGCGTCGCTTCATATCATTATAATGATCAATTTGCTGCTAATTTTATATATATGTCAATATTCACTTGCACTTTAAGATTTGCAATTGTGTTAATAAAATATTTTTTTATATTTTTTAATTGCATATTTATTTATTTGCTTATACCTTGTATTAATGAAGTAAATAATTTAATATGAATTATTCTAACAAAATAATAATGGATGTATAAATTCATTTTCATTAACAATTTCAAGAATTGTGTCCTTTTATTTTTTCTAAATCTGTATGTGTATACAAAATAATAAGCATATTTGTGTATGTATATAGAATAATTTATTTCTTAATTCTAATCACATTCTTAAGTATTTTGTTTTAATTCTTTTATATCATTTTAATCTCTGAATGTCTGTTTTTTCACAATATTTCTGTCAAAATTATTAAACAGCATTTACAAAGATCAGTTTCAATTTGAATTATTATTTCATAATTGTATTTTGGTACTATGTTTAGCTTATAATTTTAAAATGTTACGAAATTTTAAAATTTTATCATTATTATATTAAAGGTTATTTGCAATTAATGCTGCTAAAGTTTCTAAAGTATTTTTCCTAAAAATGTGATTGATTTTGGATATTTGAATAATATAGAGTATATTTATATGTATTTGAGTCTTACTTCATGCTCAACTTCATCAGCTGTGAAAATTATTTTAGTTTAGTTTTAGTTATTTAGTTTAATTTAGTTATTAAAATAAAGTGTATATTATTGTGATAACATTAAGAAATGTTTGTTGATCTATACTTTATTTCAACATGTGTTTATATTTTCAGATGTCTTTGGTGACTCACCTGGTATAAAACCACATCCTAAGCTGATTAATCAATTCATTGGTCTGTTATTAAAGCGTTTCCACTATGCTAAACGACACTGGAGCATTCTTGTTACCCAGTTAGCTATCCCACTTGTTCTCATGTGCCTCTGTCTTTATATCATTAAATTTGATAGTCAGCAGTACAGGTTTGAAACAGATGCTCTGAAACTTGATATTTATTCTGTATATGGTGCAACAGATGGATTTTATTATGTTGAAAACCCAGAACTCTCAAGATTAGCTGAGACATTGAAGAAAGTATATGAAGCAAATCAGATCAGTGTGGAGAAAGTTCCTGAACCAACACATTATGTTTTGGATTATGGCAAAAATGATATATCTAAGTACTTAAAGAGTTTTCTTGTAGGAGGAACAATAGACCAGTATTCAAATGGAACTTTGAACTTAACTGCTTGGTTTAATGGAGAACCCTATCATGCTTTACCAATGTCACTTGTTTTAATGCATTCTGCATTACTAAGGAATTTAACAAGCTCTGGGAGTATAACTTTAACCAATGCACCATTTCCAGAGTTACGTTTATTTATAATTCAAGGGAGAGATGTAACAATCAGAATTTTGGCCATTGTCTTTGTTCCGCTAGCATTTGGTTTTCTTTCTGCTAGTTTTACTTTGTTGCCAATTCACGAAAGAGATACGAAGGCAAAATTGTTGCAGATTATGAGTGGAATTCCAGCTGCTATATACTGGATTGCTATGTTTTTCTGGGACTTAATGATCCATTTTGTCGTTTGCATTTTGATGATAATACCTTATGCCATTTTTGTCCATTATGCATTCTTTGGAAGACATTCAGGTGCTATTGGTAAGTTCCTTTATTTCTTTCTAGCCATAGTGATGTATTTTTGTTCGGTTTTAAGCTGTTTTTAGTTTTTTTTATATTTGTTGATAAAAATTATGTTGTTAATTTCTTATGTTGAAAAATGTTATATTGTGAATTTTTATGATCTTGTTATGTAGTTAAAAGATTTAAATTTTTAAGGCTTTTTTTGATAGATTTAAATGTCAAGAAACTTTGATAGCACACACAATTATTTGAACTATTAAATTCTAGATTCTGCAATTTAAAATATTAGATTATGACTATATAATTTTTGACAAAAATGCTGTTATTGAATAACATTTAAATACTTAAGGAACTCTTAATTTAGATTATTCCTAACAACTGTTTTAAATATTTTTCAAAACTTTGATCTTGAAAATATTTAAAACATTTACTTGTTAGGATTAGGATTTAGATACATATTCTATTATATGTTAAAGCTTAGCCATTCTATAGATTGTTTTTTTTTTAAATTTTTGGAAATTTAATTTTTTAATAAATATTTATTTGTTGCCTTATAGGTACATCATTGCTATTGATGCTGTTATATGGTTGGTCTTCAATACCTTTCAGCTATTTAATATCGTTTTTGTTTAAAAAGGGAAGTACTGGATTCTCTGCTGTTGTAGGGATATGTGCACTTATTGGTGAGTATTTTGCATTTACATAAGCATTTTAGAATACTTATTTTCTACATTCTCTTATACATATAAAGAAAGTACAGTAATCGAGAAAAAAAATTCGGACTTGGGATTTCGACGAATTTCTACATTTTTAGACCTCTCCGATTTTGATAAACACATTTTTGTTGAATGCCCGGCCATCTGTCGTTGACACAATTAATTCAAAAACGGCTTGAGCTAGATGAATGAAATTTGGTATACAGTCTTTATACTAATTTGAAGATTTTTATCACATTTGGAACAAAATCCGCTCAGAGGAAACTGTCTATTCGGTTGTTCAAATATAATTTAACATAATAACTACAAAACGAAGAGAGCTAGATAGATAAAATTCAATACACTGAATTAACATCCATAGTGTAGGTGCCTTTTAAATTTTGAGCCAAATCCAACAAGGGATTAACCATCTGTTGGTCTGTACTTTGAGTTAACATGTTTACAGATTTTTAAAAGATGCAATGATTTAATATATATAAAATTTGGTATGGATTTTGCAACTGTAAATGTAGTGTTGGTCCAAATTTTTATTTCAATAGACTAGGAAAACGCATCTAAAACACAAATTTGGTTTTCGGATACTGTTAATTGCATGGCAGTAATTAATTGTTCAGGTAACTCGCCAAGGATGACTTGATAGATATAGTAAAAATACAAAATTCATGCCGAAAAGTTAGTATTTAGTTATTGTTTGACAGTTATATGCAAAGCATTCTCTGGGATAACATCTTTATACAAGAAATTTTTGGGGAGACACTCCCATTTTTTTTATTTTTCTTTTGTTTTGTCAAAAATTTTATGTTATTATATATCATAATATTTAACTGATATCTGCTGAAAATAAATTATTGTGTTTAAATCAGGAAAAAACTTATATAAAGTTAATTATTTTAATAGTTTTACAAAGTACATCTTCAATACTGTAATGTTTGAGAAATAAACTAATGTGTTAAAACAAAATGTAGTGTAATAGAAAACTAAGTTAAAACTTATTGGTGGAGATAGTAAAAAAATATAATGGCTGAAGCGATTTAGAATTAAAGTATATTTTACAAAATATTTAAATTTTCCAATCAATGAGGAAGAATTATATTTTTCAATAGTATGATTTTTAAATAGGAAAAAAAAAAAATACCCTGTTCTTATGGATTCAATTCTACTAGATGTGAAAATGGCTGGTAAAATTGATAATTAGCTCTAGTATTTTACAATTGTGAATAGCAACTTAACATAAATAGGAAAGTAATGATGTTAAATTTTTAATAAGGTTTTATTACTTTTGCTCCTTTGAGATTACTTAATCAATTTATAAAAAACATACAACAAGAAAGTGAAGGTTTCATATATTTGATATCAGAATTTTCCCAATTAAGTCATTCAAAGTTGAAGGAGAGACCATTACTATTTTCTGTTAAGGAAATTTTTCAAGGACAAATAATGCCATAAAATATTTTCTGGCTGACCAGCATGTAATGAGGAATAGTTTAGATTTTTCACAATTTTTGAAATACGAGTATGTGACTAAAAGTGGACTACAAATCAGTTTTTGGTGAGTCACAACCAGATTTTGAATGCACATTTATCTTTCCACAATTTGCAAAAATGGGATCTGAGTTTAAAATCTTCATTGTACCACTCATTAGAATTTTTTTTCGTAGATACCAAAATTACAAAATATAATTTGATATTCTAACTAAAATACATTAGAGTATCAAATTTTATTTTATAATATTTTTTTCCTTCACAAAATCTTTGCTACCCATAAAATCTCTTTCACATCGAACATGTGCTATTTGTTACTGGGAAAATTTAAAGTTTTTAAGATGAATTATGTAGGTAATTACAGATTTGGTTTCTAGAAAGTGGATCACAATATTTAAAATTTTATTAACCTTTGTTTAAAGTAATGGAATATTTGTTATTATATTTTATATAACAATATGTCGAACTTTTTACTGAAATATTTTTCTTATAATTGCTAAACTACTACTTAACTTGTCTCAAATGGATAAAAGACAAAAATTGTGTTAATTTTATGATAAAAGTTTATATAAGTATGCTTAATGTTTAAAATTAAATATTTTTTTATTAATATTCTTTTAAAATCAGTGAAATATTTTTAGGTGTTGGGTGTGCTTCAATTTTAAAAACTATACAGGTAATGGCCAAATTCAGTCCCATGAAGTCAGTAGATCAGGCTGTTTGGGTTTTTCGACTTTTTCCAACTTTCAGTCTTGCTTCTGGAATGTCAAGTCTGTATGGTGTTGCATTTTATAATGCATTTTGTGAAAGTGTGCCTCCATATGATCTGGAGTTCCATTGCAATTCCCCTACAATGGATAGTTCAAATCCTTTATTTAAATGTTGTAAAGGTAAATATGGTTATTTGCTAATTATTACTAATAATATTAACTGTTGATTTTTAAAAAAATAAAATTATTAAAAATTATTTGAATAGAAATAAAATTGCTTTAAAAAAATCATTTTTATACAGAAGCAGAGAGAATTTAGAGTATAAAAGTATAATTCATATTTAAAATATTGTAAATAGTTTTTTTCTATTATTTTTAAATTTTATTGGATTTAATTGCAAAGTTCTTTGAAGATGCAAAACATTTTTCTTTAATTTCTCATTTTTTTGCTATACAAGCATTAAAAAAATGTTTATTAATTATACTTTTAAAATTTCTTTTAAAATTTTGTGTACCTTCATTCTTGACTACTTTCTATCATAACCCAGAATAGAGCTTAATCATTTTTTTTAAATTATGACTTCTTTTTTAATGATAAAAAATAAATTTTTATGAAAAAAATTTTGATTAAAAGGCTAAAAAATAAATAAGCAAAAGGAGCAGTCATTAAGGCATCTGTTTATTAATAATCATTTGAAAATTCTTATTTAGAAGTTTTTTAATGAAATCTTTACTATTTTTGGTTACAGATGTTGGAAGAATCTGAAAGTAAAAGGATTTGTTAGAAATTTTATAATCTGGTGTCTTTTTGTGCAATCTGTCTTGGTATGGTGATTCTTAGTTTAAGAGATTTTGTCTCCGAAAAAGATTGCACTTACATTTACTGTTCATTATTGAAAAATCGATTGCTTGAAAATAAAATGAATTAAATAATTTCTTGAAGATATATTACAGATTTTATCTTTTAATTTAATGGTATTTGATTATTTAAAATTTTAATTTTGACTCCAACCTTTTCCTTTAGAACCATTATTTAGTTATTATTATTTTAAAATTTATTATTTTTGAGTAATAGTGTTTGAACAAAAGAAGTTATTTTTAAATACAAATATGGTCTAATTCAAATTTTTTATTTGGATTTTATCATTCATGTTTTCTGTAAATATTAAGTTATGTTCTTTTCTAGATATTTGTGGAAATAACTGTCATGAGATTACTAATCCGATACAATGGGACAAAAATTCTACTGGACCAGATATATTGTTCCTTTTCATTGATGGTCTAATTTATTTTGGTCTTATACTTTTTATGGAAACCAAGGCCATGGTTTGTCTTATTCAAATGGCAAAATATCATTTTCAGAAAATACGTAAATCTGTGGTAGGACAGATTATACAAGAAAATATAATTGAAGATTCTGATGTTCTAGAAGAAGAGGAGAGGATTCGAAATTTATTGGAAACTCATCCAGGTTCAGGTGGAGAAGCCTTAGTAGTATCTGATTTGACCAAAGTGTTTCAGAATTTTTATGCTGTAAATCACTTGACATTCGGTATTCATCAAGAAGAATGTTTTGGCCTTCTTGGAGTGAATGGAGCAGGCAAAACAACGACATTTAGAATGCTGACTGGTGACTGTTATCCTACAGAAGGAAATGCCTTAATGCAAAATTGTTCATTGAATGCAAATTTGAAAAAGGTAAAGATTTTACGAAAAGAATTTCTTTATTTAACTACCATTTGTAATGAGAAAATTTTTGATGAAATGGAATATATTAAATGGAAAAATTACTTTATTATGTTTTATTAGAGATAAATACATTCTTGTATTATCAAAGCATACTTTGTATCTATTCAAAAAATACATTACTTATAAGGAAAAAATTAAGATTTTTCAATTGCAATTATATTTTAATTGCATTGTTTTAATTTTTAAAAGTAATTTGTATAATCATCTGTAGTTCTTCATTGCTATCGATTTTCTTTATTATGTGTTTGATCTATTAGTTTAAAAATTTTAACTAGTAATATAATGTAGTTAATTTAACTTTAAAATGCAAAATATGATGCATGTAAAATATCAGTCATATAAGTGGAGTATATCTGTCATGTATCTGTTGTAAACATATTTTGTATAAAATACAGAAATGAAATTCAAGTTAAAAGCTTTGCTTTTAATTAAAATTTTGTTTTTAATTATTTGATTTCTATTCCAAGTAGATGTTTTGATGTTCTGTGGGAAGAAAAAAATATTAAATAATGCTAGATTGAAATTGCTGTTTTTTTGTTATATAATTTTTTTATTGTTTGTTTTATAGTTTCAATCCTATCTTGGTTATTGTCCACAATTTGATGCATTGATTGATCGCTTAAATGGTAGAGAAATGTTGATGCTTTTTGGGCGGTTGAGAGGATTAACTGGATCTGATTTGTATGAGAAAGTGGAAAAATTGATTAAAATGACTGATTTGACAAAACATGCTGATAAACAGACACAATTTTACAGGTATATATAGAAAATTCGTTTTGTTAAATTTTGAATTTGAATTTCTTTTCACTTTCTTTAAGATTATTAATTATTAATTATTCTAATTTCTTAACATAATTGTATAAAATATACTTCTGGAATAAGTGTTTATAAATATGCAAATCATTTGATATTTCTGCATTTTATTGCATTTTCGTATGGCTCATCTCATCAACATACTTTTCTTCAGGAATGATATATTTATTCCAATGTTCTCCTAACTTTTTGATGCCTTTTTTTGTAAAATTATTTGCTCTCAAAATAGGCCTCAGTTCTGGCAATCCTTTCTTAATTTGAGCCAAATATATTTTCCTGTAGCATCTTTTTAGAATCTGCAAAAAGCTGTAATCACTGGGGGCCAGATCTACAGAGTACAGTGTTTGAGGAAGCATTTCGAAGCGTAATGTTTCAATTTAACCATCATCTTCGTCGATTTGTGACAAGGGGTATTGACCTAATGGAACAGCACTTTTTTCTTTTGCAAATGTCGTTTTTTCCCTTGATTTCTTTACTCATTTGTTCCAGTAATGCCTTGTAATATTCGCTATTGATAATTTTATCTTTCTCACGATAGTCGATGTACAAAATACCAGTCACGTACATAAAGGTCGGATACCTTAACCTACCCAGCGGACTTTTGAGTTTTTCTTCACTTTGAACGACTTTCACCGGTACTGTCTATTCAGCTGACTGTCTTTTTGATTCAAATCTGTATTAGTGGATTCATGTTTTATTCATTGTTACATATAAATTCAAGAAATCCCCCCCTTTTTTTTTATCTCACTTGAGTAGCTCTAAACAGCGATCTGAATCGTCGACGTGTGGTTATTTTCGATCTGCTGTGAGCAAACGAAACACCCACTTTGAAAACAAACGCACCTTCAAATTTTCGTGTAAAATTATAATGACACTACCTTTTGATATCAACTATCTCACACCATTTCACTTTACGATCTTCCAAATTATTTTGTGGACTTTTTATATTTTCCAGAACAACTGACAATTTTGTACGACCGGAGCGTTTAGCGTCATAGGTATTTGTACGATCGCATTTAAATTAAGCAAACCATTCAATAATAGTTGATTTCTCTGGTGCAGAATCTCCATAAAACATTTACCAAACTATTGTTTGGTTTCAGTAGTATCTTCCCCCATAAAAAAAACAATAATAAATACCCAAATTCTTTTTTATCCATTGTTTTGAAAATTGCAAAACTGGGATCACTAAAACCACTGTAACCTATAAATTAATTATCAAAATATCGTGAAATATTTAACACCTTTCATTTAAAGATTGCTTCTATTCAGAAATCATATGAGTCTGTCTACAGTGTTGTCATGTATGTGTCAGATCAAAGATTTATAGAGTGTTGTGTTATGTGGATATTATTGTACATGTTTTTTTTTAAATCCAAATATCTTTTATTTGATAATAAAACATTTTATGGAAAAAAAAAATCTTTCTATGTTTTTTTTTGTTTAAATTTTTTTTCTTTTCCAGTGGAGGAAATAAAAGGAAGTTGTCTGTTGCAATTGCACTCATTGGCTCTCCGCCTTTAATTTTATTGGATGAACCTACTGCCGGTGTTGATCCTGTGTCCCGCAGAAAGATTTGGAATATTCTCTCTCAAGTTCGAAATAATACTGGAGCTGCAGTTTTACTTACTACTCACAGGTAAATATGTTATAGGTCTTTAGTCATAATTTCTTTTTTTAGTAAGAAATTAAAATTTAAAAAATTCTAAAAAACGTGAATTTCCTGCATAAATTGAAGAATACAGCTGAGTTTTTAATATTTACTAAGAAGTTAAAGAACATTAAAAAGTATACTTTGATTTCTGAAAGTCATTTCTTTTATTTGAATTCATGAAAGTAATATAAAGGCTATTAAAGCCATAGAAGTTTGAAATGTTGCTGCAAATGTTCTTTGCAAAATGATGTTTTGCAAAGAATGTACTATCAAGACATTTAACAATAAACAGGAAGTTAAATATATCTACTTTAGATATGAAAAAATGCAGCCTTTATTATGAATTATAATGCATTAGAGGCAGAAATAGATAATAAGTTTGATCATGTTTTTTTTAAATTCTAAAATATTTTATTTTTTCAAATCATTATATCTTTCTGCTTTACAAACTTCATAGGATATTTTAAAATATGTGAAAATAAAAAGTGACTTAAAAATAAAAATATCTTTTACATTTAAATTGGACTTGAAAACTTAATATACTTTCTTGTATGCTATTCAGAAAAGTTAAATCCTTGAATAATTTTATATTCATTCCAATGTTGCCACGGCATCGGGAAAGCCAGGAAAATACAGTGAATTTAAAAATTATCTCAAAAACAACAACAACAACAACAACAACAACAACAAAAAAAAAACAACAGGAAAATTTGAAAATTTTTATAACAATCGAAAAAATTACTGGGATTTTGTTTCTATTTTCGTTTTTTTTTCCCCATTTGAAATATGGCGATCTCTGAACATTGCAAGAAATAAAAATCGTAGATGTAGTACAAAAACGAAACAACACTGTGTATGATAACGGAAATTCACTCCTTTTACTCGTTCTCTTTTTTTTCTGGACAGATCAGTCTAATTACGATTTGAGCCACCATAACGCCATCCTTTGTTCCGATGCCTATAACACTAAGTTATCTAACCATTTGGATGAGCAAAAGATGAAAGGAAGAAGAAGGGGGGAAAAATTGAAAGAAAGAGACGGCAAACCATCCAGGGATCTCCAGAGAGAATCCCATCGGTGTCAAATCCTACACAACTGTATTCAATTTTTGGCGAAGTAATAACTAAATGGAGGGGACAAGAATACTTAAACAAATCGTGATTATGGGTTGAACTTACAAGGAAATGAGATTACTAACTGAAAAGGAAAAAAATTGATAAATTGCATTGTGAACTTCTGTATGACATGTATTAGCATATAAACAAAAATTGTAGAGTCGGAAATTTGTAGCGTCCATCTGGGTCCTGTGTTTTGATTTCCTTCGTGAGAATTGCACTTTTGAATGAATAATTCAATTGATTTTGACAAGTGGCATTTTGGTCTCAGTTACTGTGTAGTCTTGAAGAGGTCTTAGGAATTTAGGAATTTTATATTTAGGAATATGATTTACTATGGGGTAGATCTTACCACGTGAAGGGTATTCGATGCAACTTTCCTGTACCATTCTTCCTCGAGACTTGTTTCTGGATTTCTCGTGTACCATGTGAGAATCCGTAAGCATTCGGTAGCATAGTGAATTGGGGATCCTATCTCTCCACCGCTGCAGCATGGAGAGTTGGCCAGATGGAATCTGTGTAGGTGTATCTGGAATGGGCCGTGTCCAGTAAAGAAAAGGACATCCGCTCTGTTCCAGTTGGCCACGTGGAGAGAAACTTTTGGTATTATGTTGAATGTGGACCAGCCTGTTTCGCCTTCTTCACATTCCTTTTTCCATCTTGTCATTATCTCGGTTTGAAAAATATTCTTCAGATGACATCTTGGAAGCTTCGTTACGTTCCGATCTTGATTAGCACTAGCCGCTATTTTGGCTAACTTGTCCGCCGCTTCATTCCCGTTATAGCCTACATGTGCCTTGATCCATGATATTTTAATGTGAGGATTTACAAGAAGAAGGAAGAACATATCTCTTGCTAATTGGCTATTGGATTTTTGGAGAACTTGAAGTTTGTATACTTGCTTTATTGTCGACATAAATAGTGATTGGATCTGATGAAGGGAGAGAAGTTGCGTATTTGACTGCTCTATTGAGTGCTAGTGGTTCAGCTTGGAAGACCATGTTTTCTTTCCATAGGCTGGTTGACCACTGGTGTATAATGACTGCATCCTGCATGACTCAAAATGTAGCCCCAACTCCTGCTGAGGATTTTGATCCATCCCTATAGACCCCAAGTGCTAAATTGTATGATCTACTGTCTTCCAACGAAATTTGATGTGCTTCGAGGTGTTTGGAGGGATGTGACAACCAAGCAGACATTTGAGACAAATTTGCTCTCTTTTCATGAGATCTCGAATTACAGTTAATGAGCATATGCGAGAGTGCTATAACTTCGTGAGAGAATAGAATAAATTTCTCTGGCGGGAATAGCGACCTACCATCTGTGGAAGCATTGCGGTGATATTTAATCACTCAAAGGTGAATTATTGAATCGTTTGCTTATTATTTGCGAAATTATGATCTTATTCTGAGAATGAGATCATAATTTATTCAGAAAAATTCTCTATTCTAATTCTTTTTAAAAATGAACTGCTCAAAATCTGTATTTAATATGAAATTGAACAGATAAAAATATGAACCCTGACTTTGCTGAATGTGTTAGATTTTTACAAAGTTCGTTTGTTTCGTTATGATCGCTTTGTAAGAAGGCGATAAACTTAAATAATATGGAAAAACTTTCATAACAAAAGAGGAAAACATACACAATTACGTGTCAGTTCAGAATATACTTTTGTGTAGGGTTCTTTGAATGTTCCGATTTGAAAAGACTTGTTCAAGTATGCTAAATTGTCATTTGCGAGTTATGGTAACTGTGAAGCTTTAGAAATGAAGCTTTAGAAATTATGAAACTTTAGAAATGTAGAAAAAAGTTCAAGGAAAAGAAAAAGTCTAACAAACACCAATCCGCAAATAAAATTGTTGCAAAAAGGAAAAAAAAAAAAAAAAAAAAAAAAAAGAAACTACAGAAATTAGTGCGGAAATATATCAACTGGCAAAATTAAACAAATAAAAATAAAAGTAGTAATCTTACTCTGTAATGTTTTTGTGTTAAATAATTATTAAATGATTTATATAATGATAGCAAAAATGTTATTTTGTGTTTTATTGCACACAGTTCTTTAATTCTGTGCAATTTCCAGTTAAAGACTATGAGAGGTGACCAATGTCTCTCCTTCTTTCTATAAATTTTGTCTTGCTAAATTATGGACAAGAAATAAAGAGAAAGTGTTTTTAATATATATATATATATATATATATATATATATATATATATATATATATATATAAACATTTTTTTAATATAGTACTATGTCGCGTAATGTTAAATTATTGCTTCCTTTCCTTGCTTTTCCCGCTTATTGAAACTGTAGAGTATTGTTTCTCCATATTATAACTAGTATATGAGTGCTATTCGTGTTTTTTTTCTTGTATTACATAAATGTACAGGGAAAACACAGGGATATAATATATTATATAACCAGATTAATATTATTAATAGTATTATATAACAAATATTAAATAACCAGATTAAGTGTCAAAGTGTTACTGCTTTCTTCTTTTGCTCTAGTGTTAAATAATTTTTTCTTGTAGCATGGAAGAAAGCGAAGCCTTGTGCAATCGACTAGCTATAATGGTAAATGGACGTTTTAGATGTCTTGGTTCCATTCAACAACTTAAGACAAAATATGGTCAAGGCTATACATTAATAATTAAGCTGAAAAGAGAAGACCAAAATGATTATAAAAATATGAATGCCATTAAAGCTCATGTTCAAGGCAACTTAAATGGAGCTGATTTGAAAGATGATCATCAGGTAAAAAGATATTGTTAAATTATATATTTTATTACTCCTAGAAATTGTTATTTGTATCGTATTTTTTATATTTCACATTGAAATGCATGTAAATAATAAAGAATATAAAAATAAAATTCTACAGAAATTTATAGAACTTCATGATTTTCATTAAAAAATATGGAATTATAAAGTAATTTCAACTTTGTCTAATATATTTAGATGCAAAGTAGCTAAGGTATAATGATGCTGGTTGTCAGTGGAATAATTCCATAAGAACTTTATATTTCGTTTATTAGAAAGAAATATCTTAAACATATTTCAAATATTTATTGAGATCAGTAATTTAATTCAAGTATTTTTTCTTTTTGCTTAGAATAAAATTATATTTGAGTTGTTATAAAAGTATCTTACATTTTGTTTCATGTATTATATTTAATACATTTATGTGAAAAGTTAATTGTTTCCATTTGAATCTATTTAAATAAAACTGAATCTTATTTTTTTATATATAAATATTTTTTCATTTTTTTTTATTTAAAGAGAATAAAATAAATGAAACTGAAATAACTGCATAGTAATTTTATCAACTTCTTCAATTTTTACTACCTTTAAAGCTGTCTTTTATGAATTTACCCTTTCAGACATTAAAATTCAACATGGTGAATCAATAAGAATTAAAAATTTTAAGATTTAAATTAAATTTAATTCTTAAATTAAAGAATTTAAATTTGATTAAAACTAATTGATAATATTGAAAGTAAAATTCCAAAATATTATTGTCTGTGAACTTCTGTTTATTCTTTTTATAGGGTATGCTTCAGTATCATGTTGTAGATCCATCTGTTACTTTGAGTTATCTCTTCAAATTTATGTCAAATATGAAAACTGAATTTGACTTGGAAGATTACTTGATAAGTGATACTTCATTGGAACAGATATTCTTAACTTTTGCCCGAGCACAAAGAATCTCATATTAAAACCCTATAATAGAGTTATTATAGTAAATTCTTTTTTATTTATTTTCAAAGAAAGCTACAGATTTGATTTTGGCCTGCTATTTACTTTCTTCAATATGCATGTTTGTTTTGAAGCAACAATATTTTGTTATTGTCTGTATTCTGTGTTATTATATATCTATTTATATACATTTTTATTCATTTACAAGCTATATTGCAATTGCTTTTTTGGATGGTGTTCACATGTATTAACCCTTTGCACTCGAATGGTGACTCTCCTTCACTGTTCCAAAACGGTACATCATTTTGATGTTTTGTTTATTTATTTAATTTTTATTGTTAAAAATACATGCAGAGTAGTAAGAAACTGCAGATTGGTTAAACGGGAGAATTAAATTTAAAACAATTATATATATTTATTTTTCAGAGCAATAAACAAATCTTTGTGTTAAGTGAAAAATTATGCATTGAATTACTTTTCCAAGTGCAAAGGGTTAAATAAGTATCATATTTTTAATTATGCTAGAATTAATCAGAAATTTTTTATTTTGAATATTCAGTTCAAGAATCTTATTTTTTTTTGTGAATGTGTTATTGTTGTTTTTACTTTAATTTTCTTTTAAAATCAAATCTATTTAGTCATTTTAATCATAATTTATTCTTGTAGAACCATAATTTTCTTTGCATTTATCTGTTTTTATTACCTCACATTTACAAGCTTAAAATTTGAGAACTAGTTATTAAATCAAGACATATTTTTTTTATGTTGTACATATAATCCATTGCTTTTAATAAATCATTGACACAGGTGTATTGTGTGATGACAGCATGGCAACCTTCAAAATTTTACTTAAATACTTTTAAAGCTATATTTACAAAATAGATTTTTATATTCTGAGGTTATAGATTACTTCTAAATGCTTAGAGCGATTGTTTGACTTATTTAGAAAGTTAGTTATTTCCCAGTGTATTGTTTATTTAGGCTGAAGTAACAATTTTTTTTTTACATTTGATAATACATATATTGATTCTAATTTTTTATGTGACAAATGGCAATAATTGCAATGAAATTCAGAGTAATTTATGATGGAAATTTATTTTTCTTTGTGGGTAAATTTTAAATTGGATTTTGATTGAAAAAGACATTTAACTTAATATTTATATTGATGGTAGAATAAATTTTAATACTTTTTTTATTGTTTAACTAATCCAAGCTTATTTATATAACTATTAAATTCTGTTTCTAGAGGAAAAAATCTATTGTTCTTTTAATTGTAATATGTTGTAATTTCTTGAAAGTATAAAAAATAAAGGAAATTAGAACTACAATATATTAATTAATTAAGGTTTGCTGTTGTCCTTTATAGATATTTGTATGAAGTATCTGTGTGAGATTGGATTATTGATTGTTAAATCAGAATCTTACTATTTGATTTCTGCTTTAATTAGTAAATTTCTATTTTAAGGTTTATTTTAATTTAAATTGTTGAATAATGATTTTTCTTGTATCAATGATATTTAATTGATGCCATCTTTTTATTTTTACATATGTAGTAAATATGAAAATCATGATATCAATTTCAATCAGCATAAATTTTTATTATCTCATCCTTTAATAATTTAATTATGAAGCATGCTATAAGAGACAGGCTTATTTATGAAGATTTAATAATTATGGAGCATTAGCATTTGTGAATAACATCTGCACAAATTGAATTTCAAAGAAGTTGACGTTATTAAGAGAAATATGATGCTGTACAAATGATTTTAAAAAGTTAACTGTTTTTATAAATGCTGCTCTCTTTAGATACGACTTGTTAGTAAAGAACAATGAATGCATTTTTCATGAAATATATTTTGAGATACTCTAAATGCTTTTTTGGCTTGTTCAAAATTTTTATATTTAATTTTCAGTTATTAGTATGATTCTCACTCAAAAAATAATTACTTATTTCATTATTATACATAAGTAGTTAATAATATAACTATACCAGTTACAGTATCTGAGAAATTACTCTAATCAAATTGTGCAGATGTCTATTATATGGAAGCATGGAATCTAATCTCTTGTAAATCTTTTCCGTGGCCTAAATTATTAAAATATTTTCCTAATTAAACTCTTTAAAAAAGCCGTTGCAATTGCCATTTAAAATAAAATATAAAATAATTGCTATAAGTATTTAAGAAGACGTATTTTAAATAAATTTAAAAGTAGTGCGTGCATTTTTTAAAATTATAATTACTTAGAGACAGCATTATTTACACAACAGTTTTATGCATATATGCATAATATGAATGAGCTTCTTTTTTTTATTATTAATTTAATAAGGAAATTTAGTGCATCGGAAGTTTTTTGGTTATTAGGTAGCTACTAATATTTAAAAAGGTTTATTTTTTTAATTCTTTTTTTTATATTTTCGATTATTAATATTGTTTTATTGAATATTATGACTGCTTTAAAGAGAGGTGCTATTTTTCAATGAATGAATTGTTTGTTGACACTTGAATAGCAACATCTTTGAGATTAAAAGGTTAAACTGAGTATATAATTATGGTTTGTATTTTAAATGATAGATACAATAGTGAATAAGGAAATTTGAAAAAATAATTTAAATACTTTTATGTTCCAGATATAACTAAAAAGCTTAATTTAAACAATTTTTTTGTGATGAATGTTTCTACTCTATTTTTGATATTTCTATATAGAATTGGGTAAAGTTCAAGATAGTAATTTGCATTTTTTGGGATAATGTATCATTCCAATATTTTTTCTTGCATCAAATCTAACATTTGTATATCGGATAGAGAAGATAGTTTTAATAATTGATTGGTATATGTTTATATTCAACTGAGTCAAATTTTTTGGTCAGTATATTGCTTATGTGTATTACTGTATATGTGTGTACTGATGAAGTTATACAATTTACTTTAGAATTTGAAATCAACTTATTCTTATCTACTTTGAATGTTATTAAAAATATGTTATATGTAATGTTTTCTCATATTCATTTTTATTTAAAGTGGCAATTTGGTTTTAATATGTAAGTTAGTTTTTAAAAATGTACAAAGCGATATTTCTTTGATTTCGATTTAGAGTTAAAAAGTTGCATTTTGCAAATTATAGTAAATTGAAGAACTTAGGTTAAAATTCAATTTTTCTATGATGGTTTGTGATGTAGAATGAAGATAAATAACAATATTAAAATTTAGTAAAGCATTAATAATAAACTCATTAATATTGACTGCTGATTTAAATATAATGTAGTTTTATCTTAACAAAATTTGATAAAAGATTTTAATTTCAACTAGTTTAAAAGTGAATTGCCATTTTAAACCCTTCATATTATTATTCAGTTTTGTAGAGTATATTACTTTGATTTCTTTTAGGGCTTGAACTTGAATGAACTTGAATTTTGAAATTTTCTGTTAGTGCTTTTTTTAGTGATTTAATTTCACATATTTTTACTGTAATCTTATCTTACATTATGTATGTAATGTTGAATCAGTATCAGCCTTCTGTTATTATTATTAATAATCAGCCTTTTTACTTTATTTTTATTGCATTAAATTATAAAACAATTTTATTACTTTTATTCCTTTATTTTATTCATTTAATGTATTAGTAATATTGTAAAATTTGTAGTAAGTAATATTTTATAATTAACTTCAAAAGGTAAATTTTTTACTTTTTGAATCTTTCTACATGTAAAGAAAACCTAGTATGTAATCAGAAACAAAGTATTTCTGTTATTCATTTGCAATTAAATTTTTTCATCAACTATTGATGCAAACTATCATTGTTTTTAATTAAAGATAAAAGAGTTTTGAGTGTTAAAATAAAAGGGTTTTGAGAATCTCTTTTTAAGTAAAATGTTCACATTTTTAGAGATGAAAGTTAAGTGTTGGGAATAAGTTTAAATATTGTTTGCTGTTTCTAATCAGATTAAGTGCAACCTTGTTATATTATAATCTGAATTTAGAACATTAATTATGTTGCTTATTGAAAATAGATATTAGAGTGAAATCTTTGTTAATGTGAAAAGAAATGTAATTTAATATTGTGATTAATGAAATGAAGTTCAAGTTGTGTTCTTAACATGGAAATTAGTATGAAATGTCGGAATAACTACAGTATTATATATATGAATTATTATTTAAACAGTAGTAGTAATAATTTAATATAGTTTAGTTGTAGACATAACTCTTTTTTTTTTCTTTTTGCATATATGTATTTCTGTATCAAATAGTTTTTTGATGAGCAAAAAGAAATCACATTTTTTAAAATTTATATTATTTAGTTGTTCTATATTTTAGTAATTTTAAATATTCCTTTTATTATTTTGCAAACAATAAGAGTTTAAATCAGTATGCAAAACATAAAACTTCCTTTGCATTTTCTCTTTGTTCATAGTCAGGCAAATGTGTTGCTAATGTGTTCTATATAAAGCATTTCTTCTGAAACCTCAAACCAAAGAACCATAGTGTTATTTCTGAATGTTATTGTTTGTGTTGTTCACTCAGTGATTTAGTCTTTATATTCACTTAAGTAGTCTATTATTTTGTATAGTCAAATATCATATTGACATTTTTGAAATTTCTTTCCTTGCATGCGGTGTTAATACGATTAATATTTTATATTTAAGTTTTAATTTTAGCATAGTAACCTTACTAATAGAACTTAATTTTATTATATTGTCTGCCATTAATGTTTGTATGCCTTCTTAGCGTATTTACTGCAATTCTGCAATTTATTAATATTGTTCATAGATACCATCGAAACCATTTCTTTTAGTATTTCGTCAGTTGTTTTTATCAGAAAAATTATTTAAATTTACTTTCAAAATTCACAATGTTCTAAAATTAGAACTTTTTTAAAATAAGAATTTTATTATTTAAAATAATTTTGAAGTTAGAATTTTTTAAGTATTGTTATTACTATTGTTATGATATATTATTTATTTCAATTTAGAAGTTTAATTTTGATATCAAAAGAATTATTCAGTGTAATAATATATAAGACATAAATAAGTGTCATGGTTTAAGCATTTTTTTGAGTGCATTGTTTGTCAAAGTATTTTTACATTTCTCTAAATGTGATGAATTTTTCAAACCACAGATGAATCTCAAATTTGCCAGCAATACCTATGTGATCTGTGATATATGTATACATTAATTTTATCCTTTGTATAAATGTCTTATTTTGCTTAGAATTCAATAAAGATTGTATGGAAGTTTTTGGTATTCATTAATCAAACTCTTTTGTTTTTTAAAAAAATGATTACCTTTGAAGGAAAGATGTTTGCATATTTATTCTTTGAACTGCTAACTGAAGGTAGGATGATATTTTGTTTTAATCTAGCTTTGATTATGGGAATAACATTTTTCTTATCAAGAAATTAGCAAGCAATTAATTAAAAAATGTGCTGAAGAGGTTATATTGAAAGTAAAATTTAAATGGTAGATTTCTTTTTTCCCCTCATAAATATATTCACAAGCTTCTTATTTATTAAGCTTCATTAATTTATTCTACTCTCTACACCTTAGATATCTCAAATTTCTATTAAATTATTAGACACACAAAACATTAGTTAATGATAAATGGAAATTGCTTGAATTTCATTCTTTTATGAATTTTACAATAGTATGTCATTTAGAAAAATTTTCTGGATAGATTTTAATTAGTAATATTGAAAGATGCGATCAAAACTTTGTTTTGGATATTTCAGTTTTTAATAATTAGCAACTAATGTACGGAAATCTTCAAAATAGGATTTTGTACTCTGTACTTTATTTGTTCTTCTTAACCATCTGAAATGTAACAATCATTGTGGATAGCCATCTTCAATATATTTTACTGATTTAATGGTAAATGATATAAACGGTGTCCTACAATTTACGCAAGATTTGAATTTGCCACCATTCGTGCGGCAAGTGTTGGCCAGAGGCGGCGGTAGCAGGGGGGGGGGCAATTTCCTCCTGTCGGCAACGTCTTGCCCCTCCCTCCCCCCGGCTGGCGAGAGATTGAGAGTTTCGTCTGCAGAAGTGTTCACTATTTCAAAATGATTGCAGAGAGTTGCGCTTTATCGAATATGATTATTTAAAAACCACCTTAATATATTATAAACGGTCAAAATATCGAAGTAACGGTTAAGCCTATAATTTGTACTACTTTAATAATAAATAATATAACTGACAAGAGAACAAGTGAATAAGATATCGACATGGTGATAGTCTCATTTTGCTGGCAATTTTTGGTCGGCCGACTATGAATTCAATGCGGTGAGTGTCGAAGACATTAAGTCTGCAGATTTTCAGACATTTAATTGAAATGTCGTTCATTTATCTTATAATTTGCACTAGATTTGGCAATATATCCAAGTGAATAAGATATCACATTCTGTCGATAATTTTTGGACTGCCGACTATGAATTGAATGTGATGAATGTCGAAGACTATATCCACAGATTTCTAGATATTTGATTCAAATGTCTTTCATCAAACTTTTAATTTGCACTACTTTTGAAAATATAACCGACAAGGCGACATGTGAATAAGACTTGTCGCATTTTGTCAAAAAATTTTGATCGATCGATTAAGAATTTAATGCGATGGATGGCGACGACGTTAATTCCAATTTCTCAGTCATCCGATTTAAATGTTATAATGTTCGTTCAGCATATAATTTATACTATATTTAGCAGAATAATTAATAAGCTGGCAAGTGAATAAGACGTCACATTTTCCCGACTAATCTTTGTCTTTCGGCTAAGGTTTTATCATAGATTACGGAAAAAAATAGTTTTCATCGGGCACTTTGATTACTTACTAGTGTAATTATTAGAGAAAATGATGCATTTTATATTCATGAATAGGACGATAGAGTTGTTTTCCATAATTCATATTAATTCAAATTCTAAAATTAATCGTTATCTTATTTATTTAATTGTTACTTCCTTGGTAACGAGCTGATAAATTCATTTTATTCATTTCACCATGAGAATTGTCTGATTAAAATCTAGTAAATGGGTATACATTATGGGTATACGAAATGATATAGTACTGAAGGTTCAGCTTATTTTTTCATGTTAAATAAGTTTCATCTTAAGGCGTGCTTGTAATAAAAGTTTTAAATTTTGTTCTTGAAATTAAGATTTAACTGCAGAATTATTTACAATAGAATTTTTTTATTTTTAAACACTTCTGCTGTTTTCTGCCATATAATTGGATGTGTAAAGATATTGATAGAAAATTAAGAAAATGCATAATTCAGTGAAAAGAACGATGCAAGATTTACAAATAACTGATCTCATAAATGTTTTATGTAACGGATATATCTATCAAAATTAGGGGTTTTAAAGTATTTTTACAAAGAAACCTTTAAAATCAAGTTACCCAAAATGTTTTCATTAATTTTTTTTTTTGACAAATATTAATCTAGGCGAATTTACTGGTTGCCGAAATCGGCTATCTATACTTATAATAAAGCTGAATGTGTGCGTGCGTCGGCACTTTGCAGACCAGACCATTGGATCTACTGCTACCGAATTTGGCACAAATGGAGGTCAAAAATGTGCACCTCGGGGCGTTTTTTTTTTGATTTTTAAATAATTAAAAATTAAACGAATTTTTGGTGTTTCTTTGCAATAACTTCCGAAAATATTATCGCACAAAAATAATTTTTACATCAAGCTAAAATTCAAAAATCTATCTTTTAAATGATATGAATGTTTGACACATAAAGTAAATTTTCAATTTTTGATGAATTTCTAAAAAACATTTAATTGCATTTTTTAACAATTTATTTCGCGCAAAATAAAAATAAAATTTTACCTGCACGAGCACGTTACGCATGCTTGGGGAAAAATTAGCTTTTATCAACGTATTTCCATCACATTGACAAAATGCTAATTAATCATTACAGGAAATTAAATCTATAAAAGTACAGTTTTCAGCATATGTTTGTATGAAATGAAATAAATATGAAATGTAGTATCTTCTATAAAAAAAAAAATAAGCGGGAGAAAAAGTTTTCCGTCATGTTTTAAAATAGCTATAATATTAATTCAATATTTCTGTTTTATTTCAGGCATGCATAGATTAATATATACAAAATATCCACCCTAAACAGGGTCCAACAGCTAATTTGTACACCTTTATAGACGCTAACATACATCTGCTAACAAAATCTTCTAAATGAAGTAAATAATCATTTTTTATACTATTTGAATTAATAAGTGTTTCCACGAATTACCAAGTTTAAATTTTTATGCGAATCCCCTGTTCTGTGAGTCATGTTTAATAAAATATTGATACATTAATATTTTGAACAACACAAATTCCCCTTCATTGCAATTAAAACTGATTGAATTATAAAAATTTGAATGCTTCTGTTCTATTTTTATAAAAACTCCCGATTTTAGACTCTCCATCGAAAGTCTTTAAGAAAATAACCAATCGGGGCTTCGACTTTTCCTGAGACCGATTATCTAAAATAATGAAATTATTGAAGACCTAAAATAATGATGTACAAAGCTTTACAATTCGGTCAAGCTTGATTGCAGAAGATTGAAACGTTAGTTTGTCAAGATAATTTTACTGAATATTTTTTATAGGATCGAAAGATTGTATAAAGTTTCATAATTGTTTCAGCAGTACATTTATTGATTGAAATAAAATAAATATTATTTACCGGATTTAAATCTTTTTGAAGGTAAAACTGAATCTTATGATGATTCAAAGAAATTTTTATTGAATAATTCTTTAAAATATTGCATAAATTATATTAAAAAAATTAATTTTGTGACACACGTAAGATTACGATGTTGAAAAATTCGATTTTCTGTAGTAAGTTTAATAAAAAAATATGCTTGTTTTCAACAAAAATATTTTCGTATTTATTGTAGTTTTATATGCACAATTTTAAATTCAAATTTACATTTTATGGCAACTTATACCAATTTAGACATATATATAACGCAATGAATAAAATAATGTAAGACTTCTATAATTATATCAATTATATGATTACCTAAATATGAAGCTTAAAAATATTTTTCTGAAGAAGTTGTTAAGAGACCAAGGCACATAAACATGTAACTGAAAAATTTTAAAAGCATTAATCGTGGCGAATCAGCAGGTCACCAAAGGCGACTAGTACTATATGAAAGAGTTATCATTATTTGTCACTCGTTAGATGCAAATATTATGCGTTTTACATTAGGATCAGTGATATTTCTGATCGCATGCTCTTTTTTTTATGTATGAAATTTAAAGCTTTAATTTTTATGATCAAATATTTACTATATATTCATTTTTGTGTATATTTTATGTATATGAAAGAATTTAGAATTTTTTAGAATGTAAAAAAACAATAAATCAGTCAGACATAAAGCAGCTTTAATTCTAATGTTATTAAAATTTCAGTTTCAATATAAATTGTTAAAAAAGTATGAATTAGTTACAAGTGACTTTGGCACTTGTAAAATAAATGGTATTTATAAAATATATACCATTATATAGAGAAATATATAGAGAATAAGATTTTAGAGAATAGAATTGAAAAAGTAAGTATATATAATCTGAAATAAATATAAAATTTCTTATTCACATTTATCCTTTTCGCAATTGATTCTGTTTTGATAATGAGTTTCGTATTTGATTTTAGTATATTTTAAATTTAAATAAAATTGTAGATATATCATGCAAATGCCGCCGGCTTTCTTGTCTTCGTGCTTTGACAAGGGCGGCATGAATTTTGATGAAGATGTTCTCATGAGAATAAAAAGAATCATTTTCAAGTAATGACCTTTCCAAACTTAAGCCGTGGAAAATGGAAAACCAATATATTTTTCAGAAGTCTTTGTCAGTACTTTACTAGCAGTGAATTAAACAGTTTGGGAAGGAAAGCTTGACATGTTTCTACTCTGTTTTTATTGTCAGTAAATAAAATTTTGTTACTTATTCAGATGATGTTTAGCATTGCATTCGATATCATCAATTACCATTTCTAGGCTGTTTTCTGAATATTGAAGGATGCATGCATTTTATCAATGTAAATGACCCTTTTTTTGGTATTCTAAAATTATATGACCCCTGGGTTATTACTTTCACGTAAATGAAGTACACATAGAGGAGGTATTATAATTACAGAAAAATTCGACTACGAAAATGTAACAGATCTCTATGTTTCAGACTTCTCTGTATCAAGAAAATGCATTCTTGTAATTATGTCTACCTACCTGATTCTTTATGAACACGATAAATAAGAAAAAGCATTGAGCTAGATGTATGAAATTTGATATGTGGTCCTAAAACCATATTTGTAGATGTCTAAACGAATTTCTATTTTAAACGAAATTCATTTTTTTTTTGTTTTTTTAAAGAAATGAGAATGATAATAGCAAAATCCACAGGTTAGATTTATAAAATTTAGTATATAAATTTAGAAACTCGCATAATGTTGATCATCTATCTGTTTGTATGTTAGCATATACGTAAATACCATAATTCAAAACTGCAACAGTTAAATAATTGAAATTTACTTCGTGATTTTTATTACTAAAATTGTGGTTCTGTGTTAAATTTCAGTTTCAATTGATTGTTATAAAGCTTCCAATATACTTATTCAGTTTTCTTCGTTATAAGGTGAAGTACAAAACGTTCATGTATGGGATTCTGAAAATAAAAATCTGAAAAGAAAATCCCGGAAAAAGAAAATTTAGGCTAACCATTCTCGTTATTTATTTTTATTTTACACCATTTGCTTTTGGCGACCAGCTGGTTCGCCAGGTGTAATACCCTCAAAAATTTTCAATTAAATAATTATGTTCCTAGGTTTCTTATTAGTTTCTTCAGCAAAATACTTTTAAATTTCAAATTTTGATAGTCACATAACTCATGCTATTATCGAAACCTTATGATATTTTGTTCATTGCACTATGTATCTCTCTAATTTGCTGTCAGCTGAATTTGAAATGGAAGAGATAAAAGCTCAATAAATACGAAAAGATTTTTGCTTAAACCAAACATCTTTTTAAAAAAATATGACAGCAGAAAACTGAATCATTCAGCATTGTTATCTTATGTATACCATAGAGTATTCTTCTTTTTTTTTATAATTTATGCAATATTTCAAAGAATTATTCAATAAAAATTTCTTTGATTCATCATAATATTCAGACTTACTTTCAAAAAGATTTAAATGCAGTAAATAATATTTTATTTTATTTCATTAAATAAATTGAACTAATAAATATTTGAAAATAATTAAAATAATAAATATCTGAAAATAATTATGAAGTCTAAATTTTATACGGTTCTTCGATTTTATAAATCATATTCAGTAAAATTATTTTGACAATCTAACGTTCCAGTCTTCTGCAATTAAACCTGATCGAGTTATAAAGCTTTGAATATCATTATTTTAGGACGATCAATAATTTAATTGTTTTAGACAATCAGTCTTGGGGAAAGTTCCAGCGCTATTTGATGTATATATATGTTGTATGGGAAGGCCTGAAAATGCGCGTTTTTATAAAATAGAAACATTCAAATTTTCGTAACTCAGACCGTTTTAAATGCAAACAAGTGGAATTTTTTTAATTTGAAATATTAGTGTATCAAGAATATTTAATTAGATATGACTGACAGAACAGAGGATATGTATAGATATTTAAAATTAGTAATTTATAAGAACATTAATTATTCAAACTACATTAATTATTTATTTCATTTAGACCATTTTTTTAGATATACAAGCTGATTAATACAGTGTTTGAAATAAGCTGTTGGGCCCTGATTAGAGTGATATCATGTATAAACCATGTTTTCCTTAAGTAAAGCTTATTTATTGAATTAATAATATAGATATTGTAAATTATCATAGAAACTTTTTCTTGCATTTATTTTTTAAAAAATATCTTGTTTTTTATTTATTACATTTCATACAGACACTGAAAATTACACTTTTCTAGGTTTAATTTGCAGTAATAGTTAAATTATTTTTTATTTTCAGCTTTTGTCAATATGATGGCAATACGTTGATAAAAGCTGATTTTTTTTTCTTTCTAATGAACGCTGATGGGCTCCTGCAGGTTAAATTTTATTTTTATTTTGTGTGAAATAAGTTGTTGGAAACTATTTTTAAAATATCTTTTAAATTCATTAAAAATAGAAACTTAATTTATGGGCTAAAATATTAATATCACTGAAAGGATAATTTTTTGAACTATAAGGCAATGTAAAAACCATTTTTGTGCGGTAATATTTTCGGAAGTAATCGCGGAAAAACGCCAACATTTCGCTTAATTTTTAATTAATAAAAATATAATTAAAATTAAAAACAAATTTCTCTGAGGTGCACATCCCCGTCCTTCAAAGTATATATGTACCAATTTTGGTAGCTCTGGGTCAAACAATTTGGCTTGTAAAGTGCCAACACACACACACACACTCTCTCTCACACACACTCTCTCTCTCTCACACACACACTCTCTCTCTCTCACACACACGAACTCTAATTGTACTCACATATCAAATTTCATATATTTAAATCATTGCGTTTTGGATTAATAGCTTTTACATGGTAGAGGAAGTACTGATGGACAAAACGCCGAACTCTTGACGGATTTGATTAAAAATGTTAGATATATCTACACTTTAGAGGTTAAATCTGTTTATCGAATTTCATACTTCTAGCTCTTTTCGTTTTATAGTTATTATCTTAACTTAAATCCGGGTAGCTGGGCAAACAGATTTCTTTCAAAATTTGATAAAAATCGGGAAACCTGAATTAGAGACCGTATACCAGATTTCATCCATTTAGCTCAAAGCATTTTTGAGTTATCATATCACAAATAGATAGGCAGATGGGGAACAAAATTAAAAAAAAATGTGTTTTTCGGATTCAGAGAGGTTTGAAACGTGGCTCAAAATATTGAGTTCAGAATTTTTGCTGATTACAATACTTTCTCTTTGAATATATGAGAAAGTAAAAATGTTTAAAGGAAACTGCTAGAGAAATGTCGTTAACAGTGGAATAGAATGAATGAAAACAGAAATTTGTTAAAAGTTAGAAATCAAATCTGATGCATGAATAAAAATTAATAATCCTAAAAACTCGAAATGTATTAAATTACTGCATATAAATCAATGAAATTCATTAAGCTTTTGTGTACTTAAAAAGAATATGGAAGTTTAGATTTATTATTATTTAACATATTTTGGAAGTTTTATAGAAAATTATTTGAAACTAACGCAGAAAACTTTCAGATTTAATATTTGATATTTGAGGACATGTACTTTGTGATTTTAAAATTTATTAATTTTTTATGACCTAAAAATTTAAATTTCATTTCTAAACTACATAAATAATTTCCGCAGATATTAGTTTGAAAGTCAACAGAAAAATTTCCTGAAGCAGAATTTTTCTTCTTTTAATTTAATAAAGTTTAAATTTTTAGCTGATGCTTAAGAGAATGATACGTGTTTTATTTTCTGACTTATAAATCTCTGTAACGGCTTTGTTAAAATGAAGTGCTTTTCTTCCGTAATGATATCAATTGTAAGAGCTGACAAAAACAGTCACAACAGGGTTGTCCTGCATTCTTTAAAATGATAACAAAATGCAGAAAATAACATTACATTATATTTTGAACAAAAAATTACTATGTAGTCTTAAATTATAAATGTCGTCTAGCCCAACCCTTTTGGGGTTCTCTAAGAGAAAGGGGAAAAAATCTCAGACTAACAGCCACAGCTTCAGTTTTCTTAATAGGGTATTTATATTTTCTTTATATATAAATATATTTCTCAATAATAAATTATATTTTTGTAGATTATATTAACCGATTTTCAACAAATATTTTTTTCTTTATATTGAAGAATTCTTCATCTCTTGTATTAATAAACTATCTACTTTCATTTTTGCCTCATTTTTAATCCCCTTCATTTTACATTGATTTCTCATTGCTTTATGCTTTCATCCTTTGTTGTTCATAAATCAAATATTTTTTCTGTCTCTAATGTTAATAATGTTTAAAACTGATGTAAAAAGAGTTTTTATTTTCTATTATTTATTTATTTATTTTAGAATTTACAAAATTGCTGAAATGAAAGGCATTTTTCATTCTTCGAATATTTACTGAAGCAAATGTTATGTCTCTAAACAAATCGCATAATCATAAGCCAATGCTGGATTTCTTATAAATGTACGATTATTTAATTAAATTAATTTTATAATTATTACGAAAAAATATTTTTTTAAACAATAATCATAAAACTTTTTTCCAGCCTTTTTGATATAAAATAGATATTAGCTTATGCATTTGAACCTAAGTTCTGATAAAGAAAAATCAACGAACAACTTCTAAATTGAAAAGTTTCAGAAGCATTTTAAATAAACATACGCAGAATTTGGCTTCAAAAAATTGAGAATACACCAATGAAATCCCTGAAATATCTCGCATAGAAAGAACGTGTCAGTATTTAGTTGCATGTCTTTTGGCCTTTATAATGGCTTCTAAACATTGTGGTACCGATTTGACCAATTTGTGGTGGTATCGGAAGATATTTTACCCCATTCTTTTTGCACCACTTGTTTTAAAAGGGTTTTGTTTCTAATTTTGTGTTTTTGGACCACTGCTTCGAGTATGATGGTATTGATGTCGGGGTACTGTGATGGTGTGTGTAACTATTGTTTACAATGAAAAAGACACCATATTTTGACGTTACGTGCATTTTTTTGGGGATCGTTGTCCTACTGGAAAACGAAATTTCCATCTAAACCCAAATTTTTAGCACATTCCTTTAGATTGCTGTGAAGTATATCGAAGTAAGCCATATCATTTATAATGCCATCTATAAAATCAAATTTCCTACCCCGGATGAAGCCATGCAACCTCAAATAATGATGGAGTCACCATCATGTTTAATAGTAGAACGTAAACTTTTTGGATTCAAAGCAGTATTAGGTTTTCTCCATACAGTACGATGGCTGTCACTGCCAAAAATGTTGAGTTTTCTTTCATTACTAAATATAGCTTTCTTCCAAAGGTTATTGTCTTCAATTAATGAGTTTTTGCAAACTTCAAATGCTTTTTCTGAATTTGCAGGCTGATGAACGGTTTCTCTCTAACAATGCGACTTTTATATCTAGCTTGTCTAGTGGCATTTCGCACAGTTTCAGCACTTACACTTCTGTCTATGATTTGAAAAGTTTCTGAAATAAGTTGGATGAACCGCATGGTCGCTGCAATCTAAAGGAAAGTGTTGAAAATTTGGGTTTAGATATAAATTCCATTTTCTAGCAGGACAACGACCCCAAACAGAATGCACATAACGTCAAAATATGGTGTCCCTTTCATTGTAAACAGCAATTACACACACCACCACAGTACCCCGACATCAATACCATTGAATATCTGTGGGCCATACTCGAAATAGCGGTTCAAAAACACAAAATTAGAAACAAAACCCTTTTAAAACAAGTGGTGCAAGAAGAATGGAGTAAAATATCTGCCGATACCACCAAAAATTGATCAAATCGGTACCACGATGTTTAGAAGCCATTATAAAAGCCAAAAGACATGCAACTGAATACTGACACGTTCTTTCTATGCGAGATATTTCAAGAATTTCATTGGTGTATCCTCAATTTTTTGAGGCAAAATTCTGCGTATGTTCATTTAAAATGCTTCTGAAACTTTTCAATTTAGAAGTTTTTCGTTGATTTTTCTTTATCTTTACTCTAAATTAAACCATTTGTTATGTGTAAAAATAAAAATATGTTTGCACTTCCCGGTAATGTGTTATTTATATTGAAAGTCGGATTTATCAAGTAAAAGTAAGGTGCACTCTCAATTTTTTGAGCCACGGTATATTGTTATTTAGAAGCATTATATCCTGTTATTCAAATTATAAATATTTTAATTGAAAAATCAGGAAAGAGGATGGATTTAAACGAATTGTAATTGAAAACTGCCTACAACTTTTTTTCTTTACTTTCCTATGAAGTTATAGAATTTTTGTGCCAAGTTTAATTATAATTTTCCAGTTTTTTTCAAAACTATTTAGAGAAGTATGATAAAATATCTTTTAGAGTCTAGTTTGCTTAGAAAATTCGGAAACTTTTAAATATTTATGATCCGTCTCCTACTGAATGTAATTAAGGCATCTAGATATTTAGACGAAATTTACATTCGATAATGTTAAAAACAATTAGTTATAAATTTTGCAACAGTTATTAGTTTTTACGAATAACTTTTTAAGTAAATACTTTCTCCTGCAAATAAAGTATGAGTTTTAACTGTAAAGTATTTACTTATAATGTCAAACTGTATCAATCACTGTATCAATTCCATTATTTATTGTTTGAAAACACTATTGTTGAACTTAAACATTAATAATACAATATATTATAGTAGTAATTGGGGACAGAAAAGGACAAATCGATCTTTACATATAAAACCATTATGTGTTTTAAAGTTTTATTTTTAAAACAAGTTCCTACTAATTCAAATTTACCGTAACTGATATTAATATGGTAAGGTTAATTTAAAGTAAAATTAGAACATATAATAATAAATCAATGAGGTAATTAAACTTGAAAGTAATGTCATTGTGGTGTTGTAATATTTTTCATTGAGGAGATGATAGAGTATACAGGGAAATATTTATAAAAACAAGTGTGTTTATGCTTTCGTGCTATGAATATTTCTTTTTTCAGATATCAAAATTTTCGCAACTAAAGGATTTCTAGATACAAAAATTATATAAAATTACTTTCATCACCAAAATTTTATGATAAAAATAGACAATTATGAATAAAGAGTATAAAAATTAAAACATTCTTTAACTTAGGAAATTTATTCCTATTTGAAATTAGTAAATAAATTTGAATACAGAAAAAAAAATCACAAAATTTCTTTTTTTAATTTCTTAAGACATTCAGAAAATCCTATTAAATAAGTAGTTGGAGCGTATCTAAGCTTCCTGATTTTTAACTCGGGTGTAGGAAGCAAAAGTTGAACAAAATGTCTTCTTTTAATCTTCTGAAATACTCTGGATTATACAACAACTTTTAGATATTTGTAGTTTTTGAGTACATTTTTTTCTTAGAATTTTTTCTTCCTTAATCTAACGATTTTTTTCCCTTCAGCACTTTTCTTTTCTTCTTTGACTTTTCCCTTACTAGATAAAGATTTTCTACATTATTAACTTAAGCAGACGATAAATTTTTAATCGAAATGCTAATTAATAAGATTTCTTTTTCGAATTTCAAATAGAATGAATTTGTTCCATTTATAAATTTACTCAAATAGAAATAATGTGTTTTCTAACAAAATTTGAAACTAAAATTATTTGAATTTGAATCATGATAAATTAATTTATGAATTCACTAATTAACTAATTTATGTATTCATTTTCTTACAACAAACGATTTTCTAGAAAGAAACGTTTCGATTTATAATCGCTGTTATATATATATTTATCCAGATAATTTAAATGCCAATTTTTTCATTTGCTTTCGATTTTTGTTTTGGTGCTTTTTAGAATTTATATAAAAGAAGATACATATGCAACGAACAAACATAAGAAGTGAACTGCAATTAAAAAAAATCAAAACAGAAATGAAATGCAACAATAAATTAAAAAATAGAACTGTAAAGTTTATTTTATTAGAATTTGGTTTTGAATATTTTGAAAGCAGAATATTTTCAGGTAAGTTTTTGAAATTTTACGTTCGAAATTATTTTGATTTAGGAGTAAAA